>NEWO01000007.1:2741505-2780015 GCA_003013225.1 Phalaenopsis aphrodite
CCTTAGTTTTAAAAGTGAAATTTTAAACTTCAAGGAGCTAAATGAGCTTTAAATAGAATAAAACTTTGAATGAGTAATGATTTATTTTTCACTTATTTTAATTGTTAAAATAAATCGTCATTTTGACAATGTCTAATTAAATTCAAGAAAAAAGATAGATGTAATAAATCTCTATCATTTTTTTTAAAATATTATTTTCAGCTTTCAACAATCAATGATCACCATTCAGAAAACTTATTTTAAAAAATAAATATTTGTTGAATTTAAATTTTTTGGTCAATCATGCCCAATTAATAAAGCCTAAATAATGACTACTTTATGACTCACTCGGCTAAATTTAGTTGGCTTCGTATTTAAGGTAATCAACTTGGTAGGTTGATCTAGCTTGGTTGACTTTCCTCGATCCTAGACGAGGAGCTTGAGATACTTTATGAAACTTGATCTCACTTTGAATCCACAGTATTAGGGTTAAACTATCACATCAAGTCGGCTTTCCTTGACTAGTTCGAACGTCTTCTTATTTGCCTCATGATTCAGTCAATTTTGCCAGGGTTGGCTTCGCTTGTTCAATCATGTTGTTTTCACGATCTCATAACAGTGAGTCTGTTCTCATTATACTTTTCTCTTCTTAACCGTTAGATGTAAGTCTCCTTGACATGATTGCAGACACCTTTTTTTATATACAATATTACAAAAATAAAATTAATAGCTCAAAAAAATTATGAAATTTAAAATTATGTACAACGTTTAATTACATCAATCAATAAATAAATTTATCAATATTTTACATTAAAATAATTCTCACACCTTGCATAATTAACACATAAATTTTAGTTTTTTTTTTATATTTCCTAGTGCTCAAATCTTTGTCATCACATTAAGAAATTCACTAACACTACCTTGTTAAAAGTAATATACACTTGTTGTTGCAAAGGTGAAGTGGCATCATGTAAACATCAAGTTTAAGAGTTAGATATATAAATACATAGGAATTGTGTGACATGCACATAAATCTCTCTTGTTGATAATGTCTTCTTACATCATGAATCATAACCTATGTATAAATCTTATAGTTAATGCGAGCTTATTATGTCATTAGTCAATTTTTTAAATTAATCATTAGATACATAAATTTGCTTCCATGTCCTATTAAAATTTGAACACCATCTCATAAATTTTGGTCCACATTTTTAATAATATAGAGCTTATTATGTCCCTTAATTTTTTTGTTGTGGGTTATTTTCAAAAGACTAAATCATCTCACATAGGCATGAAAATGTGACTTTCATCTTATAAAATTTTCCTCAAGTCTAAACAATACTTTCCTATCACCAACTTAATAGCACAATAGGATAAAAAAAGTGTTCATATAAATAGCTTTCCATGTATTGAATAAAGTTTCAAAACAAATCATTGTGAACAATGCCAATCATAACAATTGAGTATGTTAATTTGTTTGAAAATTCAATATGATAAGTAGATGCGCCTTTTTAGTTCGATGTTTGCGAACAACTCATATTGATTTCATTAAACACAATTGCATCACACAGTCATTTCATTAAACATTGATATTAGATTCGTTATATAATTAATAATTCAAACATTGAGATAACTTTTAAATTTGATTGGTATTAGACTTGATGTACAACTAACATTTGAAACATTAACATAACATTTAAATCTGATTCTCAATGAACCAGCTACAAACAAAGCTTCTCATGATTGTGTTTGTTTCCTTGACACAAATATCAAATTAAACTGCAATGAAATAGAATTATATGACATTAAATGTTGCTTTCTTATATCCATAAACAAGCCAATTAATAACAAACAAAATACAAGAAAATAAATAATAAATATTACATAACACAAATCAAACATGAACATGGAAAAAAAAAGAAGTTTGGTTTTCACTTCAATTTGATATTCTATGTATCTCTTAGATCATAGCTTAGCAGAGTTGGTGGGTATCACCTAATGAGCTTCCATGACCTCCATGATGATCCAATGTTCTTTCCACCTAAATACCATTAAGAGTAATTACAATCCGTCGAGGCGTTCCATGGTCGCGATGCTCACACAACCAAATGCCCTAACAATACATGAGACGAACAATCGTAAAACGTGTAGTTGAATGTTTTCAAAATACATCAATTTTAGAAATAGAAAATATATGAATCGCGTGCTTTTTGAAACACACAAGTTGTTTGGTTGGATGTTAATTCCTTTGTGTTGACATATGCAACACCTAAACTCTACGTTTTGGATTTATACGGCCCAAATATTTCATATCACATAAAAAAATCACTTTTTTTTTTACTTTTAAAAGTGAAATACACTTTTTCATGCATAGGTGAGATGATGTGTAAAACTAGAAGTTTAGGGGTTAGGTATGTAATTACATAAGAATTATGTGGTATTTATGTAAATCTTCAAATCAAAAAATAATTACAACAAAACAATGTACTTGGGCGTAAGTTAGATGCACAACTAAATGTTATAAGGATTGAGAAGAAATAGAAATCACCTGCCAAGTTCCCATATTTAAACGACCGTTAGTGATTGGAATACTGTAAACAAAGCAGGTATATTCAATATATAGTGTTTGGAAGAAATTGATGAAAAGCTGTAGAGAAAAATTCAATAACATACGTGAGGGCGCAACCAAACATTGATGATTTAATGTGTGCCGGCATGTCATCAGGCCCTGAGAAATAGCATTTAGACATTTCAGATCTTGGCAATCAAGCTGGAAGATATTTTACCAAAAAAAAAAAGGAAATTTACATAAATAACACTGAATTCTTATGTATTTACATATTTAACATGTAAAGTTTCAAATTAATATTTATAACACTTAGGTGTCATAAACATATATACATGAAAAGATGTTTTTCACTTTTAAAAAGAAGATGAAAGTGCTGTTTTTTATGTGATATCAAATATTTGAATGTCGTGTATGTCAATTTGAAAGTTTAGGTGTTAGATATTTAAATACATATGAATTGAGTGTGTTGAGAAAATTGAGGGCGAAGAAAAACTAGAACGACACAAATCCAGAAGAACACAGAGATTTAATGAGATTCGGCAAAGATGCCTACGTCCTCGGGAGCAGAGTGGCGAGTTCCTTTCAATATTCAGAAAAGAGGGATATCTCCTGGAGTTACTAACAGACCTATTTATAACCTCATGAGTAAACCTAGGCACAACATGTAATTACATCATTACCCCTGTACCAAACCGCGGGGCTTTGCCCCCGCACCCCAACCCACGTAACTTCCTAATTTGGACAGATTCTTCCGCTCCGCTCCGCTCCGCTCCGCTCCGCTCTGCTTCGATCCAGCGTCTGTCCCGATATGGTATATGAGTCATACCATAACAAATCTCCACCTTGGCGAATATCCAGCCCCTTAGGAGAAAAATACATGGGAGTTACACCTGCACCACTGTGAGTTGGGCCACCATGCTTCTCTAGCAACTGCAAACATTCAACAAGTCCAAGCAATGCAAGAACTTGTTGATAGTAACTGACTTGGTCAACATATCAGCTGCATTCTCATCAGTATGAACCTTCTGCAACNGCCTCTAGACTTTGATCTGAAATTTTGCCTTCCAGATCCCTCCTTCTCTTTCTTCCTTCCACGATCCTGCTTACTCTTCACATATAAACTGTCACCGTGAGAGCTTCCCCCTGTATTCTGCTTCCGCTGGTTGTGAGCCAACAACGCTGCAGTAATCTCATCCACTTTGATAGTTTCTTTCCCATATATCAGAGTAGTCACCAAGTGTTCATAGGAAGAGGGCAACAAACATAACAAAATCATCGCTCTATCTTCATCCTCAATACTCACATCAAGCCGTGATAAATCAGTGATTATTTGATTGAAGCCATTCACGTGCTGCGCCAGATCAGAATCTTCCTGCATCTTCAGCCCATACAACTTTTGCTTTAGATACAACTTGTTCGTCAGAGATTTTGCCATAAACTGAGCTTCCAATTTTTTCCAAACTTCTCATGGAGATTTCAGATTTATCACGTGATACATGACCTCGTCTGCTAGGCATAATCGTATCGTCGCTGCCGCTCGCTGTTGCAATTCTTCCCAATCTTCATCCTCCATGACATCTGGTTTTGTTGCCCGCAGAGCTTTCAAAATTCCCTGTTGCGCCAACAGATCTCTCACCCTGGTTTGCCACAATCCGAAGTTACCAGTTCCGTCGAACTTTACCACCTCGAATTTTGCACCAGAAAATACCATATGAAAATTATTCCTGCAACAAAACTTTCTGCAAAAAAAAAAATCCTCTGCAAAAAATCCTTAGAACTTTTTTTTTTACCAGTTCCGTCGAACTTTACCACCTCAAATTTTGCACCAGAAAATATCATATGAAAATTATTCCTGCAACAAAACTTTCTGCAAAAAAAAAATTCCTCTGCAAAAAATCCTTAGAACTTTTTTTTTTTGAGAAAAAAAAAGAAAAGAAAAAAAAATTTTCCCTCAATTAAGGAATTTTACCTTAATTAAAGAAGTTTAATCAAGTTTCTTTTAATTAAATGCTTTTAATAAACATAATTAAAAACATAATTTAATAACTTTCCTTTCTAATTACTCTTTTGCAGCAGGATTCCCGGGCAAGCTTCAGCGGAGTCATGAATGAAAGGGAATATTCCTCTAGATTCCCTCCTCCTCCGCTCCTTTCCATTCTTCGTTTCCGCAAGGACAGCTTCTCGATTTTTTTTTTATTCAAACAGTGCCTCCCCCTTCCTTTTCCAGCGGGCGCAGAACCTTCCTTCTCTGGCCAGCGATGCCTCCTCCTGCCAGATCGCAGCTTGTCGCCGAGCAGCGCCTTCTCCGCCGAAGCCGAAATTTCTGCGATCCTCTCGCCTTTGGCTCCGCTTGCTCCCGCGATTCCTTCTCCCGAGCCGCTTCCTTCTTCTTTTAGCCGAACCGCGAACACCTTCCTTTCCCGAGAGCTCCCGCAGGCCTCCTTCGCGGTCCTTCGACCTGTGGCAGAAGCCTCCGCTTTCGCTGCTTCTGCCTGTCGCAAGCCTTCGCCGAAGCTCTAGCAGAACTCTGCCCTAACCGCCAAATCTTCTTCCTCGCGCCGACAAAATTTCTTCCTTGCCCTCGAACCTGAACTCTGATACCACTTGTTGAGAAAATTAGGGCGAAGAAAAACAGTAATCGACGCAAATACAGAAGAACACAGAGATTTAACGAGGTTCGGCAAAGATGCCTACGTCCTCGGGAGCAGAGCGGCGAGTTCCTTTCAATATTCAGAAAAAAGGTTACAGAATAGAGGGATATCTCCTGGAGTTACTAACATGTCTATTTATAACCCCATGAGTAAACCTAGGCACAATATGTAATTACATCATTACCCCTGTACCAAACCGCGGGGCTTTGCCCCCGCACCCCAACCCACGTAACTTCCCAATTTGGACAGATTCTTCCGCTCCGCTTCGCTCTGCTTCGATCCAGCGTCTGTCCCGATATGGTATATGAGCCATACCATAACAGAGTGGTACGTATGTAAATCCTCATCTATGCTTGAAAAGGTGTATTGAACTTTTTAGAAGTTAAAATAGAGGTATATTCATTTGGTATGAAACATTTGGGTGGTAGAAATGTAAGAAGTTTAGTTTACCATAATATGTTTATTTAGTTTTGACTTGAGAGCAAAAGTTTCATTACATAATTTCCACTCCGGATCGAGAGAGCACTTTCAATTATGAATGTCGCGGGTTTTGTGCTACCAATTGGGATCAAAACTATTGTTGGTGCCATATTCTTTTTGATCCAGTGAAAACCATATCAGTGTTAGTAGCTGATTTAATGTTCCCAGATTAGCTCCATAAAGTCCTTTTATCAAGACAAATAGCTTTCTATGTGACAACTTTGACAAGTACATTTCATGTGTAGATAATGATAATGGAGGTCGTGCAAATATTTTCAAATCAAGATCTGACCTCCCATTCAAAGAGAAGATCAATTTCCCAATCGAAAGTTTCGTGGCTCGACTTCTAGATAAAGGGAAATATGTAGCAGCTTTTTTATCAAGAAGACAAAAACTTACCAATCCTCGGAAAAAGTCAACTTCAAAAAATGCCCCGGAGATCGCACTCTACTCATAAAGGATCGAACAAAGACAAAAATTATAGTTCTCATAGTGTATGTGTAGACATGATCATAAAATGAGAATCTCAAAGAAATAAAAAGAAGTAAAGGATCAACTACGCAAGAATTTTGAAGTGATAGATCTAAAATACTTGAATATTTCCTTATAATTGAAGTAGAACATCAAAAGCTAGGATATTCATCTCTTGATAAAAATACATCTGAAACCACTAAATGAAACATATATGATGTCATGTAGATCCTCAAAAATTCCAATTTACTACCAGAAAATTATCAATCTTGTTCATACAAGATCATATGTAGCCTCTATTATAAGTTTCTTAAATTAATTATGTATAATAATCCTAAAGAGACTCATCTACAACAAACATATAAAACAATAAAACTTTCCAGCATCTCAATGTAGCACAGAAAATGAAGCTTATTCAAAAGAGATAGAAGGCTCAAAGTAGAAGTATATACATATGCTGGTTGAGCAAGACCACTCAAAGATTGAAGACCTACTACTAGTTACTAGACTTTCCTGAGTGAGAATCTAATCGCTAAGAGAAGTGAGAAACAATCAGCAATTGTCAAATGTAGTGCTAAAGCTGAATTTCGGACAACTCAAAGAAAATATGAAAAATTATCCTAGATGACTTGAGAATAAAATAGTAAATACAATGAAATTATATTGCAACAATAAATCAATTATCAACATCACAAATAATCCAATCCAACACGACAAAACTAAAGGGCTATTATGTATTCCATATTCAAACTAAGCACACAGTTGGCCGACATCCTAATAAGAGGACTATCATACTCAATATTTCATAATATCGTGTTCACATGGGCATGAAGAACATCTATTCTACAACTTGAAGGGAGTTATTAATTTTAGAGGTCAACTTAGATGGTAGATAGGGCGGTACATCACCGTGGACAAGTTGGCAAACCATAAGACTCTTCAAAGTGCAGAAATCAATTATACACATGCATAATTGCATAGAGTACATATAACTAGCCATTTTCGTCACAATTTTGTAAATAGATGATTGAATAGCTCTTCAAAATATTTTGATTGAGAGATGATTATATGTTGAATTTAGGTTCACTCAATGCCGATTAGTACTAATCAACTTGAGAACAATTTTAATTAGCTTAGGTAAGATCGATCTAAGGTTGGCATTAAAATCTTTGACATTCTCAAACCTCTCCCTCATAATATCATTGACGTTGGGCTCATGGGGGATTGGCTAGGCGTAGGTCTAGCCCAACCGGACCTGTCGGCCCTCTTGGAGGATACCCCATCGCCCCCTCCTTCCTCCGTTTTCCTTTCCTTTTTCTCTCTTCCCTTTTCTTTCATTTCTTCCTCTTCTATTTTCCCTCCTAGGCTTTATTTAAATCCTTTCCTAAAAGCCTAAATCTTGATTTTATTCTCCTTCCCTAATCTAAAGATTTCCTAAAATCTGAGATCTTGATTTTTTATTTTTATTCTCCTTTCTTAATTTAAATATTTCCTAAATTAAGGTCAAGTATTTTTTATAAATAGAAGTTGAAGGGTTTAGAGTAGGGGTCTTGATTTTGAAATTTGAATTCAATTTTACTTGAGTGTTTTCACTCTTGAGGGATGTATCCGACGACAAGGAAGGTGCTCGGGCTATAACCCCATCCAGGGTGGTGCTTATCTTCTCCGTTCCAACTACTACCCGTTGTCTTGCAGCTTGTCGACGTTCCAGCCCTTCCAACACTCCAGTCAGCAGCTTCCTTGTCTCCCTTCTACCCTCCCAAAGCACCGCCACTCCTCCTGCAGCCTCTCTGCAGGTTACCGTCAGTCTGCCTGCAGCCTCCCAGAAGAGAGCCGCACCTCTGGCTCCCCTCCCTAAGTACCGCCAGTCCTCTGCAGCCCCTCTACAAATTGCCGAAGCCACTGCTACCCTCCCTGATTGCCGACAACTCCCTAGCAGCTTCCCTGCAGGCCATCCCAGCCCCTACCAAGTCTCCCGCAGCAGGCCGCAGTCCCCCTCTGGATCAACCAGCGCCTCCCTCCACTACAACACATGTGGTCCACAGCCACTTGCCGCTTCACTCACAAGTCGCAGGCTTCGTCAGAACATCCCAGCACCTTCAGTTTTTGCCTCCTCCACTGTAGCACTTCCCACCTACAGTCTGCAGCCACTTGTCGCCTCAGTCACAGCAAGCTGCAATCTCTGTCAGGCCTTCCCAGCGCCTCTAGCCGCTGCCTCCTCCCTTCTTGCAGTTCACGACCTTCCTCTGCTCCGCTCCTCAGCTTTTGCCACCGTCAGTGCCTCCGCTCCTTGACTTCGGCCTCCATCCTTGCCGCCTCTGGATTCCAACCTTTGACTACACTTCTTCTGACCGTGGTTCATCGCCTCGACAAATGCTAACTGGTTGTCCCGTTCCTCCCTAGTCACACGATAGCACTCCGACCTTCACCGCAACCGTCGCTCAACCCCATCTCTCAAGACTCCCTCCTCGTCGAGCTTGTTTTGTCTTTTGGGTTTGATTTTAATGTTTTGCTTTATATTTTGATTTATGTGGTGTCTTTCTTTCTTTTGATTCATTTTTGTAAATAAATTTGTGTCATGCATTTGGTTTGGGTTAACTCCAGTATCATTTGGTATCAGAGCTAGTCCAAGCCAAGTCCTATCCTACGATTCCCTAGCATCCGCACTCTATCCAAGCCAAAATCTCCCCCTCCCCCCACCCCTCTTTTCTTTTTTTTTTCTTTTTGTACTCTCTTCTTTCTATTTGTCAATCCTTCTTGTCCCTCTTCCTTTTTCCCCAATCTACTTGTCTCCTTGTCCAAACCATCAACTATGCCCCCCCCCCGGGAGAAACGTACCAGGCAACGCTGTACCTGGAATGCGATCCAACGTGAAATATGTCGTCCACAACAACAATTGGCAGAACTCGATGAGTGGACCCAAGGCGAAGTCACCCTCGATCGTGACCTAGAGATTCGACAGAAAGACAAGAATGATGACCTTAATATTCCACAGAAATAATAACAGTGACAATGAATACCGTCCACACCGTTTTGGCATCCACTACCAGAGGTGACCACGAGAACCCATAAGCCCTCGATAATTCGACGTTAAAATAAATCTCCCCGATTTTGACATAGTTATGGATCCAGATAAATTCCTTAACTGGTTGCGAGTGGTCGAACTAACTTCAAATACAAGGAGATACCTGAAGATAAGCGAATCAAACTAGCAGCCGTTAAACTACAAAAAGCATGTCTCGTTATGGTGGAAGAACTTACAATGTCAAACGAATGAGAGATGACATCGAAAAAATCACAATGTGAGAAAAAATGAAGAAAGCACTACTGCGGAAACACATGCCACCACACTACCGCCAACATATGTTCCTGAAACTCGACAACCTTTAGGAGAGAGAGAGAGATGACTGTTGAGGAATTCACAACCAAATTCGACCAGTTACAAATAAGATACAACTTAGTTAAACAAGAGGAGCATACCATCGCCCGCTATATCAGAGGCCTGACGCCCGCCATTAGCAATGTAGTTCAACTACAACCCTATTGGTCGTTGGGTGATGTCCAAACCTTAGCCTTGAAACTTGAAAGACAACAAAAGCAGATTAGACCACAGTCTTCCTTCTGACAGCAATCCTCATACAAACAAACCCCAACATCGACAAGTACCAATAAAGGCTCACCGGGAACGAGGAAACCAGCATCCGGGAATACAAAAACTGACCAAGTAAGAAACTCGAGAGGGGAAGCTCATCCCAATGACAACTAAAAAGTGTATCAGATGTCACAGTTTCGACCACATCAACTCCAGCTATCCCACAAGCCAAATTATCTCTTTTACAAACCAAGGAGGCATGGAGGAAAGCGAGGATGAGGTACCAAAAGAAAATTCCGATGAAGCACTCCAGCTCCCAGAGGATGAAGGCGAATTG
This sequence comes from Phalaenopsis aphrodite, assembly GCA_003013225.1. Classification (NCBI taxonomy): domain Eukaryota; kingdom Viridiplantae; phylum Streptophyta; class Magnoliopsida; order Asparagales; family Orchidaceae; genus Phalaenopsis; species Phalaenopsis aphrodite. The sequence continues at coordinate 2,751,585 of NEWO01000007.1, forward strand.
CTAGTCAAACAATGAGTCTTACAATCAGAACTAACACGTGATCAACCATGGCTAAGACATAGCATCTTTCGCATGAAGTGTGCAGTAAAAGGTAAAGTTTGTAGCCTAATACTCGACAGTGACATTTGTGAAAATGTCGTCTCTACGTTAATGGTAACAAAGTTAGAATTACACACACAGAACATCCCCAATCCTATTCTCTCACTTGGCTAAAAAAAGGAATGAAATCGTCCCTTGTTGAGTTCTCGGTAGGCAACTACCTGAAAGAATAAATATGGTGTGGCGTCGTTCCCATGGACTTATGCAATATTCTGATGGGACGACCTTGACAATATGACGACAAAGCTAAACATGACATATTTAAAAACATATACTCATTAAAGAAAGATGGCAAACACATCTTATTACTACCAAGTAAAAATGTAAGAGTAAATGACGCCGAGGAAACAATCGTTCCAAGAGCCATGTTCATGCAGTCAGTTCGAGAAGCACCGATGACATTGAACACACCCACAACCTCTACTACAAGACTTTCAGAACGTCATGAGAGACAATCTGCCCGAAGGACTATCACCACTGAGGAACATTCAACATGCAATAGATCTGATATCCGGATAGGTATTACCAAATCAACCTGCCTATAGGCTAAGACGAACATAATACGCGGACAAGTGCAAGATCTCGACACCAGTGGGGTAGTTAGAGAAAGTACAAGTCTGTGCGATGTGCCCGCCCTAATGGTACCTAAGAGAGATTGATCATGGAGGATATGTATCAATAGTAGAACCATAAAAAAAATAACTATTAATAATTGATTCCTAATTCCTCGAATAGACGATCTTCAACCGGTTACAGGGAGCCACTTTGTTCTTAAAGATCGACTACGTAGTGGATACTACCAGATGCGGATAAGACCAGGCGACGAATGGAAGACCGCCTCCAAGACACCAGATGAACCATACAAGCGGACAATCATGCCCATTGGTCTGTCAAATGCACCCAACACCATCATGAGATTAATGAATTAGATATTTCACAACCTCATTGAGAAGTTCGTCGTAGTCTACTTTGACGACATACTGGTATAAAATCATTCTGAAGAGGAACATGTACAACAGTTGACAACAGTATTTGAAGTTCTCCGAACAAAAAACTATGTCCATCCAAAGAAATGGACTTTCATGACAAATCATGTATGCTTTTTGGGTTACATCGTATCCCGCACAATCATTCAAATGAACCCGACAAAAATCAAAGTCATTATAAGCCATACCAAACCGCAATCGTACACCAATTTAAGATAGTTTTTGGGGTTAGCATCATTCTACAGTCACATCACTAAAAATTTCAGCATTGTTGTCGCTCTGCTCACCGAGCTTTTAAAAGGCAAAGAGTTTAATGGGTCAAGCACTGCTCAGACTAGCTTCAACACACTAAAAGAGAAAGTAACTCAAGTACCAATTCTAGCCTTGCCAGATTTCACACAATTATTCGAAGTAGAATATGATGCATCAGGCGTCGGAAGAGAGGCTGTACTGAGCCAAGTTAGTCACCCCTTCGCTTTCCTCAATGAGAAACTAAATGACTCCAATAGGAAATACTCAACATACGACAAAGAGTTCTATGCAATCGTTCAAGCCCTAAAACACTGGAGCCACTATCTGTTGACAAGTAAATTCACACTATTTACAGATCATGAAGCCTTGAAATTTCTGAACAGCTAGAATAAGCTTAAAGGCCAACACGAAACCTGGGTAAAATTTTTGGCATCATTTAATTTCATACTAAAATACAAAGCTGGAAGTCAGAACCGCATTGCAGATGCACTAAGCAGACGTCAATTATTAATCACTTCAATGCAAACAAGCATCATAGAATTTAAAATCACAAGAATCTGAGGGCCTCGTGATCAATGTAAAAAACAAATTCATTTGCATCAGATAATGACTACAGTGGCTAAAGGCTCTCACAATAGCATAAAAATCCTTATAGTAGGTAGAATATTTTCTCCTAGAACCATTTCATTTTTCATTTCACAGTATGGCTCCAACATTTGAGGAATCACCCTCTATGTCAAACATTTGTTTGAAATACGGAAGTGTAAGAACGGGGGCTTAGTCACCTATTTCTTCCAAGCATCCAAACTAACCCAAGTATCGTCTGACCGCGCAAACTTATTGAACTTGAGAAGCTTCGTCAAAGCTATCACGATCGAACTTAAATTCCTAAGAAACCTCCTGTAAATTAAGTGAAGTTGGGACATAACATTAGCAGATCAGGATAAATGACTAGCGAATGGGCAAGCCAAAATAGCCTCAGTCTTTGGGCGCATCTCAATACCGACAAATGAAATGCATCCGAAAAAGCACATATGCGACAAAGACCTGTATACATGTTGACCTCATTTCTGGATGAGGTCTCTTTTTTGTTTCTCCTTAGAGCCTAGGGTCTAGCTTTAGGCTTTCCCTGTTCGACTCTCTTAGAAAACTAGTACGGAACCCACATCATTTAGAAAATTCGAGCCACCTCGTCACTCCTTCGAGTTTCGCATGGGCGGTCCCAAATCCTCGACATTCTGTTGAGTTGATTAGGATCGACACATGAAACTCAAGTCGAGTTCCTACATTAATAGGAGCAGCCCCTAGGGACCCCTTTGTGACCCGAATGCTTGATAACGCCGCATTTTGCGTACTCATTGCGCCACACACGACTTTGACTTGATTTGACTCGTCCGTCGGCAAACTCGCCCGTACGACCCCGGATGACAAAATAGACCGCACCGACGCGTCTGGAACATCGACTTTAGCTAGGAATGACACTCATATTGCTGTGGTTCCACACTCGTGCGAACTGCACGAATATCGATGTACCCTTTTTTTAGCTTTGCGCGGGCCCGGGCTCAACTAAGGTTCGACTCGGGTTTGATTTAGGCTGGACTCGGGCTGAACACGGGCTAGACACTAGCTCACCTGAATTTGAAATTCAAATTTTAAAATTCAAATGGATTATTTAATTTTTGTCTTAATTAAGATTAATTCAGGTGTTAAGACCTTCCATTTAATCCTCCCCTCCATTTGGAAACCATTTATTTCCTGCCCCTGCATTTGAAAATCATTTATTTCCCCCGCCCAATCGGTTCTAGAGTAATGGCTCCCGCTTCAATTCTAAAAGGAAGGAACGTCTTCTTCCTTGGCTATTGGACTTAATTCGCTTGTCCCGAGTTCTTCTCCCGGTTCGCTCTCGCTTAGCTTTCTGGTTACTGTCGCGTCTCCGCTCACGAAACTCGCCCGCTCGCCTCCTCCCTGCGCCAAAGATCCCTGCTCGCACTCCCCGACTCCACCCTCTCGTGCGCGACAGACGAGCCGCTCAATCCCGCCTACCGCTCGAGCGACCGCCTCTCGCACGATCGCCCGCTCCCCCCTCTCGAACGCGACAGAAAGCTTTTGATGGCTTCCTTATGAAAATATCAATTTTTCTATGTGTATAGACAACCTTTCTTTAATCTTCATAATATTAATCACACTTTTTATCTCTATTTGTATTTTGTGGGTTGTCTACATCTCTAATTCGTGAATTTCTAATGATCGTCAAGTCTCGCATGTTGGATTCTCTACTATCATATGTTCTTCCCAAAAATGTGTCAGCCCCTATGTTGTGTGGAGCTAAGCATCTTCTATACATTGGGATCAAGCTTTTCCCATGCGGAGCTTGTGAAATAGACACCCTGTAGACAATCCTCCACCATCGTCCAGTAAAGAGTTAAGTCTTCTCTGCAAATCCTCTGCCTTGATGAAGACATATGTTCCCTTCTCTGGCACAAGAGAATCAAAACCTCTGTAGCAATTGCTCCCCATTGATTGTTTTGTGTCCCCACATCGGCTAGTATATAAACGCTAAGGCATATCCATCTTCCTAAAGCATTGCACTCGCCATTTTTTAGATGTTCTCCAACAAGCGGATCAACAATGTGGTCCTCAAAAAAGCACACAACTATAATATTAATAAAGGATGAACTAGTAATAAAAAAAATGATAATATGTTAGTGATCATGTGCTAGAAACTTTCCACAATATAAATCACAAAAATAAAAGCCTCTCTTATGTGAAACAAGCGGCTCCATAGTCGAGCCTATTCCTCGAGCTTTATCCATCTTAGCAACAATATTAGTTGCAACAACTGCCACTTTTGTGTTGTCAAGCCTGAACGCGCATAAATAATCATCTCCATTGTCTGTTTTAGAGCCATAATAGGGGGCACATGCTAAATACAATGGAAGAAAAGACATGCACATCTCCTTGGGCCGTCTTCATCCGAAGGAGGGCAATCACCGAGAATGATTTGTAAGAAGCCATCACTAGAGAGGGTGAGGATGGTTAAGAAAGAAGGAAAAAAAGCATTTTGCAATTCTTAGGTGGTTGGTGCTTCCAAAACCTATTTTAAACCTAAATATGCTTCAAGAACCAGGGGAATTTATGTGTATACAAAAAAAAAAAAAAAAAAAAAAAAAACGCACACACACACACACATCTTTGAAAATTGATATAAAATCATCATTTCTTTCCTGCAATAGAGTCAAGAATCAAGTTAGTAAAAGTAATCTAAAGACACTCAACATCAATTGAAAATCCTTCTTAGATTAAGCAAATTATGGCTGTGGCTTATTAACCAATAATCACAATCACTTGGTGCCAGGTCAAGTTCATACAATTCTTGTTGGTTTGATGAATTGGATGACAATAGAACTTAGCCGGTTGGCCATATGTAAACTCCTCAAAGTGCTAAAATAACTAATGAGAGTAGTACTACAACCATTCTCAAAAGTCTCATAGCCTTACATAATGCAAATCTCAATGAATTACCCAAATTGATTAATTACATTATACAAAAAGATTAAATGCATCACAAGTTCAAAAGGAAATATGATGTCATAAATCAAGTAACATCTCCAAATGCTCAAAGGTCAACCACTCAGCATGCATGAACAAGTATATTTATGCCTCAAATGAAAATGGATTATTTTCTGTGTTTTCAAAATATAAAAGGGGATGAGATTATTAGAGCTTGATGAAGGATTTAAGAAATGAAATGAGATCATAACCTCTCAATTAGGTTGTCTAGCTTTCTTCTTTTAATTCCACTTCTATGACTAACTCAAATTCATCTTCTTGAGCATTTCGATCACCATGACCTCCATGTTAACACAAATTTGATATTTTACAATAGGAATCATGCTTGTTCATTAGCCTGGATGAGATTTGTTAGTTAATAAAAAAGGCTCGTCATTTGCGAAGAGCTCGTGTTCAGCTGATTAAGTAGCTCGTGCTCGATTTGTTAGTTAATCAAGCGCGTCGGACACAAACATTTTTTTTATGAGCTCGATTCATTGATGAGTTGAACATGAACAACTTTTTATTTGATTGTATTTGATTCATTTTAACTCGAATTTAAAAAAATAATTAAACAGTTAGTACTATTATAAAATTCTTTTTTTTATTTTTTAGATTGTATTTGAAAAAATATTAAATTTTATTATTTTTTTAAATCAATCGATTTAATTTCGAGAAAAATGAGTTGAAACGAACAAAAAAATTCAAATTGAGTTGAACATGAACGCGCTATTCACATGCTATTTCAAACACGAGTCTATTTCAAATAAATAAAATTTCAATCGAGCAAACACAAACAAGCACTGAGTTCGCTTAACTCGCCTTTTTTACACCCCTACACTGAAATAAGCTCATGTACAACGTGATTCCACATGCCAAATATCGAGATGAATGTTGTTACTCCACAACAAAATTCATAAGATCTCTTGATATGTTGTTGCTACAATGATTGTCGAGATTCATAAAAGGTTGTTAGAAGGTCGTTAGAAATAATCTGTCAGAAAGTATATCAGCTATTGCCTTGTTTGAATGGTTAAATGTGTTTTCTTTCCTTTGGCCTTTGACATCTTGAGTCTCTAGTGCTCAGATGAACTCATGCCTGACTTATGTATCAAAGATCACCTGCCATTATTTTTCATGCTAACATCCATAAAATGAACTCATTTCTTACAATTTTTTATCAATTCTAACAGAATTGTAAAATACATGGAAACATCACTTCGTCCTCTCCAAGATTTATGGCAGAGAAGAATGTCGGGCAAGTGATATTCATGGAAGTGGAAATGACATTAATATGATATATTTTCTAATGAGCCCAACATATCACCTCATATATCAAATATGTTTAGCTTCTAAGCAATAAAGTGGAGAATCTCCTTTTAGTTTATAATCAAGTGTAAGAGAAATATAATGAAAACAGATATTTCAGAAACATTTATTAATTCTTTTGAAATATGGGGATGACATAATATTTTTTCATAGGGGATATTCATAACCCAAATCTTCACATTCAAAAAGAAGGCACACTACCAAACAAGCTGACCCTCACTATGAGAGATAATAAAAGTTTTCATATCATATAAACATCCTACCAGTATTTGATGAGCAATAAATTGAAATTTAACATCTGAAATGCACGACATGAACGGACATTCATGAAGAAAATTGAATACTAAATTCAATAAAATACTTACGGGGTGAATTTAAAGCTTCAACATTTCATCAATCAATAAAACAAATTGTAAAGAAAACACAAGCAATTATTACCTTCCAGAGTATGCTTCCACGGTGCAGACCAACCCTGAAATAATAATCATTCAAAGAAAATAAGATAAAAAGTTTCCAGTATTGTTGGTACTCATAATGAGATAGACGACTGTAAATACAAACACCTCTGGAACAACTTGGTTCAGAAAAGTTTCAGTGTCATGCCTAACATCTGAGTCACAGTTCTCATTTATGGTAAGGGAAGCACTTGTATGATGCACTGAAGAAAAAAAAAAAAAAACAACTCCACATTAAAAACATAAATTGAAGGAATATCTATCAAAGCTTACACCATAGCAGTTTAAAAAGAGCAAAATTTTATAGCTTACAGAAAAGATGTGCAAGACCACATTTGAAAATGGAGAGATCTTGTTCAATCTCCCTAACTATCTGATAAAGACCAATCAATCACTAATGAACTCGGTCAGATAAAATTGTAAGAATCAAAAATCATATACACAAAAAGAGCACCAAGGTAGCTGTTTTATTTTAGAAATAACTTAAATCATGCAATCAAAAGCTTCTTATATTCCTAAATATATGGAAAAGACATTAGCTAATGAATCATGACGAGAAGTCATCCATGCGCATTAGAAAAAATGAACAAAGAAATATTTTTCTTATTATTCCAACTCTGTTCTTTAATTGTATTGTTATATTGCAATCTATTTATTTTGTTGGTGCCTTCTTTTGTTGTAGTAATAATAATAATAATAATAATAATAATAATAATAATAATAGTATAATAATAATGAATAATCCATTCTCAAGATCATTTTTTTAATCAACCAATAGTAGTTGCTGGCTTCAACTATATTTGTGGATGATATTAAGATTTTGATGAAAAGCATATACCAAAAGAAAATTAAGAAATAGACGAAACTAGAGAGAAAGAGAGCATAAAGGAGAAGTGTTGGATTTCACTATAAGCACAACAATGTCTACATATCTGGTGCCTTAGACCCATCCTCTGAAAACTTATTAGTTTACATAAAACTAATGTATGCCCAAGAGTGAACTCATCCAAAACTAGAGCAAGCATAACTAGTTGGGATCTAGGAAGACTCGCCTGTTGAGCTCAAGAAAAAGTCATCATGCTGGAATGGACTAGCAAACCATGTATGAGAAGAACTTTCCCAATTGTCTTCAAGGCGTTTACCCGCCGAACTAGGGAGACTCTCAAGCCAACTAAGGATAAGAATATTCACTAGGTCAAAAGAAGAACTCATACAAAGCCATCACTAAGCTCGTTGGATAGACTAAAACCAGGTAATCATTTATATGCCTATAGAAGCTACTCGATACATACTTTGAGAAGAATAAGCAACTCTTCTACACAACTGACTATTAGTCCAAGTCCAAATCTTACATCTACAACTCATCCATTAGCTTTTCCCATAAATCTCAACAAATATACTTCGAGGAGACCAAACTACTCTTCTGCACAACAAACTATTAGTTTGAGTCAAATTCTTACATCTATGGTACATCCTATAACTTTTCGTTTAACGCTCATGACACAATATCCCTATCTGTAAAGAGGTAATTTTTGGGAGAACCAAGGGTTTTGAGTGATTCCAACTTTTGTGGTGTTTTGGGTTAAAATTCTGCTCCTATATTTTGTATTCAAGCTTGTTTAGAAAATTTTTGTTTGTCTACTTCTATCTCCCATTTCTTTTGAATTAGTAACATTCAAGAAGAACTCATGGACAAATCAGAATCCAAAATGTACAATATTATATAGAATATTAATTAAAAAAATACATAATAATGATTTAACTAACGGTTGTAGTAAAATGAATGAGTCCAACTAGAATGCAGCATATTAAGTATATGAAGAACTCAAAAAAGTTCTAATTAAAGGATGGGATTTAGAAAAATCTCTAGCGACTTTGCTAGGAGCTTTAAGACTTAAAGCAAACTCATTTGACGATTTGGGTGAATAACCATTACTTCAAGTGAAATTTGTACGACAGTTTTGTCAAGCATTGCAAGAATGTTTCATATAGCTTTGACAGATTGAGCTCATTGTCAAGCTCGTTCTTTGGCAGCATATACTTAATGGTCAATTGAACCTCTTTAACTAGTCAAATTCATGGAGCTTTAAGACAAAACCAAACTCATTCCACAATTTGGGCGAATAACCTTGATTACTTCGAGAGAAACTTGTGCCAAAACAAGAGTTTTGTTAAGCATTACAAGAATGTTCCAAATAGTTTTGACAAATTGAGCTCATCGTCAAGATCATGTCTTTTGGCAGCATATACTTAATGGCGAACTGAACCGCTTTAACTAGCCGAATTGCTTTTAACTCTCTATTAGTGCTCAAATAAACTTACTAACTCAACCCAGGTGATCGTAGCATACCTAAATTTGAACCACGAGAAAGTACTACATAGTAATTTCAATTTACTTTAAAACTTAATTATGAATTTATGATCCAGTTTATGAAAAAATTAAAAATAAAAAAATCCGCCTGGATTAGAGTATTTGCAAATCTCATCACTTGCTATGGCGTTACTGACCGGAGAGAAAAAAAAAGTAACAAAAATTCTAGCAAAAAAACAAAAACAATCCAGAGCCAGACCAAGATATACAGGAACAGGTACTAACTTCGGCTCCCTTTTCTGGATGTAAACAATAGAAGAAATGACAAGAAGGGGGCGTGGCTTCGAAGAAAATTTATTAAAAAAAAAACGAGGATGAATATAGGCCCAAAATCCAGAAGTCAAGACGACAAAAGGGAATGGATTGATTACTTTGGAGGTGACGATATGACAACCGCGCCTCTGGGGAGGTATGACGACGGTCTTTTGAGCCCACTTGATCGACGGAATTGCCTTCGAGCTCGAGCTGGAAGCGTTGTTTGAAATCGTCGGATCTGCAGAGGCGTAGTTGCGCTGCGCCCTAACACAGAGAGAAGGCGGCGTCGGAAGAGAGATGGACGGCGTTGCTAAGAAAGCGGCGGCGGACTGCATTTCGCCCTGGATTGGCGGCGAGGAGGAGCAGAGATCGAGGATAACGCCCTGAGAAAAATTATTCCATAGGCGGCCCTCGGAAAGCTTGAATATGCAAGGGTAATACTTGGTGGCGTTTGGAGATGATAAACGGGTCTTATGGGCTTAATAGAAGTCGTGCGTTTAATGGTTCAGTGATGACCATATCAATTATAGTTGTCAATCATATCTTTGTAGTGACAAATTACATAATTCATTGTCGCCATGAAAGATCCCACGAGTAATTCCAAAACACGTGAGCATTTATGTGAGTTCATCATGACAAGTTTATCAAGCCTTAATTCTTAAGCGAGTTTCTCCATTCGAGCTTGTCGAGTTCTTATTCAAAACTCGCATGACCTGGTTTGACCTTTCCACCAAACTCGTCGATAACTACCTCACTACACATTGAGCTCGCCGGGCAGCTATTCGAGGCAAGAGAAAGAGAACTCTAGTTTTTTATCATACTAATCGTCATTTATTAACAACATGACAATTCACACCAATGGTCTTGTCAACAATAAGTCTTCTCAAGCTCTGTAATATACGAACTATAGCCTAGTTTTATATTTTATTTTATATTTCATTCCTTATAATGCTTAGGCTACGTACCATATAAATGAGAGGAAAAAGGGAAGAGAGATATGCATCTATCCTAGATCCTAAAAAAAACTCTCGACTATTTAAAAAATATTATGTCAGGACTCCTAATACATTAGGAGTTTAATGGTAAGACGTAACATGTCAAATGATCTCCAAAAAAGTGTATTACGGTGGGATCATTTGATACGTGTCGCCTTACCATTTCACTGATGACATAATATTTCCTTGATTATTTATCTCTGAGATAATATTTTCCAAAGTCTCTTCCGGAATATAGGAGTTCATAACCAAAATTCACATATTCTATATTAACACCTAAAATACATAAATGTAAATTGATGAATATATAACTATAGACAGGAAAGTACCAGGCAACCTACTACCATGTTCACTTGGTACCCATCTCTCTAAACCCACTTTTAAAAAGAACGCGAACAGCTCTGTCATCCCAAACTCTCAATCCCCTCATTTCTCCAATTGAAAGTCCATGCGGCTCTTCTCCGTCATTCTCCTCATCCTCCTCTTCCTCTCCAACTCTCGCCTATTCGCTTCTTCTTCCCCCTCCAACAACCTCTCCTTCTCTTTCTCCTCCTTCGATCGATCCAACCACAATAACTTCAACTTCTCCAACGATGCTAGCGTGAGTCAAGGCGCCCTCCAGGTAACCCCCGACACCTTCAACGACCTCAGCTATCTCCTCAACCGCTCTGGCCGCATCCTACTCTCCCGTTCCTTCCGACTCTGGGAATCTAATCGCACCGCCTCCTTCAACACATCATTCTCCATAAATATCTACCGTCCAAGCAACGCCACCCTTCCTGGCGAGGGCTTGGCCTTCCTTATCGCCCCCGACGCCGATGGACCCCCACCCGGCAGCTACGGCGGCTTTCTTGGCCTCACCAACTCCACCACTGACGGCCGAAAATCGAATCGGATCGTCGCCGTCGAGTTCGATACTGTGAAGCAGGGGTACGATATCGACGACAATCATGTAGGGCTCGACATTAATGGGGTGGATTCGGAGATTTCGGCGTCATTAACACCGTTTGGGATCCAGATAGCGCCAGTTGGGGCGGTGAATAATACTGTGTGGATTGATTATGATGGAATAGGAGGGGGGATTAGAGTTTTTATGACTAGACAGGGTAATCCGAAGCCCGAGACTCCGGTGCTTGCGGGGAAGGTAAATCTCAGTGATTATGTGAATCAGTACTCCTATTTTGGGTTTGCTGCTTCGACCGGAGCGATGAATTACGAACTTAACTGCGTGTTGGACTGGAATCTGACGGTGGAGAACCTGGAGGAGGAGAAGAATGACAATAAAGGAGGTAGGCATGATTCCAACTTTCTCGTTCGTTAGGTTATTTTGTAGCTGATAATATCATATCTTCTTAATTTCGAAGAGCACAAGCGACTTAAAACCAAGAACTCCTTTCTCAACTTCAAATACCAACACAAAATCGATTAATCGATTAATAACATATAATTTGTGACATGATTAGTAGAATCTCCATTAAGTGGATTTATTAATTCCAACTTCAAACTTGAAACAATTAAATTTTACATTTATTGAATCTAGTTTCTCCAAACCCATCCAACCATAGCTCAAAAATCACTGTTTACTCCACAGGAGGAACAGGATGGAAGGTGTCGGCTGGTATAGCCGCCGGAGTATTTGTACTCGCGGTGGCGGCTGGGATCGTGACGGCATTATGGTACTCAAAGCGGCGCAGGCAGAGGAAAAATAAGGCGACGGTGGATCCCAGCATGTTAGCCGGAACGCTGAAGAGCTTGCCGGGGATGCCGAGGGAGTTCGCGTACAGGGAGCTGAGGAAGGCGACTAACGATTTCGATGAAAGGAGGAAGCTCGGTCAGGGTGGGTTTGGCATCGTGTACAAGGGGGTGATCGCCGCCGAGGGGACGGAGGTTGCGGTGAAAAAATTCTCAAGGGAGGATAATATGAACAGCCAGGATGACTTTCTCAAGGAGCTCACAGTTATCAACCGACTCCGTCACAAGCATCTTGTTCGCCTACTCGGTATGTTCGATCTTCTTAATTTCCTTGAATTTGTTGTTCTTTGTCTGCTTATTTCTGTCTTAATCCTTCTTCGTCATTTTTGTCTTCGTCATTAACTTTTGAACTTTACCTATGAACAGTAAATCTTTGAAAGGGCAACTTTTGACCACGAAGTTATAATCTTCGATGTTGGTGGATGTCATTACTCTTCTTTTTAAGCATGTGTTATTTGCTTATGAATTTGAACATATAGAAAGAATAACTAACAGGGGAACAATACCTCAGGTTGGTGCCACGAAAACGGCCTCCTCCTCCTCGTCTACGACTACATGCCAAATGGCAGCCTTGACCAGCACCTCTACGGCTGCGCCACCTCCGACCACTTTCTCCTTCCCTGGAACCGCCGCATTCAGGTTGCCACCGACGTAGCCTCCGCGCTTCACTACCTTCACCATGAATACGATGAGTGCGTCGTTCACCGCGACCTCAAATCCTCCAACGTCATGCTGGACTCCACCTTCCATGCCCGCCTCGGCGACTTCGGCCTCGCTCGTGTTCTCGACACCGATAAGACCTCTTACGCAGAGCTTGAGGCTGCCGGAGTACCCGGAACCCTCGGCTACATTGCTCCTGAGTGCTTCCACACCGGCAAAGCCACCCGCGAGTCCGACCTCTTCGCCTTCGGAGCCCTTCTTCTAGAGCTCGTCTGCGGGCGCCGTCCACGCAGCACTGATCTCCCCGGCTTCCACTTTCTCGTCGACTGGGTATGGACTCTACATCGAGATGGAAGAATTTTGGAAGCCGTGGATGAGAAGCTGGAGGGGGATTTTTTAGCCGATGAGGCTCGCCGGATGCTGCTGCTTGGTCTGGCATGTAGCCATCCCGTACCAGGGGAGAGGCCTAAATCAGCGGCGATTATGCAGATTTTGGCAGGATTGATGCCTTCGCCGGAAGTTCCGGCATTTAGGCCGGCGTTTATGTGGCCGGCGGCTGAGCCTGGGGATGGAGGTGGCGGGTTGACGAGCATGAGCTCGTTGATGATTTCGAGCTCGTTATCCGCCTCATCGAGCAGCAATTATTAGGTGCGGATAATTACGTGTAGATTTTGTTATATTTTGATCTTATTAATATAAATAATATAATCAAAACAACTAAATTTATGTCCCCCACCTAATTTTTTTTCCCGAGCAGGAACTGGCACGCTGACGTCTGAAGTTATTGACTGATCAATGGCAGATTAAGCATTTTTTTAGGGGAATTTACATACAATGCACCTAATTTTATGCATTTACTTATCTCATGCTCAAGTTTTAATTTTTACACTTAATACATCTTTTTCTATGTATAAAAAAAGGTGAAAAATAGTATAATCTATCTTTTCACATATAGATTTGGTGCTTAGGAAATAAAAATTAAAGTTTGTGTGAGATAAATAAATGTATAAGAATTGGGTGTTAAGTATGTAAATTTTGGGTTTTTTTTTTTTTTAAGGAAAAGAGGGTTAGCATGTGGAATCTTTAAGTTTTAATTTAATTTTTGAAGGGTTTGTATTATTTTTATTCTTATGTTGGCGCAAAAATCCCTTTTTTTTTTTGTTTTTTTTTGTTTTGCCTCGTGTGGAGTCAATGTATTTTTCTGTTGTACAAGAATGCTCTCTTCGCTGGCTTTGTCTAGTTTGCTTCATGTTTGGGGGCAATTATTAGAGGCGTACGATATAAAACAATTTAGGGGACAGTGGGTCTTCCTTCTATAGATTCTTTTGTCATTGTTGACGACACGTTCTCATACTGATGTGACGCTTTGATTATTTATTATATTGTAAAATAATATTGGTTAAACTTTATTTTGCTAACTTTCTATTTGCATTAACTTTTATAGTTAAATGAAAATTGAGAGGATTACTTCAAATTTATGTGATTTAAATCGGTTGTAAGGTTTAAAAATCACGTGAAATGATTGTGACTGATACTGCCTAGGTCAATATAAGATTGCATAGTTGCATAAATCATTCACACATCATTGCCATAAGATTAAAATTTGATGTCTGTTGGAAGCAGTAGTGTAATTAATTATCGTCTTACAATTTTATGAGACTCCAAGGCACTCAAGTAACTAAAAATCAGGAAACAAGAGGATAGACCTTGATTTTTATGTGGATAATTCTAAAGAAGGAAAAAATCACGGGTATTAGCCCAGTTGACATAAACCACTATCATTCTATGAATGATAAGCACAAAAGTTCATTATTCTACTAAATTAGGAAATATTAGGGTTACAAAGATGATCATTAAAAAGGTATGTTAATAGTTTATCGGTGATAGTCCTAGTTTGATTGTAATGATTGTATTTCTCGGCTACAAGGGCTGTAGTCGATTGCTATGGAGGCAATAATCCATTGTGATATGTAAATGGTGGATGTAGTGTCAACTTTTCTAATATGCAGTAGTTGAAAGCCATTGTAGCAGTTGCCCATGTAGGTTGCAGATTGTTGCTTCAGAACGTCGGTTGATCACAGGGGCAGTAGTAGAAATTTTCAGCAACTGTGAGTCATGTAGGTCATAGTTGTTTCAAAAATTGAAGTGGTGAGCTGTGACGACGTTCATAGGCTATGGGGATCGGAGTCGTGAGCTATAGGGCCTATGAACCACTTAGATTATAGTTGGTCACATAGGTCATAATAAAGAGTTGCAAGGACTTTTGTAGACCGCAAAAATCGGATTCAAGAGCCACAAAAGTTGTGGAACACATAGGTTCTAGTTGGTTATGTAGATTTTAGTGCTGAGTTGTGTTGAAGCAGTTGGTCACATAAGTGTGATGGTGAGCTGTGATGATATCCGTAAGATATAGAAGCTGGAGTCGAGAGCAACACAAGTTATGTACCAGATAGGTTCTAGGTTGTCATGTAGGTCATATTGGTGAGATATGTTGACATTCATATGTCATAGAGGGTCGGAGTTGGAAGCTGCACGAGCTATGGATCACTTAAGTTGTAGTTGGTCATGTAGGTCGTAGTGGTGGGTTGTGATGCCATTCGTAAGACGTAAGGGCTGAAGTCGTGACCTGCATGAGATGTGAATCAAGTAGGTCGTAGTTGGTCACGTAGGACGTAGTGGTGGGTTGTGATGATGTCTGTAGGCCGCAAGGGCCGGAGTCATAAGCTGCACGAGCTGTAGTGGTGAGTTGTGTTGCCGTTCGTAGGCTGCAGAGAACAAATGTGAACCATGTAGGTCATAGTTGGGCATGTAGGTTGTGGTGGTATGTTGTGATGACATTTGTAGGGCACAGAGGCCAGATTCAAGAGTTGCACGAGCTATAAGCCAAGTCGTGATTGGTCACATAGTCCGTAGTAGTGGGTTGCAAAGAGAGAGTCTTAAGAGTTTAGAGAAAGTCATCATCTTTGGGGTGCATTGTTACACCGTCTTCGGGTGTTTTTGTTACACTGAATGTGAGGTGAATTGTTACTGTCACCGAGATGCATTGTCGCACCTTATTTGAGGCACTTTGTTACACTATCTTCTAGATGTGTTGTTACATCATATTTAGGGTGTATTGTTACACCATCTTTAGGAGATGTTGCACCGCATGCAGGGTGCGTTGTTGCAGCTTCATCAGGATGTGTCACTACACCATACTCGGGGTGAGTTGTTATATTATCTTTGGGAGGCGTCGATATATCGTCTTCAGGAGGCATCGCTGCACCGTATGTGGGGTTGCGTTGTTACATCATCATCAGGGTGTGTCACTACATCATATTCAAGTTGTGTTGTTACACCATCTTCCAGAAGACATATTGCTCCACCAGGTGCTTCACTGTTCCATAATATACATTTGTATTTTAAAATGCATATTGTGACTCCGCAAGATACTTCGTTGTAAGGAGCAAGTGGGGATCAGAGGCAGTGACTGCAGTTTCTAGAGCTACCAAGCGACATTGGATAAAGTTAACAGATGGCGTTGGGTGAGTTGGTAGGCTTTGGAGGCAGCGACGACCAGAGTTAGACAAAAGCAGGGGCAGTCGAAGCTAGCTAGCAGCGTTGGTCGCAGTTAGTCGGCGGCGGTGGCCATAGTTTGCTAGAGGTAACCGTAGAAGTTGGAGTTGGCATGACGCGATGATCAAAGTTTGTCGATGGGGTTGGCCAAAGTTGGCGGTGTCAACTATCAGAGTTAATCGACAGCATTGGCGGCGGTCGACTATTGGAGTGAGAGGATTTCATTGGATCTATAATGTAGGAGCGGTGTCGAACATTAGCTTCTCTTCCATGCTTCAGTCTTCTTCTAGCTCGTGGTCTAGATCCTTTTCTCTCAAGTGGGGGTATAGCCCTATTTATAAAAGGCCAGACTATAAATAAGATAAGAATTTAAAGCACTCCATCATATGACACAGAGAGATTCTCCTAATTGGACAACCTTCAATAGACATTTGAGTACCTTAACGATGTAAGAATTGAGCGATCTTGTCTCATTGGATTCATCTCATTGAGTTGCTTGATTTGATTATAAGCTTGCCAAATTTGAAATCAGTTTGAACTTCCAATTATGCACGGAAAGCTCCCAAAAGTGTTTTGATGGCTTGACCCGGGCTTGATTCGACTCAGATTTGACCAATTTTTGTACCATTAGATCTATCTCGTCTAGCCCGTCATTTTGATTGTAAATTTGCTAATAAGAGTTCATGAAAAATTTTAATCGAAATTTAAACACTTTATTCAAAAATTATCTTAAGATTTGTGCCTAATGAGAAAAATTCATTGGCGGCATATCAAAACTAACAACACATCTAATCGTAAATTGATTATGAACCATTTAAACAATCGGGTTTGAGACAATAAATGAACTTGCGAAATGATTGTTTTGATCAATTCGTGATTGCAAGGGATTTCGATAAACAAATGAAATTTGTCATGCCATGTAAGAGGCTCCACATTCCACTAAATTCCAGTGCATTTACACATCTAAAACTTGAAATTTTACTTTGTTTTATATCCCTACCATTCAAATCTTTGACATCATATAAAAAATCTCACCATTTTTAATTTATGAAAAGCGTACATAAGGTGGAATATATGTAAGAAATTAAGATTTAGATGTTAATTAAATATGTAAATACATAGAAATTGAGTGGTGTGTATATAAATCTTCCAAAAATATCAAGATCCAAGACAGCAAAAGACCAAAGCTTTAAAAAACAAAATAAAATTTGTTTCAATATTAAAAATTAACAAACTAATCAAATTGGGGCACATGGGCTTATCATTTTCTTAAATACAATTAAAATTTACTTTTTCCGAAAAGGAAATCTACTAAATGAAGGCAATGCAGCAGTCCGAGCCATTCCTTGCAATTTCGCTTGCCCTGAATTTATTTGTATCTTAATAAAGAAAAGTAAAAGCAGATCAGAAAGCGACAGATTCTATAAAAGCAAAGATGATATTTGCACATTTTTTGCGAGGTTCAATCTGTCCGCATGTTCTGCGCTGAATTTTGACGATGGAGGCGGCTCCATCCGATCACGGAAGCTTCCAGCCCTACTTTTCATAAATTGCTTTAGGCGATATTCTTGCAAATTAATTTATGGAAATTTGCATACAAACAATGCAATTCTTTTTTATTTGCATATCCAATATCTAAATTTGTTATTAAAAAAAAATTATGCATAAAAATATGTATTTTATTTTTAAAAGTTTGTAATAGTCATATTTTTGATGTGATATTAAAATGATTAATTATCGTATTAGCGTTGCACGAAAATTTAGGGCACACTAAAATATAGATGGTAAACCAGTAGGGGTGTCGAAATTCTTACGTGAAAGACTTGAAAAAGGAAAAAAAAATACGAGGCATTGCCTAGTTGAAATATTCCACTATGAATTAATGATTATAGGTACGACACCTTATCCCGTATGCGAGAAACGAGTTAGATAGTTTCTTGAGTTACAACGTCAATGCGCGGAAGAACTCGTTTCCCTTCGGTGGAGATTGGCAGCAGCAGAGAGTTACTATTGGGGCTTCAATGTACTGCTTCAGGGTTGACAAGTCTTTTGAGATGACGGACTACTTTGTAGGTTGCTTCGTGATTTCACAATGTGGGTTGTTTCTTCGCATAGTGCTTCAACCTAAGTAGCGGGCAACGATTGATGCTGGTTAGCAATGGCGATGGTGGTCGATAGCGGATGACAGGCTGAGCTCAACGATGATTAGTGGCTGCAGGAGCAAAAGGACAACCATCAGGGGCTGTTGGTGAGTAGTGGTTGATGGTGGTTGGCTGCCGCAAAAGTAATAGCTATTTGTCAAACCGTCAGTGTACGTGCATGGGCTTTAGCTTTCTCTTCTCAAGGCTTTAACATTCCTCTATCTCAAGATCTGGTCCCCCTCTCAAGAGGAGACTAGGGCTCTACTTTATAGAGTTTAGGTTGCAAATAAGTAAGTAATTTGGACCACTTTGATTGTAAGGTTCGGAGAGATACCATTGATTGAATAGCATTTGATTAACATTTAAGTGATTTTATGATGTCGGAATTGTGTAATTTTGGACTCTTTGGATACGTCTTACAAAGACATTTGGTTTGATTATAAACATGTCGAATTAGTAATCTTTTTAACCTTCAAATTGTGTCTAAAATGCTTCACAAGTGGTTTAATGGCTTGAATTGGGTTTGATTTGACTTGAATTGAGCTATTTTTTGTACCATTGTGTATGTCTCATCAAGCTGGTTAATTTGACTGTAAGTTTGCTGAAATCAAAGTTTGGTATGACTTTTAATCGAAATTTCAATGTTTCTTGCTAAAAAAATTGCTTTGAGATTCGTACAATGAATTGATATTTGTGTTTGATGATGGAAAGTTGATAATAACATATTAATTGTCCCAGATTTTTGGGTGGGACCAACTTTATTACATGAAAATATTGGAATCTAGAATTACATATAGATACAAAATGGTGTATAATTATATAAGAAAAACTCTTTAGCCGAGTTGACAGTTGATTTTTTTTATTTGTGTGAAGTTATGTGTTCAAATCTCTTGGCTTTCAAAAAATGAATTACTTTTTGGATGCCGAAGGAGGCTGGAGGCGACGACGACGGCGACGGTTAGCGCGGTTGGAGTTGGCTGGAGACGGAGTTGGCCTGAAGCTATAAGTTTGAAAGTCCTATAAATATTATTTTAAAACTTATGTTATGTATATAACTGATATTAGAATTTAATTATATAGGCCAATAAAAACTTTTTTTTAACTGGATGGTTTTATTAAATTTAATTGGCAGTTAGTAAAGTGTTGTCAACAATTTTCGTAGCATTGGAGTCTCAGCCCAATTCAAAGTACACGACCCATTATGACTGCAGGCTTCAGCCTATTTTATGGCCCATTTAGCTGCCAGCACAGCGAAAAATAAAGCGGTATTTACTTACAAACTAGACATTTCCAGGGCATATGCATATCTTGCACTTAAATTTTGTATTTACAATTATAACACCTTTTATAAACCATGAATGAAAAGTTAATAATAGTAATGCTTTTGATATAAAAATACAAGTTTCAAGTGTTATGTATATAAAATGAACATTTATAGTTAATTTCATTTTTTTTTCTTGAACTATGAAGAAATTCATAAATAACTTGAATGTGATGCATTTGGTATTGTTGAATCCAAAATTTTGAGTGAGATACGCCTAAGGAATTGAGCACGTAAAAGAAAGAGAAAGGGAACATAGAGAGCGAAAGCACAAAAATAAAATAGAGCACGTAAAGGAAAGAGAGGGGAGCATAGAGAGCAAGAAAACATATAAATCAGTAAAATCATGCAATCTTTATTCAAGAAATGAACCCACTGTTTGTAGGGATGAGGTTGTACAATTACATTATGTACCCCTAGAATACGTGAATACAAGGAGGTTATTTTGGTCAGTACATAAATATAGAGCTGGGAGCCTGGAAAGGTGCTAGGCTGGATGGGATCAGGACCCCAAAAAGACGCTCGCACGGATAGGGTCGGGAGCCTATGACAATCTCCACCCAGTCTTTTTGGATTGGATGGTCATTCACTGTGGACCCGAAGTAACCACCGATTAAATTATCTCTTTAGGGCTTATGCTTGAAAGGACGGGACTGACAACTCCAGCCAACTGCTTCAAATCCAGACGGTTTGGCTCGATTGCCCAACCTGACAAGAGAAAAAGTTGTCAGACTCGTCCACGTGAGTCTTGTACTGTGAACTTTTAGAAGAATGATCAAATTCTGCTTTTCTGGAGATTATCTTCCTTCCGGCCTGTAATAGCCATCTGACCAGCCTTTGAGATTTTGGATCATCCATTGCGGGTCGCATGATGTCACGTCTTTTCTTCTGCTGGTTGTCAGATTTCTATATGATTCGTGCTGCCACATTTTTGGTGTACATATATCAACAACAAAAAAAAGAGTCTTTTTTAAAATCTAAAAGAATATGATAATATATTTTTTTTATTCTAGATGATGAAAATTATTTATTTATTTATTGGATATAAATGTTTTATATATGAATGTTATTTATTCCAAAGCCAGAGTACATTATATAAAAAAGACCTTACCATAAGTGTCATTATAAAACTAATATTTTTTAGTGATTTTAGATACACAATTACAAAAGATTAATAGCATGTTTATTCAAAATTGAAGATATTTTTGTAAATAAATTTTATCATGAAAATTCCACAAATACATAAAAACTATACTTAAAATTTTAATTAGAACATTTTTTAATTAAAGCTCATTATATTCAAATTATTCAAAATCTCCTCATAAATTTAAATTTATATCAAGTATTTGTCAAGACAAAAAAATGACTCATTTGTACTCTTTATTCATTTGATTAGATTGATCTTGATGTTGTTAGTTTTGACAACAATAAGCCAACATGTATTTTTTTGTTAGTTATGAAGATCATTAAGACAAGATTATGAAATTAAAAGGAAAATAATTTTCTTAATATTACAACAAATTTCTATTTAAAATTAATTATTGATACTTTTGATAAAATGAAAAAGTGCAAACATAATTTAAGATGCACATTCATAATAATTATATCATAAGAGATGTATTTTTTATCTTATAAGCTATTTTTAGCTATTTTTTATTTTATTATATTTATTTAATTTTAAAATTGTAGTTATAATTTCGATTTATTTATGTTAATTTTTAATTTCAGTGACTAAATCAAGATTATATATATATATATATATATATATATATATATACATGACAGCAAAAAATTAATACAAAAATGTATTATTTTAAAGATAGCAAAGTATTTGATATAAAAGTGTCGCTGGCTGTGATTCTTTGGTTGACATATGTGAAGTCAGTTTTAAGACCCCTGAGTTCACGGGTTCGAGCATGCTGAGTGCATATGTCTTGCAGTGCGAGATCGAGTATTTAGACACATGACGTTGGCTGGGGGCTTGTATCATTGTCTCCTTTGATTCTTTTTTTTTTTAATTTTAAAAAACATATATTGGATATAAAAATGTATATATAAGTTTTCACTTGGTAAATTCAATGCTAAGATGATAGCTAAATGTTGATAAATTAAATTAACAAGGGAGAACTATGAGAATAAATAAAGTCTAATTTAAAATGTTTTGGTCAACATGTCTTTACATATATTGTGGTGTTAGATACAGAGGGATTATATTATTAACTAAATTAGTCTAACACCTCCATGTAAGAGAATAATTTTTTTTTATATATAAATAAAAGATGTAAATGAGAACTAAATCTAATTTCTTGGGACAATTTATAAATATCTTTTTTATTAGGCATTTTAATGAATTTATTCCATAAATAGCTTATGAGCTTAATTTGATTAGCGAATGAGTCATGATTTTATTTCATTCATTTTTTACAAGAAATTTTAAATGATAATTATATATTTTTTTAATTTAATCAAGTTTAAGCTTAAATTACTGATGATTCAAACTGAAACTAGGTTTTTTTGCACCTCCTACAATCAACTGAGGGTGCGTTTGGAGAAGCTTGTGCTTTTCAGGATAAACAACTTATTGTTAAAATGAAACCGCGTTTTCATGTTGGATTCTTTTATGAAAAAGTTAAGGTGTTTTAATTAGAATTAGCTATTAAAATTTTATTTATTTTTGGGTTCATCTTTTCAATACTTACATTTTATCATAGAATGCGATGGTAATTTCTCCATTAGAGGCTTATATTTATAGCTTTATTATTTTATTTCTAAAACTTCAACTAGTTATAAATTCAATTAACCAAGTTCGGTTTTCAATATATAGAAAAAATTTGGAGCCCGGATTCCAGGACATAACTAATATAAAGAGTATCAAATAAATCATAAAGAATATATTTAATATAAAATAAAGTATATTATATTTTTGTCATGTTAGAATTTATGTGAGTGACATCATAAAATATGACCAGATATGTATGTATAATGTTATCTTAGGAAGTGATGAGAGAGAGAGATAGTACAGTAGGGAACAATAAAAGAGAGTGTCATTTATTCATGACACGGGCCTGTATTTACAGTCATAGATTCTAACATTACAAAAGTACATATTAGCTCCTTCATTGTTAACTATTCAGAGGGACTTTTTGGTAATTATAGAGTTATTTTCATATAATAAGATCAGGGACTGATTCGATCGATGAAAGATGTCAATCTTATGGTAAGCCTTGACTCGATCGATATCTAATCTGAAAGAAAGGTCTCATGTTGATCGTCTTGCAGAACATCTCATGACATGTTCCGTCGGTTGTTTAGACAAGACACCTCCCTTGCTAACAAGCAGTTCAAGACGATCATCAAAAGCTATGTCCAATCGTTAGTATAATCCTCCCAAACTTTTTATTTGCCTTGATATTCATGCTGATATACTTTTACATGTACAATATATATATTCACATAAAAAAGGTTCACCAAATAAATTCATAATTTAAGAAATGATATAAGCGTTCGAACGAGGTTAGACTAAATTTATTTATCATAAATTGTTGAATTTTGTTGGTTAATTTTCAATCATCCCCAACTTTTTGAGTAAAAAAAATATGGGAAATTTTTTCAAAATATATTTTATTATTCATTTTTGCTATTTAAGAAAAAAAAAAAAAAAAAAAAATCCGAATTGATCAACCTAAAATGCTTTATGACATATTTGTACAAGTTGTCAAGACACAAAGGTTATTTATCTAATTAAAATAAATGATCTCGAATTAGTCCATATTATCAAAGATTATCATTTTAGAGATGATCATACAATACAATTATATATATCCACAATAAAAACAACAGAATAACTATTCACATACCACATGGCAGCTACATAGAGAGGCCACTCCCATCTTCTTTTCATTTATAATGTGTCACATGGGGACCATTTATAAAGTTTAAAGGAGCTTTGAAAACGAATGAAACATAAATAAAAGTTGCCACTTGGTAAATTCAAAGCCAAGGTGATAGCTAAGTGTGATTAAATACTAAAGTATTTGAATTTTCTTCCTCCAAAACTTGGGAAGGAAGGCATAAATAGTTGCATTAATGATTTTAATTTAGGATGATGAGTCGGAATAATTGACTATGAGTAGGTCTTATTTTCGTCTTGGGTGGGATGAAGTCTATTTTTTTAATAGTGATTGTCTATAATTATATTATTCGGTGTAGACAGCGAACTTATGATTCATGACAAAGGGGCCTACAAGTCAAAATCTGCCTTATGAATTAACTTGGGAGTAAAACTCCTCAAAGTATGTTTGTTGCTTTAGAAAGATTAGATGACTGGTAATTTCTCTAATTGCAAATGAGCTTTTGTTTAATTTTTAAATTTTAAAGCAAGTAAAACATTGGGATAATAAATTTAGGAATTAATTGTGTGGTAATCACATTATCATTTCCATTGAGCTTATAGTTTGGACAATAATAAAAAAAAAACAAATAATAGTAAGAATATCTAAGTTTTTGTCCACATGGGTTTAAATCAAATAATAAGGAGAAATATTTTAAAATCATTTGACATACTAGACATAGTTGTGGTCAAAATCATCACTCTATGAATATTCAATAAGCTAAAATCATTAAAGTATTAGGAATGTCCAAAAGTCATCAGATGATTAAGAGAAACCTATATGATTTTTGAATGAATGTTTGAGTTTCTGCAATAAATCACTAAAAATGATGCTGTAGAAATTTGTAAATTATTTATAATTTTAACATTAAGAGATATGATTTTTAGCTAGTAGAATAATTGAAATTTGAAATTCTAGAAGTTTGCTTTATGATTGACCAATATTGATGAACTTTATTACTAATGTTCTTTAGCCCTCAGTGTGAATATTTATTACAACTCATGTATGAAACTTGGGCTAAGGATTACAAGGACAAAGTAAATGGTAAACTAAATAATTTTTTAAGCTACGTGATTTAAATGTATATATGCAACAAGAAACAAGAAACTTCTATGCTTTAGAATTGATGAAGACTATAACATCCTATGCACAAGGGTGATACAAATACTTTTCTTAAACTAAGGACTTTTAATGAGATTATTAAAAATGATGTAGAACAAAATTTTAAATTAAAAATTAACTAAATTGCTTGATGTCAAGACATTGACATTATGCGTAGTAGATATAGCTTAAATGACTTTGAGTAATACCCCATTAATGTGATTACTAATAAACCAAAGTATGAAACATTTGTCAACATGAAGTGGTAACAACTAATCTTTATGCTATTAACTATAATATTTGAGATTTGTATTATTATTAGTAATTTAATATGAACTCTATTTTTTTATTATGGATAACATACAAATATCACACAATATATTTTATAAAAACCTTACATGAAATTTGGTTTAAATTTTGAATATTGATGCAAGATTTAATTATTGATTATTATGTGATTTATTGTTCTTATCCTATTTATATTTAATTTAGGGTATGTTCTATATAACGAGTTAGACTTATTGCTCATCCTACTATATTTGCATGTATTTTGGCTATATGTGAGGGAATAGTTCCAACAAAATGTTGCTGAACATTTGATATATAATAGTCATGCCATCTAAGTCTTTACAAATAATTAAAATTTCATATCTAATGGTCAACACCAGTTAATGTCCATCTTAGTGATTGATTTTATTTCCCTAAATATTGAAAAAATAACTAAATTACCCAGCCTCAATCATGAAATTTTGATGCATGTCTTCAACAGTCTATTGACACTCATCATTTAATTATAACTTTGACACCTGAAGACTCTTCTAGCCCCATGAGACATTTTTAATTGCTTAAGTTGACTATAATGTATTAATACATTCTTCAACTTTGAGGAGTAGCATCTCTTATAATTTATGACTCTTATATGTAAAAAGAATCTTCAATTGACAAAGCCACATGACTTATTCCTTCTCAATTTTTTTTCAACAAAATCTCATGGCATATATTATATTATCAACTTATCATGTGTGAGGGAGATCTTCATAAAGTCTTAAAACATTGAAGTAACTACACAATCAAGAATACTTTAACCCATTATAATTATTTATGAGTCATATTTAATTTTGAACCTTACTCCTATTTTTTTCTTAAAAAAGTTTAGCTATTTTTTGCGTTTATTTTTGTTATAAAAATTTATAAAAGCTCGTATAAATGTAGTGCTTAGACTTGAAGAAAAATTTTATAAGGTGATGGTGAAACATGCAATGCTTTATAATGCAGAATGTTGGCCTTTAAAAGAGAAGCATAAAATAAAATTAAGTGTTACCATGATGAGAATGCTTAGGTGGATGAGTGGCTTGACACTTAGAGACAAAATGCAAAACAAATCTATCAGTGAAAGGGTTGGTGTAGCTCCAGTTGTATACAAAAGTAGAGATAGTCATTTTAGCTGGTTTGGTCACAAAGATGCAGTTAGAAGAGTACATGTTTTAGATTCAACTTATGTTAAGAAAGACAGAGGAAGACCTAAAAAAACTTGGCATATTGTATAAAAAATGACCTTAATTTATTAGAATAAAATGAAAACATGACACTCAATAGGCCCCTCAGAGAAAAAAGGATACATGTAGCCGACCCAACTTAGAGGGATAAAGGCTTATTGTTGTTGTCAACTAGTATTAGTGTAATTAAAATTCTTATTTATGATAACTATAGATAATTATTTAATTTTAATTTAAAAAATGAGACATTTATACCACATATTTCTTATGTATTTATATATCATACTAAACATTCTAATTTAGATGCATGGCAATTAAATCCTTTAACAAACAAAGCGTTATTAATTTAACCATGAAAATTTAGTTGTTATACATGTAAAGACATAAAAGTTTGTGGTATTTTAGTAAATTTCCTTTAAGAAAATAATGTTAATAAATTTTAATTGTACAATTTATAGTTATGCCTTTGAAAACATTGAATTTCTATGAAAATAAAAAAGACTATTAAATGGAATCTTTTTTTTCATAGACTAAAACTTAAATTCACACAAATGTTTAAATAATATCACGCTTAAATCTTAAATTTATCATTTCGTTTTCATTTATTTATTTATTTATTTTGCCCCTGTCTTATTTCTTAGGGTCTGTATGAGACATGTGCAGCTTATTAAAAAACAGTCGTAAAGCTGCTGAGTAATAATTTGATGCTAAAATAGTTGTCGTGGCTATTACAATTTTTTTCTTCTTAAAGTTAGACAGCAGCTACCACCCATATAGCCTGGAGTGGTGGGAAAACGTTGTTTTCAGCGACAACCTTTTAAAAAAACTGTCAGAACGTAGTTTATCTAAACAGACAAAACTGTAGTGTTGTACCACCCAATTATTGCATTGTGGCCCCAAACAGGAGAAATTATTCCATACGGAGTACTTACGCAGATCTGCGTGCGGACTCCATTAATATGCCGCCACGTGGAGGTTATTGTGGGGTTATTGACTTGAAATTGCGAAAGTTATTAAGGGTTACTGCAGGGGTTAATGTAGGGGTGGAACCCCAGAGGTTAGCAGTGGGGGTTATTGAGGGTTTCTTGTGTCGTTATTGGAGTTAATTCCCCAATAACCCCTCAATAACCCCTAATAACCCTTCCAAGTGATCTCTACAGTTCCACTTCAGTAACCTCTGAGGTTTTACTTTAATTTATTTTAGGTGGGCCCGATATAACACATATGACGGGATATTATTAGAGTTCGCACGTAGAGCTGCGTACGTGCTCTGTATGAAATAATTTCTCCCCAAATAGACCATTAGTTATTATAGTAGTAATTGGGCCCACTTCTGATGAATTTTCTTTCTTTTTTTTATCCTTACTAAATATTAATACTCCTAAATAATATTAGTTAAATCCTAATTGCACTGATTTTGTCCACGTTTGAAAATGATTTTCTTTATTTAATAACGTGTCTTAAGGCAGCAAAATAAAGAATTTCGAAAATTTGGAAAAAGTCAACCAAGCCAAAAAATATCTGTTGCACAACACAAAAGACATTGCCAAACTTAAGCATAATCTTAATTAATCCCTAATTAGGTTAACCTAATCATTTTTTAAATTAAGTTAACTCAGGGTCTCAGGCTATAATAGCCAACTATGAACATATATAAACACTCTTAATCCCCAATCAATCTACCTTAAGTCATCAAAATAAACTTTAATTAATCTAATTAAACATTATGGATCAAATTAAAACATAGCTAATATTTACACAACTTTATTTTTATTTGTCCTACATCTAATTAAGTCTCAAAATCAATAAATTTTTTTATTAGAATAAAGAAAGACATCCAGAGACTGGTGAAACCAGAGGTCAGAGATTGGTCGAGCAACTCACCAAGAGTTAACCGACTCAAAGGTTGGAGTTCGATCTCGTGGCCAAACAATGGTAAACTGACCCAAAAACTGATCGAACCAGAGGTTAACCAACTTAAATATCACTTAGGTAGGCGTCGACCGGTAATAGAACAAACCAGAGGTTGATCGACTCGAAGACCATTTAGATAGAGGCTCAGGCTCACAGTCAAGAGGACGATCAGTGAGATATTCAACAATTGTAATGCATGAGGCTGATTAGTTGGGAGTCGATCGATTAAAAAAAGTCATGGGTGTAATTATCCTTCCACACTATCCTTAACATTCTATATATATATATATATATATATATATATATATAT
>NEWO01000007.1:2802583-2854748 GCA_003013225.1 Phalaenopsis aphrodite
ATATATATATATATATATATATATATATATATATATATATATATATATATATATATATATATATATATATATATATATATATATATATAGGGATAATTGATTAGTAGTATTTCGAGTCAAAACGAGCCTAACAAGAATGGACAAATATTTGTTTATGTTCGGCTCATTAACTTAGGGAACGAGTTAAACACGAGTTTCATAACGAGTCGAACACGAGCTGCTCACAAACAACGAGCTGTTTTGACAGCCCTAGATATATGTGTGTGCGGGGCGCGTCAGAGTGTATAAATTCCCCTATTTAAATGTCGACAAAATTTACATACATAGTATATAATTTTTATATATTTTTATATACAGCATTTCTATTTTAATTTTTACTTATATACCATTTTATATATACATGAAAAAGTCATCTTATAAATTTTAAAAATTAAAAATAGTTATGTTTTGGTCGTACGAAAGATTTAGGTGGTATTTTACGTGTTGAATTGTGTGGCATTCTTGTAAATCATTTAAATTTATCAAATATCTTAATACTCATTAGGCAAATAAAGTCGCATAATTTTATTTTATATAAAAACAAATAAAATAAATAAATAGTACAAAAAAATCATAATAAAAAAATTTCATAATAAAGAAAATAAAGTAAGTAATAGATAATTATTGAGTTATTTAAATAAAATATTTTAAAATAAATAAGGAAGAAGAAACCTAAGCTATTTATATATAATGCATTTTTGAAAGTTAAAATATATTATAGAGAGAATATGTCAAAAATGTTCTCCTTTTTATTTTTTTATTGCTTTTAATTAGACACGTAGATGATATGGTTGACATGAGTTGGACGGAACATGCTACATTATTATAAAATATAGCTATGTGACACATCAGCACCCTAGCTTCAATTTAATATGAAGTTCATTAATGCATGACTTGGCCAAATTAGGGTGCCTCATTCAGTATAAAATAATAAGTTATTATTCATATAATATTTAAAAATTAGTATAATATAAAAAATTGATTTATTCATGTTATTTTGAACTTTAAAGTAAATTTAAGAATTTATAAATTCATTATAAAAAATTTATTGTTCGTGCCAAGAGCCATTGCGAGCAAATCCTGATTGATCTGTTGCCTAAAAAATTCTAAGGTTTTTTTAGGCAAGGTGAGCATTCAAATCTCACATTTTAATTTTTTCTTTTACATTTCATTTCCAACTGACATGCTAAGCACAAGATTTTCGAGCATTTATTATATTAGTGTGTGCTGGAAGATTCATGAAGGTAGAGTGATTAACGAGTGTCTCATCAAAGTACAAGATCGATCACACACGATGAAAAAAGAAAAGTGACATCGGAGGAGAAGTCATAATTTTTACGTGAAAAAACTTAAAAATAGGAAAAAAATATGGGGGCATAGTCTAGTTGAAATAATACACTATGTAATTGCAGATGCATAGACCAACTCTATTTTTGAATTAGAGCTGAATTTACAATGTTGATGAATAATGGGAGTTCAACAATAATAATCATGATCTAGAAGTGAAAAATTTAGTTCTTGGAGATAACAATGATAGCTGATTGTAAGGGTTGTAGTTGGTTGCTATGAAAACATTAATTTATTGTGAATGTTGTTTACAATAGTTGTGGCACCAACTTGTTTTAGAGGCCATAGCTGAAGGCCGTGGTTGTAGTTGGTCACAGTAGGATGTAGGTTGTAGGTGGAAAATTTAAGAGTGTTCATTGGCCACAAATGTCATAATGGAATAATATAATGACAATAATTTTCATATAGGTCATATTAGAGGGTTACAATAATGTCTGTAGATCATACTGGTCGAAGTTACTAGCTGCATAAGATGTGAGCCATATACGTTATAGTGATTAGTTGCAATAATATTCGTAGGCCTCAAAGGTTGGAGTTGGGAGTTGCATGAGATATGGTCATATTTGATCGTGTACGTCATAATGGTGAGTTGCAATAACATTCATATGCCACAAAGACCAGAGTTGGGAGTTGCATGAGTTGTAAATCAGTAGGTAGAAGTTGATCGTGTAAGCTGTAATAGTGAGCTGAAATACCATCGATAGACCATAGATGCTAGAGTCAGGAGCTGTAAAAGTTATGAACTAGAGGTCATAGTTGGTCATATAGATTGTAGTGGTGAGCTAAGATAATGTTTGTAAGCCCGAGAGGCTGAAGTTGGGGGCCGCATGTGTTGTGGTCATCATAGACTGTATTTGGTTACATAAGACATCGTGGTGAGTCACAATAACTTTTGAAGGCCAGGGAGGTTGAATTTGGGGGTTGCATAAGATGTGAACCATGTAGGCCATAATTGGTCATGTAGACTATAATGTTGAGTTGCAATAATATCCATAGACCATAGAGGTCAAAGTTATGAGTTGCATGAGTTGTGGATAACTAAGGGCATAGTTTATCACGTAGGCCGTAGTGGTGAGCATTGATAATATTCTTAGGCCACAAGTGTTGAAGTTGGGAGTTGAATGAGTTGTGGACCACGTGAACCATAATTAATCATGTAAGTCGTAGTGGTAAGTAATAATAATGTCTGTAGGTTAGAGAGGTCGGAGTCGAGAGTTATTGGAGTTGTAGACCACATAGATCGTAATTGGTCACGTAAGTCATAGTGGTGAGCTGAAATAATGTTTGTAGACCGTAGATGCTGGAGTTGGCAACTTCATGAGTTGTGGACCATGTAGTTCACATGTTGTCACATATGTCATAGTGGTGTGTCGTTACATCGTCTTTGGGGTGCATCATTGCACCGTATGCAGAGTGCATTGTTTTCTAGGGTGCATCATTACATTGTATTTGGGACGTGTCATTGTATCGTATTCAAGGCACGTTCTTTCCCTTTACTTTGTTACCCTATGCAATCAACTGATCGTGACGATCAGGTGAAACTGACAGTGGTTAATAATTGCTGGCCTACGGTGGTCGGTGGTCTAAGATGGTCGGTGGTTGCTAGAGCGAGAAATGCTTGTTGGGTCTTCGATGCAAAACAACATTGAAATTCAACTCCTTCTCTCCCCCTTCAGTTTTAGGCCCCCTTTTTCATGGGACGAGTAAGACTCTATTTATAAAGTCTAGGAGTGGCCTCCACTATACATAATGAAAAAATCTGAACCACACCATTAGACAATCCAGTGATATTTCCACGATTAGACTACATTTTGTGGACATTTAAGTGTCTTCAGGATGTTAGAATTAAATGATAGTTGGATTCGTCTCACTGAGTCACTCGGTTTGACTAAGCTTCTCAGATTTGGAATCCACTTGACATTCCACTTATTCACCGAAAAGCTTTCTAAAGTTGTTTAACACATTAATTCAAGCTTGATTTGAATCGATTAGGCCAATTTTAGTGTTAAATCAAGCTGGCCAGTTTGACTGTAAGTTTGTTGAAATTACAGCTCATGATGATTTTCTATTTGAGCTTTAATGTGCTGCTAAAATGAACTTTCCAAAATTTTGTGCTAATCACATTAAGATTCGTGCCAAATGATAAAATTTACTAAAAGCATATCACATTAAAAATATAAAATAATTTTTTTATAATATTTAAATATCACCCCACTTGTTATATACTTAGGCATCCACTATCTAAACATTATTTATTTATTTATTTATGGAATGTAGTAAATTTCTATATCAAATAAAAAGTATCATCACTTTAATTAAAAATAGAATTAATTCACCTTTTCGTGAAGGGTGGCATGTAACCATGCAAGTGATAGATATGTAAATACATAGAAATTGAGTGGTATATACATAAATCTTCTTAAAAAATAAGAATAAAACCTTCAAACCTTATATAATTAGATAAAAATATTCTACATTTTGAACGACTTGATTCCACGGTGGCAGTCAATATTCAATTGCCGAAGTGGATATCCTTCGCCTCTACGATCAATCCGGCTTCAAGACGCTGACGCCTGACTGCTTTTTTTTTCTCTTTAATTTTTTTTTTCAGATAAGATGAGTCACTCGTAGCAGATAATTTAGGTATTTATTCTATTTATTTCTACAATTATTTTGAGTGCTCTTCACGATTTTGTCGAGGGAATTTTTTTTCTTAAATTATTTACATACTGCACAGTTTTATTTTATATATTTGCATATCTAATTTTTAAAATATCATATTTATAATTATAATTTTTGATGGCATGGAAAAATATATTTCATTTTTAAAAAAAAAATAATTATAGTGGTTTTTTTTTGTATATAAATAATAGTTTTAAGTGTCAGATATTTGGCTATGATTACATTTCGAGATTGGGTCTCAAACCCTCAAATCATGTGTTAGATATGACTTATTTACTAGATAAATAAATGTTGCAGCATAACGATAGATTTGAGGATATTGAAGGTGGTTGTTTATTGAGTGAATGAATCAAACACGAGCTCGTTCCGCTACGTGTTCAGTTTGTTAACTCGGTGAACAAATCCAACATGAGCTGCTTAACGAGCTAAACACGAGCTACTCGCGAATAACAAGCTATTTTGACAGCCCGATTTCCTTTTTTAGGATTTGAATATTAGGTTGAGCTATCTTTCTCTTATGCACATGTTTGATAGAAATTGTTTTTAGTCGGATAATATGATAAATCTTAGGAATGGTGAAGGTGGTTGTCTATTCAATATAAGATGTTTTAAAAATCTTTTATAATGTGTTTTGTACTGAGTATTAATATTGCTTTTTTCCTTGTCAGTGCGCTTATTTTCCTGAGAAAATGGGTGCGGTGGTATTATAAAATAGCAAGAGAAAATAAATAAGATGCAAATGAGTTGAGAGAGGCTTATAAATATTTAAGTTTGGTAAATAAATAGCAGAAAATTATAATAAAAAATAAAGATAGCTATTAGGTTAAAAAAAGGATCGAAAGATGAGGCCAACCTTATCAAATATATTTACAAATTCATTCAAAACAACATTAAATAATAGCACAATTGCTCGTCGAACTTTGGTTCCAAAAAAGTTCGAACTATGTTGTAATTTTGTTGAATGCAACATGAATCTTATTTAAACCATATTTAAGCCTGAGTTTGAATGATGGTCAAACCTAATTTTAAATATTATACTCTAAAACAAGTCAAAAGTAAGTTTAAAACCAAAATTGTGAAGCATGGGGGGTGGGGGATGGAGTACATGAGGAGGATGTTAAGACTTATTTTCTACATTAAATCTTATTTTATATTAAATATATGCTAACTATCACATTACACTAAGAGACTCTATAGAAAGTTCGTGAGCTAGCACTACAAAGTTACACTCATAGGGGACAGTCAGATCAGTCCTTGGTGGACAAATTTTCTTTCACAAAATAAATACAACTCATATAAAATAATTCATTGACATACAATATTTAAATAATGAAAAAACTAGCCCATAACTATAATAGAAAATCATATCTAGAAAGTGGTAATATGAAGTAATAACTAGAAAGTGTGCACACAAAAAAATAAGAAAAAGATGATAGCCTAACTAAAATTCTAATTCAATATTGAAAAAACTACTTCAAAAGTTACAGGTTCTCTCTTTTATCATATCTCCAGGGCAATATCACAATTAGCAATAAAAGCTGCCATTAAGAAGTAATCACTTGCTATATTTAAAAGAAGTATTTACCAAACTACTAAAGATAATAAGGAGGCTCCGTCAGTAGCACACTGCATCATAATATTTATGGGAGATTTTATATTCAAAAAATATGTATAAGTAAATGGTGTTTTTTGTCTTTCAACGTAGATGACAACGATATTTTAAGTGAATCATAAGCACTTTAATAATATTTTGTTCAACATGTTCTTTTAAGAATTGGCCACCTAAATTATCAAGTAGTGTTACTGTTAACCTTATACAGTCAAATTTCTCGTTTCTTAGAATTATCCTCATAGCACAAAAAAGTACTTTACTCCAATTGAGAATTCAGATCTATTAAACAAAAAAATGTTGTCTAGTACTTTTTATACTAGGTAGTGAAATATCTGAGATACATGTTCTAATTCATAAATTCCAATTTAATACATAAAGCTATTTTCTCTCTCTTCTGGGAGCCTCCAAAAGGAAAATACAACCTTAGCTTCAATTTTGAGCCTACAAGGGATTTCCCTCCATCCTTGAGATGCCACATCCTTCTCTCATCACATTTATCTTTCAAAATCAAAACTTATGATGAACCGAGCATTACCTTATCGCATTAGTTAACATATTTTTAGTCCCATTTCATCAAAGTTGATTTCACCTCCTTATTTATATCTAGCACTCATTCTTCTTCAATGCAACTCCAAGCACTAAGCTCTTCACAATGAATCCTCGCCCAAATGCTATCATGCCCATATCTATATATATATATATATATATATATATATATTACTTTGAATATATTATTTTTGCAAAATGAATATTTCAAAAGATCAGTATTTTAAGCAAATAGGAACATGAAGCGGCATCCTTATTCCTGAAATATCCGGTCAATCACGCGATCAACAATCTAACAAATCCACAGAACCATTTATTCCACGTCGGAACCAATCCACCAACCAAATCATCAGTTTACTTCTTCACTAAATACCCATCCGTGGCTTCAATAAACTTTAGTCATCCGTGACACACATTAACTTCACCCGGGTCAAAACGTTCTTAACCGGTCATCCTGTACGTCACCACCCCCCTGTCCTGCCGCCTATTTATCTCCCACATCCCCGCATTCATTCCCCTGCAAACCCAAAACAAAAAATGGGCAGCTCCGCCTCAACCGCCTCCACACCCGTCCGATCTCCCACCGCCATGGTGATCGACGCCGACGGTTCCCTCTTCGAATACTCTCACCCCGTTGCAGTATCCCACATACTCGATCTCAACCGCCGCACCTTCTTCCTCTCCGACACCGACGAACTGCTCTACGGCCATCAAGTTCAAGCCTTGGAGCATAACCATCTCATCCAGCTCGGAAAGATTTACTTTTTACTGCCGGAGAAGATGCGGAATCATGTGCTGACGGCAGGGGAGATGGCGGCATTGGCGGCCAGTGCGAGCTCTGCAATCGCCGGCGCTGGTTTGAGGAGTAAAAAGAGCGGCGGTGATGGGAGGAGGAGGGGGAAGAAGGGCGGTGTTCAGGTTATGCCGATTATTGCGGCGATGGAGTCTGAGGGGTATGAGAGGTTTAACGAGAACAGGGTTGGGAGTTGGAGAACAGAGAGAGGTGGGGAAGTGAAGCAGAGGGATTTGGGGAGGGGGAAGAGTGGGATTAAGGGGACGTTCTTGCCAAGGCTAAGTTCTATAGAGGAAGTTTGTGATTGATTCTCCGGCAATGTTTAATGGCTATCGCCAATATGGAAGAAGCTCCATTTTTTTCTCTTTTTTTGGTGTACAGATTTGATGAATTAGGTGGTGTTTTGAGATTGTGATGAGTTTGGGAATGAGAAATTAAATAATGTATGATTTCGAATGATATTTGATTAGTCCGCTGAATATGAATTTAGATGTGATTTGTACTTATTGTTGATTGAAGGAAATAGAGCAGAAGTTTCATCATTCCTGTTTTGGCTTCCCTTAAATCTTATTAAAAAAAAAAAAGAAAAAATAGGAAAATTTACATATAGGCCATTAAATTTTTATGTATTTACATATCTGACATATAAAGTTTAATTTTTTTGTATATATGCCTCCTTACCTATTAATAACAACTAATTTTTTGTCGAAAATTGGGTACCATTAGTGACTAAAAATTTCAATTATTTGCCTCTAGTAAATTCTTATATTGCAGTAATCTATGTTCTGAGAGGAAATTTTTAGATATTAATTGAACTCTTGCAAACTTATGGTCACAAGAGTATGAATCTAATGATTTATGATTACTTATGGACTGTTTGGGTAAACTGTGTTTTGACAGCTTATGCATTTTGAAAACGCTGAAAGTAGCGTTTTCACACCGCACCCACCTAGGTGCGGTGAGAGCTTTCTGGCAGCGGTCTAACTTTTCCAAAAAAATAAAAATTTTTAATAACCACAACACCTAGTTTATCAGCATATTATTTTTAATCAGCTTGTCAGCAGATTATTCAATAAGCTGCAGCTGCCCCAAACAGATCCTTAATTTAAAGGACAATAAAATACTTAAATAATATATTCAATGAAAAATTAAGAGTTTGAATTTTAGAAAATTAAATGGTAGTTA
Source organism: Phalaenopsis aphrodite (assembly GCA_003013225.1). NCBI lineage: Eukaryota > Viridiplantae > Streptophyta > Magnoliopsida > Asparagales > Orchidaceae > Phalaenopsis > Phalaenopsis aphrodite. The sequence continues at coordinate 2,810,788 of NEWO01000007.1, forward strand.
TTTTTATATTTAAAATTTTTTACATATACTATATTTATGTGAATTTAATATTAATATTTTTGCAAGTAAGTTGGTTTTCAAGACATATAAATGAGTTAGGAATGGGCATTTCCATGCATGCCACCCCATATACATATGTACATATCTTAACACCTAGACTTTTTACATTCATACCATCAAAATTGTTAATATCACATGGGGGCAAAACATAAAATATATATATATATATATATATATATATATATATATATATATATATATATATATATATATATATATATATATATATATATATATATATATATATANATATATATATATATATATATATATATATATATATATATATATATATATATATATATATATATATATATATATATATATATATATAACTTTTTAAACTTTTATGAAATTGAATACACCGTTTAAAGTTAGCTGTTTTGAAATGTAAATACATAGAAATTGAGTGGCATACATGTATATGTTCCAAGAGAGGAAGAATTAGAGTGAGCCCAAACATCAACAATTTCCAAACATGACATGATTTATTTTGAAACGGCATCAACGATAAATCATAAAATATTTCCCGCAATTTGTAGTTATAGAAGGAACAATTTTCTCCATGTAGTCCTTTCAGATGACGTGATAGGCTTTTTCTAGTGCAATAGATTGAAGCATCACATTAAGTTCCCTAACCAAAAAAATTAAGATGGCCTGTCATTTGCTGGGGTTGTTAACACAACAAAATAAAAAAATACTCTTAGGCTTAATTATATTTATAATGAAGAAAATCGGTGCTGCACATATCACCACCTTAGACTTCAAAAATTAAAAAAAGCTACACAATCTATTGTATAATTTTGGTTGTGGTGAGTTTCAAAGCCAATTGTTTTATAAACAGTGCAATATGTCAGCACTTATCACCACATGTTCTTTCATTTCTAACCCCTCATTTATATTTATAGAGCTTTGGTGTCATAAATTTTACTTGTAGTATTACAGATTTGAGTGGTAAGCATGTAAATGCCAAAGTTTAAATGTTAAATATATAAAAGTAAAATCTATATTTTCATGTATAGATAGTTTGGCATAAATATAAACGCTGGTATATATATTGCCGGTTGCAGATATTTTCTTCGTCATTGCTTGGGTTGGATGTGAGTCCCAGTGTTTTCCTTCCTCACATGACATATATATTCTCCCTGTCACATGTAAGTTCGAATATAACTCCCCAGTGGTAACTCGAACTGGTACAGTCCTCTCTTTCTGGGGACATATCCTTAACGGTCGCTGTCTTCTACACTATTGTTACCCTTTGGAGTCGGATGTGAGCCTCTGTGCTTTTCATCTCAATTCGGTCCTCCCAGACAATCCTATTCTCATCTTTTGAAATAAGTTTCAAGACCACTTTAAATGGATTATGACATCAGATTCTTATGTCGGGATTGATACACAAATTTCAATTTCCGCCTCGGGGTCAGCACTTATATACTGACTCCCATCCTTTATAAATACCTGAAATTTCATAACCCATAATTCACACTAAGATCCCAGCGAGAGACCCTACTCTTTGATTTCAATCAAACGATATATATATCTATATATATATATATATATATATATATATATATATATATATATATATATATATATATATATATATATATATATATATTGTATGTATATATATGTGTGTGTAGATACATAGGATTTCATGTTTTTTTTTCCCATTCTGGCGTGCTAAGTAACTTTAGGAATATGATTAAGAAATTAATGCAAATAAGTCGCCCTTTTGGGTTATGAAGCTTTAATTTCTCTTCTTTATATATTTTTCTATTGATGGGTTGTTGCAGGTTGCTTCAGGGTCAAGTAATGAGTGAGTCAAAATTAGAATAGTTATGTTCCATTACTAATTTGACGTTCATGTTGAAATTCATTTGTGTGCTTACATTTATATGCACGCAAAATGTGATATTAATGTGTATTTTTTTGAAAATTATTATTGTTACTTGTAGACCAGGATTGGCTCACGTGCAAAACATTGTGATTATAGATTTGGGTCCAACCTATAATATATGGACACAAATGTAAATCAGCTTAAATTCGATGAGTTTATTAAATAAGCTACATAACTTAAATCAGCTGACTAGTGTTAGTCTGACCCCAAAATGGACATAATTACTTAATGTGAACCTTATCAAAAAATTTAGACAACATAATTTAAGAGTAAAATTAACGATAATTTGATTATTTTTGTGATAAAAAGTTCATTATTTTTTGGATTGTTGATAATAGTCTAACCTGAATCTAACCCTATTATTTTAGAGTTGTTTTGAGTTGTGCTCAACTCAAATCTTATTATACTTAATTTATCCAAACTCAAAATAATTGTAAAATATTAACTTTAAAAAAATTCTCATACAATATATATACAATACTGACACATTAATGTTATATCATATTGACATTGTTGGTTATGTTGTCCCTCCCTTTTTGACTACAAAGGGGATTGAGTACAACCAATTTAAATGGATTAGAGATGTAGGAAGATTATGCTAGCTAGGCAAGGATCAATTTAGTCTAATCTCACCCAAATTGGTTGCATCATTTGAACTTGCACTGCTCGGGAAATCTTGTTTCTCTCCATAAGCTGGAGGTAAATCAATGTAGCATTGTTCTCATAATTCACCTACCAGTGTTTTAATTTGCAGGCACTATAAATATAAATATCTAGACATAACATCAATCAATAATCTAGCAAGATTTAGGGTCTGTTTGGGGCAGCTGCAGCCTAATAATAAGCTGCTGCACATCAGCTACCACAGGAAGCTACTGTGGATAAATTGACTGTATATTTATTTTTTGCAGTTTGAAAACAGTTGTGCTGCAGAATAGCCTAGTATGGTATAGTTAAACTAGCTATTGAGCACTTCTTACTTCTCAGCCTTCAGGAAATTTGTTCTGGTTAAGAAATTAGTAACTTTTCAGTGTAAGAGAAATTGTTCAATCAGTAAGTCATCATCTAAACCATAAATTAACAATTTCTTCAAAGGCACTACAGCGATCGTAAAAAAAATATTAAAATTTGTGTTAGTTGATTTATTTTATTTTGATGACTTAAATTTGATAAAATGGTTTTTTTTATTGATTATTTTTATAATACAAATTACAAAACAAAAAAAAAATGCATGGCTACAATGAAGAACTTGAGATAGGATGATGCATGCAAGATCTCATCAATAAGCACAACACATCTCATCTAAGATAGTGATTTTGAGGTTAAAAAGGGTTGGTGATGACACACTATTGTTTTTTGAGATCAGTACAATGCATCGGGACATCAGTGATCATGGTCATATTATGGTAAACATGTACAAACAAGGATGGGTAACTGTAAACCTTAAAATAATATATTTTATTTATTATTTTGTCAAATAAATAACTAAATTTGCTCCCCTCCCCTTCAATAAAACTTCATGTCCAATATTTAATTAAAAAATAAAAAAGATTGAGAGAAACAGTGTTTGACTTAATTTTCAATAATGTGGTTTATTTTATTATATTTTGTTGATATTAATTTATATATATAATGAATTGTTCATAATAAAAAAATGACTAACTTAATCCTTAGAAGAACGAGCACTCAACAATATGACTACCACAAGAGGCAACACAAAAATATTATAAAACGCATGAAATTTTGAATATGATATTTTATTTTTCATGTATTCCACCTATTTTTCAACTGCAAATGAAAAAATATATATATCTAAAATACTTCTAATATCTACATTTTCTTGCTTTTAAATCATTCACCAATGAATTACATACACACAAACAATACAATACAAATTCCAACTTAGAAAAAAAAAGGAACACACTCAAATTACTTTCATTGAAAACTGTCAAAACAGAAGTCTTGAATGGGGAAAATATTTGCGTGCATAAGATGTAAGCAGCGCTGCGTACAGCAGAAGTTATTCAGGGGGTACATGAGAGTTATATTCGGGTTATACCCCCCTGTAACCTCTGTGTAATTCCCTTGTAACATCCGTATAACTTATTTGTACCCATGAAATTACATAAGTGCAGAACTTACTGTAGGTTACAGGGAGGTTACATAGAGGTATAACCCCGATATAACCTCTCTGTACTCTCTGAATAACCCCTGAACATACGCAGCGCTGCGCATGTTTTATGTACTCAAATATTTTCTCTTGAATGGGCTTCATCACGCAAACCAACCGAAATCTACCAAACTCTCGTCATCCATGACGCATATAAATCTAAACCCGGCTGCACTGACTTTCAAGACAGCGCACGTTCATTTGTGACGAATGCACGTACGACACCTTCTCAGTTCCCATTTTTTGGGAATCTGTCCGCTTCGAATCTAAAGCTAGACGACAAAGGAACTCCTTCTTTTCCTCCACCGCCGCCGCCGGCGGCCGGCCACCCACCGCCAAAGTGATCAACTTTATCAGCTTACTCATGGAATACTCTCCTTCCTCCACAGAGCTGACGGACGACTCTACAGCCTTTATTGAGGCGTTGGGCTCCAGCAATTTCACTAAACCGGCTCAGCTCTACCTCATGCTAACCGGCGGCGAAGCTTATCATCTGGATAAGAGAGACAAATAACCAAGGGATGTTCATTGCCACAAGAGGATTAATGAAGCTAGCTAGTGTTAGGTATTAGAAATTAGAGTACATGTATAATATTTGTAATAAAATTTATAGTAAATACCCCTTATTTTCTTAATATATATTTCTCATTGACGGTGGGGAAAGTAGCGGGCATAATATCAACAACATCTGGCCTAGGGGTGTAAACGAACCGAACACGAACGAACAGAGCTTGTGTTCGTGTTTGGTTCGTTTAAAATTTAGTTTGTTTGAAATAAGCTCGTGTTTGAAATTGTTCGTGAAATCACTGTTCGTGTTCGTTTCTTAAACGAGCCGAACACGAGCTGTTCACGAACGATGAGCCAGTTTGGCATCCCTAATATTAATATATATAAATAATATATTATATTAATTATATAACTTCTATTATATAACTTCTATTATATAAATATATAATATCTATATTAGTATATTACTATTATTAATTTATTATATATATTAAAATTTATAAAATTTAATTTTTTTAAATATCATAAATTTATTTGTATATAATTATTTTAAATTATTTTATATTTCAAACAATAATGATTCGAACACGAACGAACGCATCACTGTTCGTATTTGGTTCGTTTAACTAACTGAACGAAAAGAGTTTGTTCATGCTCGTCTCATTTACTTATCGAACGAATCAAATACGAACTCATTGACGAAACGAACACGAACTGTTCACGAACAACGAGCTTTTTTGACAGCCCTAATCTGGCCAGCCTCAAAATAAGCTAAACTAATTTAAAAATCTAACTTGCACCTAATCATTCGTAAAAACATGACTAGCACAAAAAATAATAAGAGTTCACATACATATCACTCAATTCTTACACATTTTATGTATTTTCACACACATCTTGGATACATCCTGCACGATACCACATGCTTCCATTGGACGAAGAAGAGCTACAGAAAACTAGCTAGCGAGCTCACACCCACGACTGCCCCCACTGCTGTCCTCCAAGGTCTATCGAGCCCATTCCTCACCAGCGCTAAGTCGTCTCTGGCTTTTCGTTGCCGGTCCAAGGCAACCTTGTCGACCCAGAATGGCTTGATGGATTCCCATCAAGCTACCGTTGGCCGCCTCGTCCCTTCGACCAGTCGACCACTTCTCAGACCACCGGCAAACCGCCAAAACCTTTCCAATCTCAATCGAAATTCGTCACGCCATCGACACTTTGGCCGGTTCCATCTGCCAACCACCTCTCACCCTCCGGTGGGCCACCTCTTAGCGGCCAGCTTTCAAAGGTAATTACTGCACAATCAATCGAATGGTTATCAAACCATGGGCTCGGGCACGAAAAAAAGATTAAAATAATGCCTTTCTCTTTAAAGCAATGACAACATTGTAATTTTACTTTCGGTCTTCCTATAGGCCATTTTTTGTTAGAGGTTTTTTTATGCCTCTTTCTTGTAGCTCAGTGGTTTAAGTGGAATAAAATAAGACAAAGAGCTCATGAATATTCCATTTGCCCTCGACAGTGCAAGTCCTCCCCTTTCTCTCTCTTTCTCTTTCTCTTTCTCTCTCTTGGTCAACATGCTCTATTGCTCTATTCATGGGGTATGACTAGACATATCTGAATTCAACACAACATAAAATTTTTGTTAAAAAACCATGACTTGACAGGTTCTATGGCGCGGAATGTTGGTCGCTAAACGAGAAGCATAAAATAAATTTAAGTGTTGATGAGAAGAGTGCTTTTGTAGATGAGTGGCCTGACGATTAGAGACAAAATGAGACATGAATCTTTAGATGTTTTAGATTCGACTTATGTTTAGAAAGATAGAAGTTGGCCTAAAATGACTTGACATGCATAAAAAATGATACTAATCTTTTAGAATTAAATAAAAACATGACACTCAATAGAAAGAGAATGATTCATGTAATTGACCTTGCTTAATGGGATAAAGGCTTGTTGTTATTGCATTTCACTTTTCTATTACTCTTTCAACTATATTGTTATTTATGTAGAAATCTTTGTATTAATATATTAATTAATTAAATGAAAAGAGTTATAATTCTAATTTTTCTACCAGGAGTATAATTTATTAAATGTGCTTAAAATTTTTTAGAAAATAAAAAACTTCTTATTGCTAGAATCTACTTTATTAATTGAGAGAAAGAAATAGGATTATTATTGTATTATTATTATTATTATAAATTTGATTGTGTCATTTTTTTTAGCAAAACTTGCATGCTTTCCCTTTCTATTTCCTGAAAATAGGTTCGAGCTCAAAAAGTGTGTTCGTGTTCTGCTCGTTTGCTTAACGAGTCAAACACGAGCTGTTCACGAACAAAGAGTCCTTTTAACAACCATAATAATGTGGTCATAAGACAATAAAAATTTGAGCAAGATTGAAAATTTATTATTTATGTTAAAACATCATTTAAAGCTAATTTAATAATTTTTATTCTATTCTCTTAATCAATATTTTAATTGATTATAAATCTTTGTAGTCTTGTAGTCAATTAGATTTTTTTTTAAAATACAACTTAATATATATATACTTGATGAGTAGTATTTCGAGTCAAAACGAGCCGAACACGAATGAATACATCTTAGTTCATGTTCGGCTCGTTAACTTATCAAACGAAATTAAAGAGCCGAACAAGAGATGTTCTCAAACAACGAGCCGTTTTGAAAAAGATGGAATTGAAAATTAGTTCTATGATGCTCATTCCAGCCTTCCAGCTTGATCCTCGACACATGAATTTTCAATTTCTTATAGCCATTAATCACTTTTTACAATATATATCAGTTCTATGCTCAAAACGTTCGTGCTAATAACTTGCATTGCAGTGCAGAGAAATAATGTTAAATTAAATCGTAGAGATATATTTTTAATTTTCATATTTATTTATTATAAGAAAATGTAATTTTTTATTTTTCACTACAAAAAATTTGGGTTTTAATAAAAGTGAAAAATTTTCATTAAACTACATACTTTATAAATATTTTTAATTTAATGAAGATTTTTAATTTATTTTAAATAATTTACACAAAGAAAATAATGATCTTATTAAATTTAATAGTATTACAAAATGCTTCCTCAAATAATTTATATATTATTACATAAATTTATACTATTTTCGACGTTCATATGTCATTAGTAAGTATTATAAAACAGTCGGTTAGTTCGTTTCCGAAGACTTATTGTCGATTCGTGGAGCATAACTAATATGCTAGACTAAAATTTCCTAACAAATAAACTTTCAAACTGTTTTTAACTACCAACGGATTATCTGCGAGTAGGGCTCGTCGGTATATATTAAAATTAAAAAATGTGGATAAAAATCGTTGGCTATCGCTAGTGTTATAAATGACGATCGTAAATCTTTGGGTCTCATAAAAAAATTTTCATTGGTTATTCATGGGGTGTCCGCTGGTAACTCATCGGGAGATCCAAAGCTGTCGGAAGACTGTACAATGAGAATAATTTGTCAGTTGATCTCGAGTAGTTCCATCGGTTAATTTAGTGGTCTTCGGTTTATCAATAGCCCCTTGTAGGACCGTCAGTTATCCGTCCTTTTATCGACGGATCCAAAGCCTTGATAAATTTGTAGATCGAGAATAATTTGTAGGTTGTTTTTGGTGTTGCGAATATGGAAACCGGTCCACTGTTCAAATTAACATTTTCTCATGTTTGACAACAAATTGGATTTGATACTCGAAACTAATTGCTAAATTAATTGCTCTTAATTTCTTCTGTGATTTGCTGCAGAAGAGGAAATGAAATAATTAATAGGCTTCATTAATTATTTAATTAATTCTTTAATATGCCTAATGACAGATGAAATTAATAAATAAACATGCTAGCTCTTCTTATTATCTCTCTTCGACATTGGTAGCTTTCCAGATTTTTTTTCTGGTGTGCTTCGGTTTGAAGCTCTCAGGTAGAGAGAGAGAGAGAAGGAGAGGAGGGAAAGAGAGAGAGATTGTTTTTTCTTGTAATCGTCAAGGTGATCGACAGATGTAATCCTCGAGTAATAAAATCTTCCACAGCTCCGTGGACGTAGGCAGTTTATCGAACCACATAAATCTGTGTGTTCCGTTTTGTTTCTATTTTGTGAATTTTCTTGATTCGATTTTCCGCTTTATTGCAGTCGTTTTTTTCACAACACTTAGGTTATTAGTATGTTAGTTTACCGATGAATAAGGTGTTTGGTTTATCTTACTGGACCGTCAGTTAACCATCAATTTATCAAACTACGGTCTATAACCGTTGGAATGTTAAATAAATGAATGGAAAACCATGACCTATGCATGGGAAAGTCATCGAAAATTTGTAGCATGTAAAAGAATAAAAGATGCTTCTTTATCTTATTTAAATTTTCATGATTGTAATCTTAACATAGATATAGACCTAATTATACATTGCACCCTGGAATTTATCAATCCTCTCAATTTTTAGACTTAAACTACATTAATAAGTGCACATATTAAACACAGAAATGAACACAATGTATTGTATAAAACAATTAAAACATTTGTACAAAATAACATGTTCATTTGAAATGTCTGAAAAAAAAAACAAATAAAAATAAAAAATGTCTTGATCTTCCTTGGCTCCTTCATCATCATCTTTCATAATGTCCTCCATAGCCCCCAATGGGGGTAACCATAGATCCTAATAAAAGAGAAATAAGGGGAACATTTTTTGGAGGAAAAATATTAAATTTTAAATAAATGTAATTTTACTTTTAAGAAAATATTATGAAGGAGGAACAAGTTATATTTTATTGGAGAATTTTTAATTTTTTAAACCTCAATATTATTTTCCTATGGAAAATAGTGAAAGAAAAGGAAGTATATAAGAAAATGAAAAATTCCTAATTTTTTTTAAATCTAGCCCCAAATGTGTGAGCCCACAACGAGCGCATCAACAAGCTTGCTTAGTACCCCTGCATGCACAACATTGTGCACATAATTAGCTCCCCACAGATGCCCACATGTGTGGCTTCGCCACCACCAGACTGCCACTATCTATCCATCACTATATGGCCGCCACAGACACTGGACCACAACTACTTGGCCACCGCCATATGGTTCCCATTAGACCACCATTACTTGTCTACCACCTTTGCCATTGTCAGACCACCACCATCGTCGGGCAGTCGGATCAATGCTGCCCGACCATTGTCATCACTATTGCCATTTGGTTGCCACCACCGTCTTTACCATTGATGACGATAGTTTGACTAGCCTATTTTTAGCAACTTTTAATCCCTGAGGATATCTTCAGTATTTTGGACTCAAAGTTGATATATTCAAATGAATACCGAGGAGACCTTTTTGGGTCACGAGTCCTGTGAGAAGACCAATGCTAACAGCTAAGAAACAACTCAGTTTCACAATTCTTTTAAGACCAGTATTTTACGTCACATTATTTACCAAAAAATAAGGATACTTTTTTTATCTTCTATGACAATAATATCTGAAATAAGGGGACAATTGATACGTGCTCAAAAGTTATTTTAATCATGCATGAGTCCAAGAGCATTTTAAACAAGGACCAACTTAAAATATGAATTCATGATCATCCAAACTCCAATTTCATCAAACTTGGAATTGAATTGAGCGCCTCATCAAGTCGAAACCAATGACTCTATATTTGGTCTAATCTGGGTCCACTCAAGCTCAAATCAAGTCTTCTAAGTTCAACTAGAGGCTTTGGACGATCGATTGAATAGTCAATTGGATTCCAAATTTGAAAAGCTATAGTCAAATAGAGTGTCTCTATCAAGAAGATACAACAAGCCTAAGACTACACAATTCTGATATCACTAAGGCACTTAAATATTCATAAAATATTATTTAATTAAGGGAATAATTATGGCTCGTCTGATCATGCAGTATTTATGGAGGATATCACCCCAAAATCCTTAAATTGATGCCCACTCTCTTCATGAAGGGGATTCTAAAGCTGAAAGGGAAAGCTATGGGAGCTCCAAGCTCGTAGTAGTTTCTGAGGTCTACCACCACGAGAACGTTGCCGACTTGTTGTCGCCACTGTTGGACCACCATAGTTGATGGTTGTCCATTTTTGTTGTCGGGTCACGATTTCCCCGCCACACAATTCAAGTTGTCGTCACCGTCGGACCACCATTGCCCAACCACCATCATTTGGTTGTTGTAGCCATCAGTTGCCGTCATAGCCACATGACCACTGCTGGACCGCCATCGATCAAACAATACCATCTAATTGCCATTATAAGACAACTACTGCCCCAACTACCACCGTTAAATCGCCGCCACCGCCGAGCCACTGCCAGAACATTGTCACAATTTCCTTGCTGCCACAGTCCAACTGCTGCTGCTGCCAGAGCACTACTGTTGACGTTAGACCACCTCCATCATTGTTAGACTATCATCATCGCCACCACTATAGCTCTACTAACTGACCATCGCCATCGTCGCCGCTATCATTTATGCTAGCATTAGACTTTCTGGCACTTGATCTATATGATCACCTTTCTTTACTACACTCAGACACCACCACTTGCTCAAAATTTTCTTTCACTTCCTCATTTAAAATCACATCCCACTTATTATAATATTGTTTCTAACTACTCAAGGGCAGATAAAATTTTGTAACATATTTCAACATAGTTGAATCATTTTAATTAGTATAAGACAAGTGATTTTTGCCTCTTTGAGTTTTCGATATAAATACTTCTGTTGTCTTTTTTGTCAATTTATTATTACATTTGTATATGTTAGATTTTCGTACAACACTAAGACATTAATATATCACTCCGAGATTTGACTAACACAACAATTATTGTTGAAACTTTTAGTTGGAAAATACTTTTTTCTTGCTTCTCTCAAGAACTCATTGATTCTATAAGTAGCATTCCTCATTCACATGGAGGAGGTGGAAGGCATTCTCTAGAAATAACATAATTTTACTGTTCTTCGACCGTCGTTTAATGATCAGACTTATTTGAAATAAAAAACTGTTAGATATGGCTCATGTACCATAGTGGATAGTGCTAAATCTGGAGCGGAGCGTGGGTTGGGGGTATGTTATAGGGGTAATTTAGTAATTACATATTGCACCCAATGTTTTTTTTTTATGTGTTTTCTAGGGTTATAAATTAAGCTTGTATGTAACCCTAGGGATTATCTCTGAATCCCTCTATTCTGTACTTTTTCTGAATTAGTGAAAAGCCGCTGCTCTGCTCCCGAGGACGTATGCATCTTCGCCGAACCTCGTTAAATCTCTGCGTTCTTATGGATTTGTGTCAATTACTGTTTTTCTTCGCCATTAATTTCTCAACAAAAACCTATGACTTGCTTTTATTTATGCAATCATTGTTAGCATTAAACGATGCTCTTAACACTAATTCAAAGTAATTATGTGCTTTATCACGCTGATTATGAATCTTCTAGTCATTTCTTCTTTACATGCTCAATTTCGAGCACCATTCTGAAATGTTTGCTGGCTTGGTCTTCAATTGTTCTAGTTATTTCTCATCTTTTACAGATATTTTATCTTCTCTCTATTGATTCTATGGTCTATCATACATGGAGAGAGCAAAACAATAGAAAATTTGTGGGTATCATTGCTAGCATTTTTACTCTTTTATTCAATTAAGATGACAATCTGGGCTACATTATATGGAAAAGAAAATAAGACTAGACCAAGGCCACATAATCCATTATTTCTTTTAATAAAAAAATATTTTTGAGGACCTTCTTATCAACTACCAATCACATGTGATTACTTTCAGGCATATTTTGTCGAAAGAGTGACTGTTGACGACAATATTTGGTTTTGCATCCCTTACTAGTTATGTCTCTCTGGTTTTTTTTTTGCTTGAATTTGGATAAATTTTTGAAGGGGTTATGATGAAACCCGGTGAAACTTAGGCTTGATGATCTATCCATTGATTGCCATCAGGATTTCTATTTTTCAGCAAGGTGCATTGCTGCTCCATTTAATGTCCATTAATTTTTGTTGTGTTTGTTTGTTGCAATTTTCTATGGGATCGTTATGTTCTGGGTTCTTCATATATTTCTTATAAGGGTGTGTATTTTACGGTCAAAATCGAAAAATAGAACTGATCCGATCAAGCTAGGTTGGTTTTAAGTTCAGTTTTTGGTTCTTAAGACTTTAATATTATGTTTTTATATTTCGTTCGCTCTAAATTTTCATTTAATTGAACAAAACAAAAAGCCGAAACTTTATTAAAATTTTCTGTTATATTTAATTTCATGTTGAATATATTAAGAAAATAATTTTTTTTACTATATGTAATATTTGGTTGAAATAAATAAAAATTTCAGGAAATTAAATCGATATTATGTAGATAAGATATGTAACATGTAATGCTTGTTCTTAACTAAATTAAAATACATAATTAATTTTTGATTTGTTCATTGTCGAAGTGTTTAAATCAAATTAAATTTCAGTTCGGGCAGCTCGATTTTATTAAAATTTAGATTGGTTTGATTTTAGCAAATGCTTGCCTCAAATTTCTTATTTTGATATACTTATGCTAGCTTTAATTATAGTTTTTTGGTGTAATTACGTACATACTACCCAAAATATTATTATTTACAAATCAACCACGCTATTATTGTATTTATGACTTTTATTTAATTAGGGATGATTTTATTTTTGATTTTATTGAAGTGTTATTGAGGTGTTATTGACGTCTTCTCGTCATTTTTTTAGGTGGACCCAATTAGATAGGTATGAGAAGACTTTATTAGAGCATGCCGTGGAGAGAGCCATGAACTAGCGGCCAGAATTTGGTCGTTCAGTAATCATTAAGTTGCTTTAGCTTGAAGCCAACGAAACCTAAGAGAAAAAGAAAATTCGTCACCCCTGACAAAAATCAAGCCCATCTCCATGAGCAAGACATCAAGTGACGGCTTTACAAACGTCACCTTCTCAAACTTCTATATATCTCCCTGCCTCCATTCTCAAACCAAAGCCACAGAAACACATGGGCTCCTGCTTCTCCTCCTCCACCTCCTCCACCTCCTCCACCGCCTCCTCCACCAACATCCGCCCATCCACTGCTAAAGTGATCAACATCGACGGCTCCCTCGTCGAATTCTCTCGGCCGGTTAAAGTATCCCGGGTTCTCGGCCAAAACCAAACCTCCTCCTTTCTCTGCAACGCCGACGGCATCTTCTACGGTCAATTCGTTCAAGCATTGCACCCCGACCGGCTCGTTGAACCGGGCCAGCTCTACTTCGTGCTTCCGGAGGCGAAGCTCGAATATCGCCTCACGGTGGCGGATATGGTGGCGTTGGCCGTCAGCGCTAGCTCTGCTTTCGCCGCTGCGGGATTGGTGAAGACAGCGAGGAGCGGTGGAAGAAATAGGAGGAGGAGAAGTGTTGTACAGGTTATGCCGATTATAGAAAAAATGGATTTTGATTGCTATAGGAGGATAAGTGAAGTTAGTGTTGGGAGTTGGAGATATGATTTGGGAGAGAAGAACAGTTTTGGGTTTTAGGGGATTGAAAGCTTCGATGCAGATTTTAGTGAGGTTGAAGATGTTTGTTTTGTTGTGTGGTTACTTAATATGTACAGTTATTCCTTGCTGTTGTCCTGTAAAATTCATTGTTGGAATTGTGTTTTTTCAGACCTATTGAGGTTTTCAGAATAATGTTCAATCAATAAATAAGGGATTTGAGTAGAGAGAATATTGCGTCATCTTGATTACAAACTTAAATAATATTATGCTAGTATGTAGAGCTGTCAATTAGACTCATTGTTTGTGAACAGCTAGTGTCCGGCTCGTTAAGCAGCTTGTGTTCGGCTCGTTAGGCTTATCGTTAAGCCTAACTAGCCAAATACGAACAAAATTTTAAGCTCGAAATGTAAACGAGCCGAACACGAACAACAGTTTATTCGTTCGTGTTCGACTCGAAGAAAAAAAAATTATATAACTTTTTATATAACAATATATTACATATATAATTTATATAATAATATATTATATATATTTATATTTAAGTTTAAATCATAACATATCACGTGGCAATGTGGTTAGTGTCTTCTTTTGTATATATTTGATTTAGGTTTGAATCTCACAATTTACATATATTTTTCTCAATTTTAGTCTAACAATCCAATTTCGAGCGGAACATGAGCCGAACACGAATATTTAAATCGAGCAGAACACGAAGTTCACGAACTGATTTCGAACACGAGCTATTTTGAACGAGCCGAACACGAGCCAAGCTTGAGCTCGCTCAAGCCTGGCTCGTTTATAGCCCTACTAGTGTGCAAGCGGTGCGACGTCGTCGTTCGAACAATCAGTGGTGCGGATGTAATATTTTACGTTTCAGTGAGTGAGATTATTATGATCACATTATTGGCGTGTATTTACATGTACTCATACTTAATACTTAATACTTAATAATTAATAATTGATGAAATGATCCTGATTATACACCTCTTTTTTAATTATGTAAATAGCTTAAGCATATTTATGAGTTAACTTATGTATTATTGAGTTGAATAAAAATCAAATATATTCAACAATTTAAAGTTGATAAATGTTGAATATTTTTAGAATATAAGGTCTCGTATCATCCTTGAGAACATGCAACTCTTGAACTGCCTTATATTTAGGTAGAATGCCGACAAAAAGTAGATAAATATGATGATTAGGAGAATATCCGGTGTAACTAATAAGTTAGAAACCCCGTCATCATGGAAAAAACGGCTTCGAGTAGGTTTCTCGAATTACAATGTTTCTTTTAGAGCTAGAGATAAAGAGAGAGAGAGAGAGATATATATATATATAGAGAGAGAGAGAGAGAGAGAGTTTTTTTTTGTGTGGAAAAAGAGAGCCGCAACATTTTTTCTCTCCATCTGTAAACCTTTTAATACATTAAGACAAGAAAATAAATACATATTTCATGCTGTATGACGCTCATCCACAACGCCTTGAATTGTTTGATTTGAGTTAGAATAAGCCAAAATAAAAATGGTTACATTATTCAAAATATTAACTAAAAAGTCGAGCAATCTTCAAATCTTGCATGCAATGTATTCGAATTGAGCATTTTGATGAATGAAATACAATAAGTACAAAATCATACAATATCAAGGATGTTACTTAAACATTGGAAGAATAATTTATAATAAAATGAATTTATATAGATCACTCATGAGTGTTTTGTAAATTTTTCTATACTTATGGAATTGTCACTCAATAATGTTATAAAAAGACCCCAATTTTTTTTATATGAAATATGGGCTCAAGCTGAGAGTTAGGTCTAGGCATGAAATTGGAGAAGATTTAGATTTAAATTAAAGACTGTTTTTTGTTCTTTTTAACTCGGAGTCACTAGTTTGTTTAATTCTTGTCTTATGATTCTCTTTTTCAAATAGCTTTGTTTCTTGAACTGTCAAAACGAATCCGAAAAAAAGGATGGATCAAATAATAAGGAAATAAGACAAATAAACCAGACAAACAAATTTTCAAATTTAACCATGAAGAACGTATGTAGGATAAACTTCATGTGACAGGCCAAGAGTATATGTTTAGAACAAGACCTTATCAAAATAACTTGAAACACATTATCCACGAAAAGAATCCCTACATAAGCAAACAATAATGAGAGAGCAAAAAAAATATTCTTTGTTATAGGGTCAAGAGTAACTCTCAAAGTAATGTATCTATTTTGTTAATTACATCTTTGAGGAACCCAAGATACTCTCATAATAAAGGTCCTACTTACATTTTGTGATAACTAGTTAAACGAGTGTCAAAAGAATAGTTGGGTCGTCTCAATAGGGTCTACACTATGCTTCAAGGCCAAAGCAGGCCATAGAGCAGAGAGTCAATCACCATATCCCAAACAAGTTCTGGCTTGTTGATAATCTTGACCTACGAGACGACATCAATGGGGTATCAAAGGAGTAGAAAGGGCTTAATGGATGTGTACCAAGAGAAAAGGTTTGAGTTCTAATCGGGTAGAGATAGCGGGGTCAAGATTCCACGGATATGTCATACTAATGTATTAAAAACATAAGTCTCCCTGACCATGAAGGTAGTCGACCCGACCTGACCAGAGACCTCTTGTCAATATCCGACGTGTTACGTTGTCTACGGAGACATCAATAGCCCTAAGATCAAAGAAAAGAAATCCTTAACCCCTATGACCCTCTACAAGTAAAATTGGTCGAAGTAGGACTTATGCCAACTGAGAAAGCTGCGAGGATGCCTCTGGAATGTAGGGTAAAAAGAGGTACAATTATAATGCTGAAAATCATCCCACAAAGGACACACACCACATATGTGTCGGGGAGCCTCTAACACCCTAGTTGTGCTAGACAATCACCTAAACAAAAATAATATGCTTGACCAGCCATATTGAAGAAAACATAAGGGCTTCTCCTTAGAACCTGTAAATATGATGTAGTTTTCTAAAAAAGCCTAATATGAAGGCTCTATAGTATGACCTGAGATATATCTGTGTTATGCAAGCCAGTTTAAAATCGACCCAAAGGTCACACAGGAAAATAAAAGTAAAAAAGCAAAAACTCATTTTAAAATGATACATATTTACTCCTAAATTTTGTTTAAGCACAATACTTTATTATTAGGCATTTATAAATTTGTTTTTTATACATCCTTAAAGAGCCTACATAACATATGCAAAGAGCATCCCAAACAAACTACAGTCATAAGAAAGAGTAAATGTCAACACTCTACAAAGTAAATAAGCCATATATATAAGTGATAAAAGGTTGATGTCACTGGTCGACAATATATCCTCGAAAATAGAAAAATGCAGTCATACTTCATTTATTCACACTTACTCCTAATTCTATACAAGAATAAAAATTCAATTAAGGTATGAGACATGAGCAAACTACTCATTTCCCATGGCACGCTGTTTGAAAAAGTCCAAAATTAAAGATTCAACCTGCAAAATATAGTTTATCAAAGATTATATACTTGCAATGTATAACGAACCATATCTGGTAAGAGGAAGGCTAAGAAGCACATGCAGAAGCCGTGTTAGATAAAATCATTACAATCCCTCCCAGTTGGAAACGGTTCCATGCAAGAAGAACGACTTAATCTGCTAGTGCAAAAGCCTCAAACTTGGTAAACACATAAGGCAACACGAAACCATCAACAATAGCTGATGCATATGAAAAACCTAACTACACCCTAACATATTCTTGCAATCATCTTGAAATCCTAACACAAAATTTAAGTGTGTGCAATAGTGTGTCTAAAGATGATGTATGTTTTTGATGGCGTCATCGATCCTCACCCCATCCTAATGATTCATAAATACTAATAAGTGCAACTAAATGCAATTTTATGCATGCAAAAGTTTTAAGAGATTTGACCTTATATGTGTTCTTAAGTTATAGATGCACTAGTTTTAAACTATGTTTTAAAACATGATGAATAATAATAATAAAAATGTAATTTTAATACTCTTAAAATAATTCTTATGGTAAGAAAAGTCTAAGTGATGTTGTTCAAATTCTTTTTGTAACTCAGAGTCCTCAGCCTACCTTGTCATTACCTTAGGATTTCCTTTTTCAACAGACCCTCTTACTTGAATCGTATGAACGAATGAGAGTAGAGGAAGGATAAGAAAAGATGGGAATAAGATTAAGACTAAGCAAAAAAAATTGAAAAAGGGCCTAAAAAACTTATGTGAGGTAAAATTCATGCGACAAGTCAAAGGTGTACGTCCAAACAAGATAGGATCACGACACTTTAAACCAGATATCCATGAAAGAACACCCACATAAGCTACCCAAGTAATTAGAAAATCAAAAGAACGTTTTGTTCCAGGGTCAAGACCAACTACTAAAGGAAAGTATCCTTTTGACTTAATTACATCTTGGGGAAAGCCCAAAAATACTCTTGATTAGAGCACTTCTACTTACATTTATGTGATGGCTAGTGAGGGGGTGTCACAAAGGATGATTTTCTCATAGGAGCGTCCTGATGCCTTCAAAGCTCTTGTTAAGCTAAAGGGCAGAGAGTGAGCCTCTCAGATCCCAAAAGGGTAACAGCTCATCGGCGAACGGGGACTATGAAACAATTAAGTCAATTCATAGGGTCCACACTTTACTTCCAAAGCCTAACCGGGCAGTAAGGATAGACTGTGAATCACCGTGTCCCGAATGGGCGACACCTTATCTGCACTTGGGGCCTATGAGACAACATTAATGAAGCATCAAAAGAAGTGAAAAATCTCAAATGGGGTAAACAGTGGAAGGGAAGAGTAATTCTAATTGGGTAAATCTAGCAGGGTTAGAATACTATGGATTTGTCATCCCAAACTACTAAGACCCCAAGTCTACCTGGTTGTGAAGAAAGTTGGCCCAACACAGCCGGATATCCCTTGTCAGTAATTCATAAATTGCTTCATCTAATGGGACCTTGATAGCTTTAAGGTCAAGAGAAGGAAACTCTAAATTCTATGACTCTATGTAGGTAGGAAGAGCAAATGTGGGACTTATACTTGCCAAAGTAGTGAGGAAGTTGCTAGAAAGGAAGAGAAGAGAGGTACAACTATGAATCTGAATACACTCCCACAAAGAACTTATTCCCTGTCTGGGTTAGGGAAACCACTAATACCCAAAGCACACTAGACAAAGACCTAAGTAGAAATCTATGCTAGGCCATTCTAGTTGAAGAAATAGTAGGACTTCTCCTCCAGACATGCAATATGATGCAATTGTCTAATCCTAAGCGTGGAGACCCTATTAATTATGACTTGGGTGATGATCATGTTATTATTCTCAATTAAAATCCTGCCCAAAGACCATGTAAGAAAGTAAAGTGCAGATTTTGGAAATCCTAAATATTTTAAGCCTATATTTAATTAGACATAATTTTTTTAGTATTTTGTAGAAAGTTTATAATTTTTTGGTTCTTGAGAGCCTAAGTTATTTGCATGATTCCTAGACGACCCATAAGATAAAAAAGGTGAAACTAGCAATCACATGCAAAAAAAAAAGAAAAGTAAAGCAAGCCAAATATAAGAAAATAAAAGGTCGGAAGCCTCTAGGTCGACAACATATCCCAGAAAAGGAAAAAAGTAATCAGCCATCGCATAAGTACACACATGGTCCTAATTTCACACGTAAATGAGATTTAGATATAAGGTACGAGACACTAGCCAACAACACCTAGTCTATGTCATGTGGTTACTCCCTCTCGGCGCCTCAAAACCTATATGATGCCTTATTTCTAATATTTGAATCTCCTAAGGATTAAAAGGTATAAGAGGAAAGTAAGAAAAAAAAAACTCGACTTGCATAAAAAAAGTTTAGTGTAAATATATATACATGCAAAGTCGTAATCCATGCCCAGTGGGAGGAGAGCTAACAACACCTGCAGAAACTGTGATTAGATAAATCATTACAACTCCATATTGGACAGGACTTCCTGCAAGAAGACCACCTTTAACATACTATTGTGTATGTCTCACACCAATAAACACACAAAGTACCACAAAAGTGATGCTTATCTAGGGCAATCAAACCAGCAAAGAAATATAACCAAGACAACGAAAAGACTACCTAGTACCCTAGTCCTAATCCTAGAACACCACCTAACTTAGGGTGGTCTATGGTTCATATGTAGCATCCGATAGCTCAAGACACCCACCCAAGACCTTCTGACACATGTTCGGGGCAAGTAGCTAGGCTCGGTGACAATCCAACCCCACCAGGGAAAATTCTCTTTGGGAGGCCCATCCAAAATGTGAGGCTTGTTTGGCACCAAATTCGATTATTATAAGCCACCACACATCCATTTGGAACCTCTCACGACCATAGGAAGTCACAGATTTCATCTAATCACACTACGAAAAAAATTAGAGTTCATGACACCCTACCCGCGTCGCGATTTAGGACAACTGTTGGCACCAATTTCTTCAGTGAATGAATGATGATAATACTTTATTTTAAATTTATGAGACTATATTTCACTCACATGGAGTCATCCATTGCTTCCAGATAAAAAATCTTTCGCCAGACATTCCTGGTTAAAATTAGGATTTTGGGCGATACCGGCGCTCTGGGGCCAACCCGGGGCCCACACACCTAAAATACTTTTTTGAACTGTCGAGCTCAAGACCTCAGAGGGCTATCACATGGTTTGAAAATTTGGCACAGACCCGACACCTAAGCGCCAAAAACATGAAAAAAAAATCACAGTTTTTCAGAAAGCATGGCGCCATGGCATCATCTGAGTGGCACCAAGGCTCCAATATGCTTGCAGGGGGCCTTGGTGCTAGGATGAGTGGTGCGTAGGCGCCATTCACCTTCCAGGTGCAATTTTCGGCCAATTTTTTTGCCATTTTTGACGTCGTAAACCTTAGGATCTTAAATGTGGTTGATTAATCCCCATTTTTCCTTCATCTAGAAGGTTCTAATGCCTCTTTTGGGAGGCATTTTGGTTATTTACATAGGGGAGAGGGTTTGATGTAACCCCTCCCTCTCATTTACACTGGCTCCCCATTCCCCCGATTGGCTCCCCATTCCCACGATCAGGGGGGGGGTGACGTCGTAAGCCGCATGACCTTAAAGGTGGGTGATTAATCCCCAATTTCCTTCATCTAAAAGGTTTCAATGCCTCTTTTGGGAGTTATTTTGGTTATTTACATAGGGAGAGGGTAACCTAACCCCTCCCTCTCATTTTTGCTAGCTCTGCATTCCCCCGATCAAGAGGAAGAAGGGAGTAGAGGGCTTTCCGCTCCGCCTCCTTCTTCTTCGGCTAAGGTCAGAGGGAGAGCTCTTATAGGAGGGATTTTAGAGGTCTTGGAGAGTTTTTAGAAGTGCTTAGGAGTGAGCCTCTTGGAGAGAAATCAAGGAGGATGGGTTGTCTTCCCCTCCTTCAACTTCTCCTTCTTCCTCCTCCTCACCTTCTTCTTCCTCCCCATCTTCTTCATAATTTCCTACATTTTGTGAAGGTTTGAGAGGGTTTTCTTGAGGAGGAGCTTGGGAGCAAGATACTACTCTCCTATGTTTAAGGAGAGCTTCATCTTTGCATGGGGAAGGTTCGCCGAAAGTTCATTGGAGTTCGCCAAAACGCAGGCTTTTATCCCACCGATAGGAAAGCTTTTTTCCTACGTGAAGACACACATCCACAACCATAATAGTTGTGAGACATCCTAATCCCTTAGCCGACCCTATGGTTTACTCTGGTCTAAACATGTTGGTTTGATTGACGGCACAAGGTGGATGGCCGATTGACATTTCACTACGTGGCCAAGCCACCTATGTGATGGATCGTTGATTTTTTTTTAGAGGGGACCGTAGGGTAGGAGTCCCTTACGTTGGCCTATCCTATATGGATCCGAGTGATTCCTTATTGTGAGCCTTATACCTTAATTTTACTTG
Source organism: Phalaenopsis aphrodite (assembly GCA_003013225.1). Classification (NCBI taxonomy): domain Eukaryota; kingdom Viridiplantae; phylum Streptophyta; class Magnoliopsida; order Asparagales; family Orchidaceae; genus Phalaenopsis; species Phalaenopsis aphrodite. The sequence goes on from NEWO01000007.1 coordinate 2,832,823, forward strand.
GTCAGAATCCCAATTTTTCATGGCTTTGGCACTCCCAACTTTTCTTGGAGAAGTTGGTTGAGTTTGATCTTATAGGATAAAAAAAACTTTGTAGCTAGTTCAACCTACAAGTTTGTAGGCATTTGTAGAGCTAGAAAATCTTTGTAGCTAGTCCGCCCTACCTATGGCGGAGAGTTCCCACTATGAGAAATCAAAGGGTGAATCCCTCCTCATTTCCATGCCAAAGTTTGAGGCGGTGATGCCGCAAATCCAAATACTAAACTCTATTTGTCTACGTGAGGTCGTTAGGACAAGTTTGATGCGCCGTCCAATGTGTGGGTTTCATTGCATGTGCATGGACCATCATGTTGAATTTTTTTATGTAATTATCTTTGACATTTTTTCATGATTGTGTGAGCACATCGGGTTGATCGACCATCATGAGTCGATCAGCCTTTTTTTTGTTTTAATCAACCACTAGTGTCGATCACTCATCTTGGATTTGATTGGTTTTCCTGACCCAATCACCCTATCTTTTGGGTTTTATCAACCTCTATGCGTTAATCACCCATCTTGGGTTTGATCGGCCATCCTAGGTCGGTCACTCTATCATTTGGGTTTGATCTCTCGCTACACATCAATCACCTGTATTTGGGTTTGGTCGGTCATTCTGGGCTGATCACCCATCCTTTTGGGATGGATTGTTTACCTCAGATTGATCCACCATCTTCCTTACTCAGACCAACCACCACAACCTAATTTGACCAGCCATTTGCATGTTTGTATGCTCTTGCATCATATTGCATGCTTGTCTGCTTGCATGCTGAACCAAACTCTGTATATGTTTTCGTTTGCATTTTCACATGTGTTGGTGGATCTCCTCATGAGGATCACTACGACCTATGGGTCACTACCTCTTTGGCATACCCTTTTGTTCAAGCCACTGCTGCCACGACATGCTCACCTCCAGTTACAACCTTCTCAACATACGCTTTTGTTCGGGCCGCTGCCGCCACGACATGCCCACTTCTTGGTCATATCCTCCTCGACATACCCTTTTGTTTGGGCTGATGTCGCCATGGCACGAGCACCTTCTAGTCATTGCCTCATTGGTACACCCTTTTGTTCGGGTCACCATCGCCACAACATGCTCATCTTCGGGTCACTGCCTCCTTGGCATATTCTTTTTTTTTTGAGTCGCTATCGCCACGCTATGCCCACCTCAGGGTCACTGCGTCATTGACATACCCTTTTGTTTGGGCCATGCTGCCTTGTCATTCTCGCCTTTGGGTCACTACCTCCTCGACATACCTATCTTTTGGGTTGTTGCTTTCACAACATGCCCATCACTTTTTAGTCACTGCTTTTACGATATACTCACCCTCACCACTTTTGGTGCAGTCCTTGTTTGCTTATTGCATATCCTGCATGTTCGCATGCGTGCTCAGTCAGTGCCCCTCGAGTAAGGTGTAAATCCTTTTTATAGGTTTCCTTTGACTCGATACAAACTCATTTGTTGCTGGCGTTTACTTGTCGCATGATAACTCAAAAATACTGTACATTAGTCATAGTGAGGAAGGTTGAATCTAATAATCAACTTAAAATTCTACTTTCACTTCTAATAAATAGTAATCACACCTATTTTGTATTTTATTATGACATACTTCATATTTTTGAAACAATTATGTGTGTTCAACTGACTGTCATTTTCATGCATGATTGTAAGTCTTGTAGAGTTGGATTTGTTTTAGACTTAGTTAGGTTTAAAACATTATAAATCTATTATATTCACTTGACCCATATATTAGAACTTATTGTAACTACAATTCTATCTCAAACGTAAGTTATGAGACAAATTTTTAACCAACATCACAAGTCCTCATTTCTTAGGCTTTTTCATAATATTTTATAATAATAACACATGTCATAACTTTTTAATAAAATAACTAATTTAAATCAAAATAAATCTCAATTTTATTATTACAAAGCACAACATAACATAGTTGGAGTGATAAGCTTCTCAGTATTCAAGCACTTTCTGCCTATCATTCATTGGAATAAAAAAAAATGTTGAAACTTAATCTTTCCGAATTGAATTTTGGAACAACAATTTGAAAGCAAAATTTTTGAAATTTAAAGAGGCACAAGCCATTATTTTAATTAAGAGTCTTATTAGAAGATTATCACTCTTAGATGTATTAAACTATTGAAATTTGGCCTACAAGGAACCACCATTCTATAATAAAATAAATCATATCTTACTAAATTAGGTAGGAAAAAAATATATGGTTTATTTAGTCTCATAAATTTTAATATTTTTTTAATGATTGAATCTATTACAGAATAATCTTTATATATGTTGAGAAAATATATTATTCTTAATATTTGATTCGATTATTTGAGTAAAAAATTTCAAAATATATGTGATTGTACCCCCATAATCATACACATATTTAGATTAAGTTTGTTTTTAAATTTATAACCTGGATTTATTTTATCACATAAATATACTTGATTACAACTTCCATTGTGACACAATGCTTTAGTGTAGCTTGCATTACTTGGAGATAATGTGAATATATAAAATTCTATAACTCTAAACTGTATATTTTCATTGCTGTAAACTATATAATATACTTCCTTTTATGTATAAATTAAGACACAAAATAAGACCAATAATTCAAGAACTAAAAATGTCAAAGAAGGAATGCGAAATAGATCACCCAATACTTCCTCTCTAATGAAAGCATAGAAATACCAAGTTAATTAATAATTCATGGAATAAATTATGTTTAAGTGTTTTAGCAAATGTGTAGCCGATTGTTTTTCTAATGAAAATGAGCAATAACAATAGTTTTTTGATTGAAGTGTGTTGTTTTATGAAAATACAATTGATTTTTAAATGTTACATTTGCTCATGGAAGACTGAATTGCCTATAATATGAATAGTTGTTTGAATGTCATAAAATAACAGATCGAAGAAATGCATTGTACTTAAAAATCAAGCAAAATCCTGAGTTGGAAGAATAAGAAATTTCTATTTTTTTTCGGTTCACACAAAGAGAGAGAGAGAGAGAGAGAGAGAGAGAGAGAGAGAAAGAGAGGTGAATCACCAAAATAAATAGTATATCTTGTTATTAATTATTGTGTAATTGGACATATTGCTTAGTATGTGTCATAATATGCATATAAAGATAAAGAACTATACTTGGCCAGCAAGATCCATTGTTTTGGATTTCCATAGAAATATTATAACTTCTGATATGACACATCCATGTTGCGGTACATGCATGACATGACCAGGTTTATGCATCACAATTTTGATGCTCAAATGAGTGATAATGAGATAAAGCAATTGACTTCACAACTCAACTTACTTTCGAAAATTGGAAAGAAACCTAGAAAAGACATTGGGAACATGTTTGGGTACTGTTAAGATGGTTAATGGAATGAAGTCACAAAGCAACACACAAATGCTTTTTTGTTAATAAATATAAGGTAATTAATGATTAATTAACTAGTTAGATTTTAATCAGCTATGCTTTAATGATTAATTTGTATTTTTTTTTGGTAAGATGACTACTGGAAGGTAACTCATTGAGATATTTCATTTTATTTCTAGCTAATGTTTTGCTCATTTGATTAATTCCCACTTCAAATTTGAGTTTCTAGTTGAAGAAAAAATGTAATAACACCTTATCAAGCCAATCAAAAGAAACCCTCCTTGATGGGTCAATGATTAAGTTGAATAATCAAGCAAATTTAGTTAAATATGATTTATCAAATCCAATAAATTCAAATTTATTGAATCTAAGTTGTGATGAAAGAGCTCACAAGCAAAGTATGAATGAATTCTGTCCCGTTATCGGATTTACGTCGTAAAAGTGTTGAATACAGAAATAAAAAGACGAAACTCGAGAAGATTTGATTCAACTTAGGATTGAATTTAATTTTTATTTTTTAGATTACTGAATTTAAGTTAAATTCATGATTAATTTCTAATAATAATAAGCTATCAAAGACCACCTTAATTCTTCTTAGAAAGCTTCAAATGATGGGGAAGCAGTGCCGACGAATAGGCGAGGGAAGCTGGGTGAATGGCGTCGGTTGCAGATCGCGCCACCCTCGCTGACGCGAGTTCGCGTCGCTCCTGAACGGAGGTCGCATTTCTTGGTTTTTTTGTTAGTTTCCATGTTTATTCACTTGGGATTTTTAAATTTTTTTTTAAATTTTTCGTCCATTGCTTCCATAGAAATTTCGCTTGATTGTAGTTAAACAACAGTGATTTTTTACATGTTTTCAAGTTCCTTAAAGTTTTCATCTTTTTCTTCAGGGTTAAATCCAATGGAGACAGTTTCATGAAATGAGAAGGAGAAGTCCTATCTGTATTTTTTCGCTTTCGTTTCCATTTTTTTGAGGCGCTAGTTTGCATGCATAACTGAGTACAATGACATATCCGTTTGATTGATCGGCTTCATAGAAGGCGCATATGAGCAACTTATGCAAAGCAGAACGCAGTGCTAAGAATAATCTTTGATAAATCTACGAAGGTGAAATGAAAAATAAGCATATTAGAGAAAGTGTGCCTTAGCACAACTGGGAATAAGAAGTTGAAAATAGATCAAAATGTTTAGGATGGATAGATGAGGATGCAAAACGAAATCTAATGGAGTTAAGAGTTAATGTGAAAATGATTGCTTAGAAGGATATATGCCATGGGTATGGGTTTGAAGTTAATTGCATAAATTAGATTTCTAGAAGATTGCCTTCTTCTGCTACAGAATTTTAACGTGAATGGATGAATTGCTTAGAAGGATATATGCCAAAAATGAATAGCATGACATTTAAGGCTGTTTGTGGATGCCAAAGAGAATTGTAACTATAAGATTGCGAATTTTGAGCATTAGGTACTAAGAAGAAATTACATAGTTAGTAGACCTTCATCATCGTTTTCCCTGCCTTCATGGGGCTTTAGTTTTTTACTGCTTTTTATTAGCTTCAATTTTTTTTTTATTAGAAAAATATATTCAATTAAACTTATGGATTTAATTTTTCTTAAAAGCAAATAAATTTTATTTCTCAATGGTGAAGATTACCGAAAGAAAAACGGTAGTACCTTCCATAATCAAAGAATTATATTAAGTTGCTTGTATAATTTGATCTCAGGTATCAAATCAAGCTTAATTCAACTAAACTTATGATATCAGTTAAGAAACATAGTTAATAAAAAAATAATAAGTGGATTGAATTAGCAACTCCAATAAGGAGGTTGGAGGATCAAACCATTATAACAAAAATGAAATGCTTTAAGTGTTGTTAAAAAATAAATCATTTATATGAGTAGGTGGCACTATGCATCTATTGTTCAATTGTGATTCCATAAATTTGAACACATTAATCAAATGGAAGTTAGCACTAATCCTTAGACCAAATGTAACATCTACGTACATTGATTTATTTCAAATTTGAACTGATTTCCACTATTCAAAGTAATAGTTTGTAGTACCATATCTAAAGTTAGTAGATGCCTAAAGGAGGAGGTAGTATTGCTTCTTTTGTTTTTACTGCTTCTTTTACATTGCACCATGGTAAAACCATAGCAATAGGTGTGACCCAATTATAAGGGAGTGGTGTCTCAAGAACAGCTTCATAGATCTTGAAGCCGTTGTTAGCTTTAGGGTTTGGTGTATGAACAACATTGTGGGAATAATTAACAACTCGAGACACATGGCTACGAGAAGAACCATTTATCATGTTAATAACGCCTAACGAAGTAGGGGAGAAGATGGGGCGCTTGCCCAGTTATCACTGTTTTCTGAAGGCCGGGTAGAACTAACAAGTGATGGATCTTGCATTTGTTCCTATTGCTAAATTTGGGGAGAGGAGATAAGTTTCTGGGCTCATGAAAGGAAGCTATTTGAAGTTTGAGCAGTGGGACACATTTTAGAAGACAAAAATATGCATACCCTCCTATTTTTGTGGGATCAGTGGCATTTATGAAGATATTATCCTTTTTTGAATTTTGTATAACTAGATCCAGGTTTTGTGGATTACTAAATTATCCAACTTGGCATTATGAAACAGTTGGAGGAAACTAATAGCTCTATCGATACTGAGTTCAGCTGGAGTGTTATCATGTATACTTGTATCAGCATCATCTCAAGTTTCTTCCAAATATTTTTTAACTAACCTGCAATTTAAAGCGTTGCAAAGTGATATAAATTCAATAATGGGTGCAAAAGAATGTCACATTGTTTAAAGATTGTAGGATTCAGAAAGGAAATCAGTAAGCCAGCCTCTTGATACGTCCATAGATAACATCCTTCATCTCACAGATTGCTAAGCTGTAGGACCAAAGACCATGGATTCAAAGGTAGCATGTATGACGGGTGTTGGATCATAAATCCATGAGTTGCCCTCTTTACAATTTTGCAAGAAAGGATTGTAATTATTTCTCATTGTAGACTTATATATATTCCTAATGTTGCTTAGTTAGCCCTATGTATAAATAACCGTTAAATAAATGAGAAATGAATCAAGCTTTTGCCATTATTTTCTTTTCTACATGGTATCCATGTACTAGGTCGGGGCCCCAACTTCAAACCATTCTTTTAAGCCTATTTCCTTCTTTCTCCTCCCAGTACAAGTGTTATAGCTTCTCAGCAAGAGAATAAACCATCTTGACTAATGAGAACTTGACAGATCCATTCAAGGAAAACTCTCAGGGATTACAAATTTTATAATGGCTAAATGGAAGAAATTATTTAAAGGGGCCTTAGATTATGAAGATCTTCTTGAAAGGAAAAGAGAAACTCCACCTTCTTGTTGATCTTTCTCTGAATCTTGAAGATCCAAAGTTCATAAATTGGGATGACAGAGACTAAATGTCAAATCATGACGCTATTGAACTACATGTTGTCTAATATTAATGTGCCTTATAAGTTCCGCATAACAACTAATGAAGTATAGGAAATCACGTGGTAAACATACTCAAAGGCCAAAGATGTTTCTCTCATCTATAAGATCAAGATAAAACTATGAATTACCAATAACATGATGTCCATAATTGAATATTTCAATGCAATGAAGATTTTTGTAATTAGAGTTAGATTATTACCAAAATTTTAAGATGGATTGTAGCGATAATGTTGTTGTTGTAAAATAGTATGTTGAGAGAGAATCTCTGAGTTTCTTTGGGATCTAACTAAAGGATTTAGTTAAGTTTTCATATAAGTCTTGGTATCATTCCTTACTTAATGAAAGCTTTCTTCTTTGTGTGTGCTGATGAAGGGAGGAGGATTGTTCAACTAGGAATACCAAACTCAAAAGAGTAAACTATGAAAGTCATACAAACTCAAGGTGGTGGATTGATTACCACTAAACTTTTCAAAGATAAAGGGCATAAATTTTAGTATTAAAGTATCTTATGGTGAAAGCATTGCAAGCGGAGAGATATAATTAAATTTATTGAATTTGCATGTGAGACCTCAAGACCATGGCAAATATTTAGAAATCCATTCAAAAGTACATGATCATTTCATGGAGACCGGAAGACTCAACTCAAGTAAAATTGATCGGCTAATGAACTTTCTCAAGTCTCGAGAAAAATTTATTTGGGTCATTATCTCCGATTCAAAATTTTTAAACTTCTGATCCTTATATTTTTGTCTTGATTAGCTTCAATAATACTTGGATAATTGATCTTGATGGTATTGTTCCCACATGATAAATTCTGCGAATATCTTCCTAAACTATCAATTTTCTTAGTCTTATCTCGAACCCATTTAGTTTCTTGAATGCATAAGATATTTATCTTTCTATGAACCATAATATCTACTGATTCTATTAATTGACAAAGAATGTTGTTAATGTTTAGCTGAAAAACTAATCTACCTATCCTTTATCTGTGCCGATATTACATTTACGACAAGTTTCTTAAGTCAACGCACGCACAAATCAAAAGGACTCTCACCTCCAAACTACTTTAATAGTTTTAAGGAATTCAAAATTTAACCTTGAAAATGAATTATCCATAAAAAAATATAACTTTAAAACTTAAAAGCTATTTTATTTTTAACTATGCAATATCATCGGTGAATAGAAGATTGATTTTTTGTGGTATTGCATATTACTTGGATAAATAAGAAATAACATATGTATCAAGATTAAGTGTAGAATTTGAGTTTATAATAATTGCCTAAGAATCTGTGAACTATTGTAGTTAATAATTCTTGAGAATATAAAGATTAAGTATGAAGGATCATGTGGCCCCAAGATTTGAAAAGGAAATTGAGATGCAGACCTCTCGCTAAAGCCATATATGATGTTCTCCAACTCACAGTTTGTCAAGGTGCAGGCGTCGAAGCTCAATTATTCAAGGGCCACGGATCCATAAGTTGGCGTCTCTATAATTTGTAATAAAAAATTATTTTCTCCTCTTCTTAGAATTGTATATATTCTTGATGTAGCTTCGGTAGCTCAATGAATGAATTTTAAAAAATCTCTAAAGCTTTTGTCATTTTCCTCTTTTATTTGCATTATCACACTCCACTTTTGCTAGAACAACTAAACATTGTTCTTTAGATTTTGACGTCTGCTTTCCTTCACATCTTTGCTAATGACATTAGAGGAACTTTATGCTGGAAAAACATATTTTCTGTTCCTTTTAGACAAGTCTTATTGTCTTCATCATCATCACCAGTAATTTTATGTAAACAAGGTGTGTCAGATTTTTGAATCTTTATTTTCCATTCTTCCCCATAAGTGTTGTATGTTGTGCTAAGTTTATTTTGCGCAAATTTTTTTGCTCAACTTCTTCTCGTATGACTTTCAATCAACCTCTTTTTATTTATAATCTTTCAACATTGAATTATCTATTTATTATGTTGGTGCACCTTTTGGCTTCATTATACATACCTAAACCACTTGAGTCATTCTCACTCTTTATTTCCAATCACGCTAATCCTAGTCTTTTTTATATAGTCATTTTCTATTTCTAATTTTTCCATATATCTATCATAACATTCTAGTTTTTGTCATGCTCAATTTGGCTATCAATGACTCCTTGATTGCTCAACATTCAAGTTCGTAAGGCACAGCTAACCTAACTACAGTTTCTAGGCTCTAACATAGACTTGCTTGTACTAGTTCTTCAATATTTTTTTTGTTTATTACAATAAAAATGAAATTTTTTTTGAATAAAGCAGTTTGGCAAGCTTTTCCTTTTGTTGAATATATGCAGCTTGTAAACAATTACATAAAAGAATCGTTAATTCTAACTTTGTTTATCAGTTAATTCTATCTGACTATTATTTCTCCATCCTCATTTTTTTATTGATCTAATACAATAAAAAATATCAAAATAACACAAGAAATCATTAATTATTCTCCTAAATGATTTTTTTCTTTTTTCATATTTCTTTTAGAGCTGGCTGTTGATCTTTTCAATGATATACTAGATATTACAATTCTGAAAATTTATGTCCACCATCTTCAGAAATTTTCATCTAAAATGATAGTTTCGAGGCCTTTTGCATTGCCTTTTTTTTTCTTTTTTTAGCTGTGTACGCCATGCATTTCAGCAGAGAGGTATCTCTCCTGTTTTCTGCCCCAAAACAGAGCACTGGGATTAGTTCTTAGAAGCATTCAGTACAAAACTAAGCACATATTGTTTTTCTTACCGATCTACCACCTGAAATTTACACGCCAAAATTCAAAACTTGTCAGCAGTTTGTACAATATGTAACTCTTAGCGCTTCTCTGTTTAATTTTTACTAGAATCTAGGATAACGAAATGGTTGATAAGAAATTCAAGAAAAGTTTAGCCGCTCTGCTTGTTTGTTACCTCATAAAATTTCCATACTCTGGATCAACTGACATCATTATATAATTTTTCATCTTTAGCGTTGGAATTTGTTTCCTTGCTAGTTAATTGAAGAGGAACATCTAGCTCAGGAATACTCTGCAAAAGAGAAAAAGAAAAGAGAAATCATGATTTTTGGACTTCCTCTGATAGAATTGATTTCTGAAGAAGCATCTTGTAACTTTCTTAATCATTGTTCTTCTGCTCATCAAAACTTCAGATTTATATGGTAAATTATGGATTAAGAATAAGTTAACCTTGATTGCCAGCAACTTGAACCTTTTTAAGTTTTACTTTGGAGTATTTTTCCATGAAGATGATATATATATGTGGTTCGCATATATATGAAGATATTATTAGCATAAACCCTTGACATTGTATACTAATTGAGTAATATTTGTTATTACTTTCTGTCCTTGCCACTTTTTTTTTAGAATATAGCAATGCAACGTATGGGGAGAAGATGTAGAGACACAATTATCATCATGAATTAGTTTGAAGATCTGACAACAAAACAGACCTCCCAATGTAAGAAAACGCTGTAATTTGGCTTTATTTTTTTTTTGGAGTAGCTACTTATTTTATGTATTTCCATCTTTCACTTGGCTGAAAATGATACATTTATGTGTATGAAAATGAAATTACCATGCAACGAATGAGTGGCCAATTGATCTCACGAAAGAAAGAATGCTGCTTGATTTCGTTGGCACCAGTGTTAGATCCCAAACGATTGGCTGGGTCTCTGTGCAGCAATCCATTTATTAACTGCCTTGCTGTAAGGCTAACCTGCCAAAAATTACACTCATTTCATTCAGGTGTATAACTTAGTAATTTTTATTACCAGGAAAGTATACTGTATCTATGAAATGTTCATAGAGGTTGGATTAGCTTAACACAGCCTTCATTATAAAGTTTGCAATGCAGTATCTCATTTATAGCCTAATAATTATTTGAAGTACTAATTTTGAATGAGGGTAATAGTCTGCAGAGGGTTGTAGTTGAGCATGAATTATTATGCTATAAGCAATTTGCAATCTTTGAATATCTGTGGTGTGTTTTTGGATTTGGTGAATCTTTGAAATTGAGAAGCTGATGCTTATTATGAGCTTATTGTATTTTATTTATTTATATACATGCCCAAACATGCTAGGTGCTATTTTTAGAGGCTTTGCAATTTGTTCGTGCTAGGTGCTATTTTTAGAGGCTTTGCAATTTGTTCGTGCCTATCTGTTTGCTTATATGGGAAAACTAAATATTTCATTTATCTCATTATCAGTTGTTTTCCAATTATTATGCTTTTGTTTTGTGAACCTTTGTCAGCCATTCATTTACAACTTGTCTGCTAATAAAATAAATGCGGAACTATAAAAGCCTGAAGCCCTAATAAATTTCAATAATTTTTATTTTTGGTGCTCAATGGAAGTGTATTTCATAATAGCTATTCCAAAGCGGAAAACTATGTAGGGCTTCATTAGTGTTAAATGAACAAAACTGGAATGTAAATTTATTAATAATGTATATAAAATTTCCTATACCTTTGCTTTTGGGGCTGCGAAACTCACATGAATTGTGCAAAGATCTCTAATACGATTCTTTAAATCTGAGGCTAACTTGTCGTTTAAAGTCTGTATGAATCGTGCTTACTTTTATTCAGGGCTTAGGGTACTAGTGAGTGCCTAAGAAGCCTTTAGAATCACAGAACATTTGTGTAATGGAGCGTCATTCATGTTTTTGATGATCAACTTATAGTAAGCTAGAATCAGTAGTGTCTTGAACTTGGCTTCTTTCCAATAAAAATATGAATTTATCTATCAATCGTAGATGAGCTAGTAAAACATAATATGGGCATGACTAGAAGATTCAGATGCAAGAGTTGGGTGAGTTCTTGTTAAATTCTTACTAGACATTAATCTCACCGGTATGCTGCTTGGAAACGTAAGATCTTTGTACAAAATGTTGGCAAATGTCTTTTGTCTGTTCTTTCCCCTAAATGGTGTACGGCCATACAGCATCTCATATAGTAATATTCCTGCACGTTCAGAATGAAAATGCAGTTAGAAGATTATTAAGATAACTACATCAGGGTCACAGGAATGTCTTTATATTTGCACATCAAGTTTAGGGAAGGGAGGTTTTCTTTGCTTGAACATACATTATGTTTTCTTTCTTTTTTTATACATTTATATGAGAATAAGTCGTTCAATAATTATTTGGTTTCTAAACATAGATTTGTGAAACAAGTTTTCTGGCAGATGGGAAAATGCAATTGTCGTTTTCCAAAAAGAAGTGGTGATGTGGGCAACTGTGGCAACATGAAGAGGATTGTACTGCCTCAGGCAAAAAAATGCATGACTTTTTACTCTATGTTTATACTGCGTTCATACGACCTTCATGATCTCCAATAAGCTTTTGTCTAAGGTAAGGTGCATTTTGCCCCGGAAAAAGGATGCAAAGTGTCATAAGGGATAGCATTAATGGCACATTTTATAATGTTTGACGAGCTTCTTTGATGGCTTTTTGGCTGTCAGCAACTGATAAAATCAAAATTTCTTGTACTCTCATATGCTAGTTAAAAGTTTGATATTTACCTTAAAAATCATTTCCATGTACTGTTTGTGTTTTGCAGTTTAGAGTTACAGTTTTGTTCAATATTAGAATTTGACCCAGTTATTATTTTGCAGACCTTTCCATTTTGATCTCTTATGTTTATAATTCCAGTTTTTTTTTCTATTAGATTTTCCATTGATATTCACAAATGATAAAAATATGCTTAATAAAATATAGATATTTTACCATCCATTCTTTTTTTCTTTTTTCTTACTCTTGCACCCTTACTCGAGCCTGGCAGTGCAAATAATTGTGCTTTATGGAGACGATAATGTCTCTCTCTCTCTCACTTAAATTATGATTGTTTTTTGGGGCTGTAAAGAGGTTGGTTGGTGGTCAGCTACTTCACGCATGTAACTGTTGCTACTTGTAGCCAGTTACTGGCGAACAAAGTATAAGGGATGACAAAATGATATAATTTGGAAAACTGAAGGACTAATCGGTACGAAGGTCTACTAATCGTGCAACAGAAACTGCAAACTTTCATAAAAAGCCAATCTTAATGTTTTATCATACAAAACCTTGGTACTTGGGAGTCATGAGATGAGATTTAATGGTGGATATAGCTTGAAGCTATCAAACTGAACACGAAATGAATGTTTGTTGACAAAGGCAATCAAAAAATTGAGGGTTCAAAAAATAATGTACGAATATTGTATCAATGAAAATAGTATGATCAGGTTATAATGCCTCATTTATCATAATAGATGTGTCATTCAGTTCCCAAGTGGTCTAGTTCTGGAAGACTCGATATATAAAGTGCCTCTGTCTTCCTGTGAAACTTACAAATTCACTTTCACAAATATAGTATCAACTGTTGGTGTTCTTTTTTTTGACTGATGTGGATTACTATTTGTTCTGAGATGGCATGAATATGCAAACGCCCATGCAAATGAATATATATTTTGGTTGTGTGCGATCCTAAAATTGAGATTATTTTCCTTTATGCTTCTGAATTACCCTTACACTTTACAATAATAATGCACCATATGAATTATTAATTTTATTTTATGTCAGAATTAGTGATAATTTTATTTTTAAGTAGAGATGGCTACAAAATGATGATTTCCATACCAAGGGCCCACCAGTCAATGGCACTGCTATGGGCTGCACCAGTGATGATTTCCTGAAAGACAGATGTTAGGTCAAAAAACATTATCCCAAGTTGTCAAAATTTATAATAAAGTTGAATCTAATTTTCGTTAAGATTGTTGAATATCTAATCTATTTGAGACTGAAAAAATAATTTTCATAAGATGACAAAATGATTCCATTGGCCTTGGAAAACATAGAACTATATGATGAACAGAGGATTCCATTTTTTCATTCAAGTCTAAATGCCCTAAACAATGCAAATTATATTAACAGTATGAAACTTAAGACTCTTTTCCTCTTTTTTTGACTATGAAATTTCAAATTTTTGATTGCATCCTATACTATAAGTGTGACATTTCTGTGGAATACAGCTGGAATCTGATAGCAACAGAGTTAAAAAAAAATAGATTGAAATATATCACAGCATGTTAATTTATGTGCCATTCTATGCTTTTAACATGAACATTGGCATAATTTAGCACTCCACGTGGAAGAGATGATAGTTTTGTTTTAATTTGTACTGCAATATTGCACATGCTAAGGCTTTGTTTGAGAAAGCATTGAACTTCCGTTCTATTGCCCGGAATGCCGCCGCTTGGAAAAATTTACGTTTGGCGACGGAGCGTTTTTGGAATGTCTGCAGACATTGTATAACAAGATTGCCTTTTCAAAACGGTGACGATGAGACTAGTTCCGCCACTTGACTTTTAAAGGAGCTTCGCCAAAGCTTGTTCAAACGAAGCCCAAGTCATTAGTGGTTAATAAATTTGGGAAGCAAGTTTGTGACAAACAAGGTACTTTCAATCTGTACCCGCTAGTGTGAGGATTAGTGTTTGCATAGGTTCTTGTAAACTAAGGGGCAGATTTACTAGTTTCATTGATAAAAAAGGGAAGCAGCAGTTTTTTAACAGTCAGAATTGTCATACTGTTACAATCACTTGGATTCTGCAGTGCCTCGAGTTTTGGAGTCTTCATTCTAGTTGATTGGTACAATCCAACTTATAAGGAAAGTCTCTACTTGGTTACAGTCTTGAATTGCTTTTCTTTAATTGATTGCTGCAGTGGATGCATGGAATACCGAATTTGATAAAAATAGCAAGTTATTTTTTTTTTCTAAATTATACCCATTTTTCACACCTTTTAAGATTGTCAAAATTATTTTTATAAAATTGTACAGTTTATTTTGATTTATTTGATATATAGAAGTAAGTATATATAATTAGTAAATTAAGCTTTATAAAATTATTTCCCTAAAATAACGAAACTTATTTTAATGTTACTATTCATACAATTGATTATTTTTCAATTCTCAGAAGAAATTTCACTGTAGCCACTCCTCCCAAGTTGGCATGCAACAACTTGACGCATTCGGCGGTAACAATTAATTAGTTAAATGAAATTAGGTATTATCGATAATCTAGGCCCATTTACTTCCATGTATTTCCTTTGTTTTTCCCTTATATTTTTGCGACCTGGGCATACCATGCTGGAGGCAGGGACCCGCTAATAGAGAGCATATTGCTCTCGGTTTTGGGATTGGAGAAGGAAAATCGATATAGTAAATGGGCAATAGAGGCTTGGAGGTAAGACAATTGAAGTAAATGTGTATATATAC
Organism: Phalaenopsis aphrodite; assembly: GCA_003013225.1. Lineage (NCBI taxonomy): Eukaryota > Viridiplantae > Streptophyta > Magnoliopsida > Asparagales > Orchidaceae > Phalaenopsis > Phalaenopsis aphrodite. The sequence continues at coordinate 2,847,981 of NEWO01000007.1, forward strand.
ATATCTACTTATAGTTGATTTCATTTAACCTAAGTAATCACTCTTATTTCTTTCCAATTTATTGTGCTTTTCAGCTTGTCAAACCTGTAGCTGTAAACAAATTTTGGGCTATAGGGCTATACAAAGGAATTAAGGATAAAGAAGGGTAAGGAAGTAAGCTTGGCTAGAAATTTTCCCATTTTGTTCTAGCTTTCACAAAGTTTGTATGAAAAAGTCAAATTGAGGTAAATACATCAATTGAGATTATCAATGTATTAAATTAAGTTTGATTTAATAAATTCATAAAATTTAAATGAATTTGTTATTGCTAGACTGTTTATGTAGGGAAACGAGCTTAGGGTGAGGTGTAGAGAAAAAATTCATCATCAGGTTGACCTACTGATCAACATGAGATACTTAATTGCTAAAATAAGAAGTGAAATATTTATAGGATTAATGTTTGTTGTTTCTCATAAGTAAATCTACTCGTTATGCATTTACATTTAGAGTTTCTTACATATTGAGCTATTTGATTATGTTAGTAGACTTTAATTTATGTAAATGATTACCTATTTATTTTCAATTTTGTAGCACTTTGTTAGAAATGCAATACAACAACAACAAAAGCTTTTATCCCACTAAGTAGGGTCGGCTCCATAAAACCTTTTTCTCCATTGTATCCTATTGAGTGTCATTTTTTCATTTAATTCTAATAGATTAAGATCATTTTTTATACAATATGCCCAGGCTTTTTTAGGTCTACCTTTGCCTGTCCTAACATAAGTTGAATCTAAAACATCTACTTTCCTAACTGGATCATTGAATGGTGATGTTTAATGTGACTGAATCATCTAAGGAGATTCTCTCTAATCCTATCTGTAGTTGGAGCTACATCGATCCTTCACGAATAGATTTCTTCACATTTTGTCTCTTAAGTGTCAAGCCACTCATCCACCTAACCATTCTCATTTCAGTAACACCTAACTTTGTTTTATGCTTCTTTTTAAAGGCCAACATTCCACACCATAAATCATTGCAGGTCTCACCACCATTTTATAAAATTTTTCTTCAAGTCTAAGTGATACTTTTCTATCACACAATAGGCCCGATGTATTCCTTCGCTTCAACCAAAATAAAATCCTCAACTATATCACCATCACTTTGAACAATAGACCCTAGATATCTAAAGCGTTAAAACCTTTTAATGATTTGATCACCTATAGTAAAAATTCTGCCACTAGAACTACTATGACTGAAATTACATTCTATGTTTTCAGTTTTAGATCTACTCAAATGAAGATCTTTAGACTCCAATGAAGACTCCATAATTCAAGTTTTTCTAGAACTCCTTCTCTAGTCTTTCCAAAAGAAGGATATCATCAATGAAAAGCATACACCAAGGTACTTTATCCTGTATAGGTTAAGTAAGAGCATCTATAACTAAAGAAAAATGATATGGACTTAAAAGCCAATCCTTAATGTAATCCATCTGAAATAGAAAAATACTTTGGTTAATCCTCCTTTTGTTCGAACACAAGTAACAACTCTAGTAGGCATATCTTTAATGGCTTGAATATAAGTCATATCAACACCTTTCTTTCTAGAAGTCTCCAAAAAACTTCTCTTGGAACCTTGTCGTAAGCTTTTTCTACTACAACAACAACAACAAAGCCTTAATCCCACTACGTGGGGTCGGCTACATGAATCCTTTTTCTCCATTGCGTCCTATTTAGTGTCATATTTTCATTTAGTTATAGTAAATTAATATCATTTTTAATACAATAAGCCCAAGTCTTCCTAGGTCTACCTCTGCCTTTCTTAACACAAGTCGAATCTAAAACATCTACTCTCATAATCAGATCATCAGATGGTCGACGTTTAATGTGACCAAACCATCTAAGACGACTTTCTCTAATTTTGTTTGTCACAGGAGCTACACCAACCCTATCACGAATATATTCATTCCGCATTTTGTCTTTAAGTGTAAAGCCACTCATCCACCTAATCATTCTCATCTCGGCAACACTTAACTTATTATTATGCTTCTCTTTTAAAGGCCAACATTTAGCGCCATGGAGCATTGCAGGTCTCGCCATCGTCTTATAAAATTTTCCTTTCAATCTTAGCGGTACTTTTCTATCACACAAAAGGCCCGAAGCATTCCTCCACTTCAACCAACCAACTTGAATTCTTCTATTAACATCCCCATCTATATCACCATCGCTTTGGACAACGGATCCAAGATATCTAAATCGTTCACACCTTTTAATAATTTGATCACCCAAAGTCACACTTCTGTCACTAGAGCTATTACTACTTCGTAAGTTTTTCTAGATCAATAAAAATCATATGTAGATCCTCCTCTCTCAGTACTTCTCCATCACACCTCTCAATAAATGTATACCTTCCATAATAGATTTGCCAGGCCTAAATCCAAACTAATTATGAGAAATATTTGTATCACATTTTAACCTATGTTTAATTACCCTCTCCCATAATTTTAAAGTATGACACATTAATTTAATTCCTTTCTAATTTGCAGACTATTGTGCATCCCTTTTATTCTTATAATGGGGGACAAAATACTCTTCCTCCACTCCTCGGGTATCTTTTTAATTTTTAAAATAATATTGAAGGCTTTTGTAAGCCAAGACACTCCCAAATATCCTAGATATTTCCATACTTTAATAGGGATATCATTAGATCCTATTAATTTTTCACATTTAGTTTTTTTAAAGCCTTATTGAGTTCCTTTTTACTAATGCGACTGTAAAAATAAAAAGTTTTATTACTGTTAATGATATTAAGATCACTAATATCGATTGTATTATTTTCAGAAACTCAGTGAAAAAATTGTCAAAATAGTTCATCCACATATATTGAATATCTTCTTTAACACGTTACTTGAATTAAATATTTATTTTGCTATTCTCTTTATTTGACTAGTCTATTCATATATTTTTCGCCATCTTTTGTGTCTAATCTATTATAAAGATCACAAAAAACAGAATTCTTACTATCATAAATTATTCTCTTAAACTCTCTACAAGCCACATTATATTTTTCATTCCCAGTTCTCTAAGCATTTACATTTAAATCAATTTTTGTAACACAACTTCTTATAATTTATTTATTTTTCACATTATTCTTTCACCACTAACTTTTTTTATTTATAAAAATTTTTCCTTTTAATTCTCTAAGTATATCATTTGTCACTTATTTATTAGTGCTTGTTACTTTATCCCACATAAAATTTTTCATATTTATCTTCTGTTATTTTCTTTTTATGTATTTCGTTTTATTTTTGCTTGTAGGAAGGAGTTCCAGCAGGAATAGGGACGACAACAGGGAATTCCCACGACAAGGAGTATCATCCTGGGAGAAAAACTTGGGAGTTTCTGCCAGGAAGGAGGCCTGTAGGGAGAAATGAGGCCCGCTGGGAGGAGTTCTGACTGTAGATAGGGAATTCGGCCAGGCAGGTGAAAGCTCGAAAGCTAGGGTAAGATCCCTTGCTCTGAAACTTATGTAGTTTTGGAGCATTGAGCAGAATAATTTTATTGCTACAAAATGTTGGCTTAAATGTAACTCACTAGAAACCTAACTCAGGAAAGATATAACACCCATATCTCCAAGACTATAAGAATCAAATCAATAAACTAAAAACATAAACTCCTATAAAAATAAAAGAAAATACATAAATAAGAAATAATAGGAAATAAAAAGCATCCTAATATATCTTCTAATGGAAATAAATCAATAAAATTTTCACCATGTACTATTGTTCTCTCATTGAGCTTGCAGCTGCATTAAATCTGCTCTTCAATCTATCATATTTCATATTCAAAGGGCAAGTGGAAGTGGTTACATTTGTAGTAAAGGAGTTATGTTGAATTCATGTTTGATTACTTTATGTAAAGGTCCTATGCTGGCATTTGCATCCTAAATACATTCAATCTAGACCCTGATCACGACATAAAAAATTTGTAAAGCTATATTTTGGCCTTCTTGAATGCAAATTTGTTTGCTAGTTGAGCGTATATATACAGAATTTATTAAGCTATCCTCTAGTCTTATTTTTACCTTGTCAGCTTGAAAGATAGATCATTGACCTGAACTCAATCGAGTCAAACTTGTTTTTTGCTGGAGTGATAAATGTCGAGCTAGAGAATTGACACTAAGCTTGTGATTTAGTGCATTTTGTTGATGATTTTAAAGATTTCCTTGTTGGACGTCTAGTTTAATATTTTTAATTTTGGTGGGATTAACAAATTGGTAATGAAAGCATACCTATTCACTAAGATCAAGTACTGGTTCACGATGTTGCCTACATGTTTGTTTTTTTTTTTATGGATCTCTTGTTACCATTATTTTCAAGTGGCTTCTAGAACAGAAATGGCAGTGCACGACCTTCCATTCAGGCATGATTAGTAAAGCATTGGCTAAATACCGGAATATGATCAGCCACATTGATTTTACAATTTCTGAAGAAAACTAATGATACATGAAAATGGCTTGTGGCATCTTAAAAATAGTAGAAATATCATACTGGAGCTATGTACTCTTCTGTTCCTACAAAAGAGTTTGATTGTGTGCTTGGTTCTGCAACAAAGATTGGAGGAGGATGGTCTTTGGATCTTTTTCTTGTCGGTGTTGCATGCTTTATGACCTGTACATTTTGAAGGCACTTAGATAACAATTTTTGAGGATCTTGAACACAAATTTGAAGATGGAAGAATAAAACACAAAATACTAAAAGAAATAAAATTAGATGAAACTATTAAATTGGAGTACAACTATCGGAAGACACTTATATATATGCATGTATATGTATACATTTATATACGTGTGCTTGTTCTTAAAAAGTAGTTTGTTGACCTATCCCAACCTGTTGCACCAACTACCTGTTGAAGGTGGCAGCAAGACTGAAACCTGAATTGGGATTCACTTGAGATATAGGGCAATAAGTGGAAGAGATGGAGGGCAAGAAAATGAGTTAGGCCAAGATATTGGGAAATAAGATGGGATCAAGAACATGTGAGAGTGGGATTGATGGGGAATTGCTTGTGGCTGAGTAGAACAAAGAGAGTCAAGAAGAGAGGTTGCCAACAACTCATTTCTCATTTGTAGTAATTATATAATCTACTTGCACATTAAGAATTTCTTTGAAATTGTATCTACTCTTAGAGTAAGTTTTTTTAGTTTGCATAACTGATTTTTGGAAAAAAAAGTTGTTGAATCTTAATGGGAGATCCTTAAAACCTTTTTCTTTCACATCACCATCCAAAAAAGTAGCATTTATTGTAATTTTGCATGGACCTTTTTAAGTTGGCAGCCAAAGAGACCAGGATGTGAATAATATTTATTTTTATGTTTGTAGCAAATATCTCCTAGTAGTCAATTTTATTGCTTTGGGTGTTTCATTTTGCTATTAACTTGGCTTTATACCTTTCTAGGCTCTCATCAACTTTATATTTTAATTTAAAAATCAACTTATATCCTGTAACACTTTTTTCCTAGTAACTCAACTATTTCCTAAGTGTAGTTTTTTTTCTACCTCTTTTAAATCAAATGTCCTAATAGATTAAAATTCAATGGTATGAACATTTATTAGAAAGGCTTTTTGCGTATGAGTGAAGTTTGCAGATGATGTCCATTGAGTTATGAGGTATCGGAGATGTTTGGTACATATTTTAACATCTTTTTTATTTGTTAGTGGTTGCAGTTGCTCAAGAACTTTGTTAGAAAAGGTAGCAAGGTTATCAAATAATGGCCATTTATTTTGAACTTGCAAGAGAATTTGGATGCCTTTGTTCTCATTCTATAAACCTATATTGGTATAGTAACTAAGTATTAATCTTAATTGGATCATTAGGTTGACTTTCTTGTGTAACAGTAGTAAATCAATTTAGGTATAAAATACCTTTTTTGTTATCAGGGTTATATTCTATTTGATTATTCTCTTCTTGAAGATAAATCTGATCAAAGAAATTTTTTTTTTTTTATTAAATATGAATATTATGAAATGAGAAATTATTTTCTAGTGGGATGATAACGTTTATAATTCTTTTGAGTTTATGAATACAACAACAACAACAAAGCCTTAATCCCACTACGTGGGGCCGGCTACATGAATTTTTTTTCTCCATTGCGTCCTATTTAGTGTCATATTTTCATTTAGTTCTAATAAATTAAGATCATTTTTTATACAATAAGCCCAAGTCTTCCTAGGTATACCTCTGTCTTTCTTAACATAAGTCGAATCTAAAACATCTACTCTCCTAATTAGATCATCAGATGGTCGACGCTTAATGTGACCAAACCACTAAGACAACTTTCTCTAATTTTGTCCGTCACAGGAGCTACACCAACCCTATCACAGATATATTTATTTCGCATTTTGTCTCTAAGTGTAAAGCCTTAAGGCTTTGTTGTTGTTGTTGTTGTTGTCTCTAAGTGTAAAGCCACTCATTTGCCTGATAATTCTCATCTCGACAACACTTAACTTAGTATTATGCTTCTCTTTTAAAGGTCAACATTCAGCGCCATAGAGCACTGCAGGTCTCACCACCGTCCTATAAAATTTTCCTTTCAGTCTAAGTGGTACTTTTCTACCACACAAAATGCCCGAAGCATTCCTCCACTTCAACCAACCAACTTGGATTCTACTATTAACATCCCCATCTATATCACCATCGCTTTGAACAACTGACCCGAGATATCTAAATCCTTTAAGGTTTTAGGATATGTGGTACTTTTCTATCGCTTTTAAAGACCAACGCCATAGAGCAT
>NEWO01000007.1:2864046-3044900 GCA_003013225.1 Phalaenopsis aphrodite
ATATATATATATATATATATATATATATATATATATATATATATATATACACACACACACACATACGGTTTCGCATGGAGCTTCTATGATGAATCGTGTCGCTCTTCGTCGTCTCCGTCGTAGCTGCAGGTATCTGTCTCTCCAGTTGAAGTCGAGCGCTCCAAGCATCCCCATTGTCGACAAGGATCGCTACTGCTGTCGTCGTCTGATTCCATTGACGACGACGCTTTCTCTCGTAGTCGTCTCCCATAGCCGACGACATCGCCTGCTCCTGACGAACCGAGCCCGACAACGCCCGGTTTGCTCGCTTCTTTGCAGGCCGCCAAACTGTTTCTCTCCTGACTGTGACCATCTTGTCAGAGAGATGGCCTCGATGTTCCGTCCTATGCAAATGCCCTTGCCAACGACTTGCCTTTTTTTGCTAGTGCCCCTCCTCCAGGTTCAAAGCCTGGTTTTGCTATCGGTAAGTCCTACAATATGCCACAATCGTTCCACGAGGCTCTTGAAGGTGGGGGTGGTCACACTTTTATTAAAAAGCTTGGAAAAAAAGGGAAGCCTGCACTTATTCTCACAGAGGATGAAACCGGTACTCTCGTGTCCTCTTGGCGTTTTGCCCTTGTGGGAAAATTCTTTAATGGTCATAGAAAATTGGAGATCATTATGAATGAGTTTGATGCTATGAATCTATTGGGCAATTGACACATTGGCCTACTTGATGGTCGACATATACTAATTCAGCTATCTCACGATGCCGATTACACTCGCATTTTCTCTCGAAAAGCTATCAAGATCGACAATCGTTTTATGAAAATTATGAATTGGACAGTCGATTTTGATCCAAAAGCGGAGTCCCCTATCATTCCAGTTTGGATAAAGTTTCTGGGGTTAAAATTACATCTGTTCAACATGGAAATCCTCTACTCTTTAGCAACTATTTACGGTAAGCCTCTCAAGGTGGATAGTCTTACGATTGCTGTCACCAGACCTTTTATGGCTTGTGTATTAGTTGAGAGAGATATCACTCAACCAACTCCAGATGAGATATGGATTGACACTATTTACAACGGGTATTGACAAAAGATTGAAATAGAGCTACATCCTCCTTATTGCTCACATTGTAGTATATTTGACCACAGTTCATATATTTGTTATCGCTTGCATCCTCATCTAAAGCCAAATATCACTAAAGATCAGCCATCTACCATCCTTGCTGAGAAGGTGCAATCCAATCCTCCTTGCAACATCGCAGTTCCAGATGAAGAACACCTTACTACAGGTACAAATCCAAATGTGTTGATACCATTTACCATTATTGAAGAAGTCCCACTTACATGCCAAGACACATGAGAGTGCTCTTTCGACCTGAAAGAAGATCAGCTGGTATAACAAGTAGTTGGCTCTAATGTTCAACAACCTACATATATTCTGCACACTTCAGACCATTTTGCTGATCAGGTGAGCCGATCCTTAGATGAGGAATGACATGTCTATACGAGGAGGAAGAAGAAGAATGGAGGACGAGTTGAGCTAGGGAATCTATTGGATGATACATTTGTTACTATTGGCAATGACACTCATCTGACCAATTTATTAGCTGGCTTCTTCCTTAGAACTTGAGGCAAAGGCAAAACAAAATTGGGTCGCACTCCAGCTACTTGATACTCTTATTTTGGCACTTTTAATTTTTATTTTTTTAGATCTCTTATGTATTGCCTGCATTTTCTCTTTTTTGAAACCATTTGATATGGTGGTTTTTGTGTGGGCTGGGTGTCATTTTTTGGATCTCCCACAAAATCTATATGTACCATACTTTTTATTTAATATGTTAGTCTTTGGGCTTTCAATATATATATATATATATATATATATATATATATATATATGTTGAGTGCTTTAGGGTTCAGATTTGGATGAGTGTAGATTTTTTAGTTCTACCTTTAAGACGCTGTTTTGGATCTACTGTTCTTTCCCAGATGGCCGTTTATGTATTGTGTTGCTTTATATTTTCGCAGTGTCGTCTTGTCCTTTCCGTTTTTATGTTTATTCTCATTAATTCATCATGTTCGCAATGGTTTCGTTTGAACTTTTTTGAATTCAGTAATAATAATTTTTATTTTCACGGTGGTTTGGGCTTCCTCCGGTATCAGTAACTTGTTCCACAGATGGCAGAAAGAAAAGTTGGATTTCATTGTTGTTTTGTGAGGGTGTTGTTCTTTGGTTGCTGAAGAATACTTCATTATTATTCTTCTCTAAAGAATTAGGAGCTTGTTCCTTGAAGACTTAAAAGTCCTTTCTTGTTGCAAGAATTGGAAAAAAGTGTAAAAGAGTTGACATAGACATGCTGATTTGTTGTACCTTGCAGCTTCCTCTTTAATAATCTTCATGGGCTGTCTATCAAGCAATTCAAATAACTCTCCTCCAGAACAAAAGTCTGTTATCAAACAAACGTGTGTTGTTGTCTGAGAAATAAAAGTACAATTAGTATATTTTATATGAGCAAGATATCCTTAATAAAAAATAATGGCTCCAATACCAGAGTAAAAGCTTTGTGAAAAAAAAAAAAAAAAGATTTCTAAGTAATTCCTTGCTATCTTTCTTTCAATATCAATTTATACTTGTTATGGAAGAACTTAGGACAGGGCTCACAGCTAACATAGTTTGTTCATTTACAGTGTCAGTGTGCTTGTGATTTATTACATTGTTTTGCTTGTTGAAATGTAATTTCATCAAATACCATTAGTTACAATTTTTTAGGTTAGCGTGCATGTGTTGATATATTTTTTTTTTTCAAATTCTGCTTCTATTAGTTTTGATAAATTTAAATTTGCCCTTTAATTTTATACATATGGTGTATTTTTCATGATATGAGAAATTAGGTAATAATTTAGTCAACCTGAAAAGAAGCGTATAATGTTGGAAGGAAGGGATGGTCCAGCAACGAGTAAATCTCCCTTTCAATACATGCTCGATGTACCTGTAGAAGCGGCATTGTAATTGAGTAACATGATCATAGATTCCTGTGCCGACAAGTATATAAAGGAAATTGGTCCATCAAGAGAAAAGAGGGCCAGTGGTGCGTTGAATCTTTTTTTGCTAGAAGATTTAAAATTTACTTGAAAATGTGCTACCATTTTGTGTAACTGCTACAGTGCGTTTGGAAGCCAATAAGCGGGATATTACTAGTCAAAATATTTTAGCATCAGTTGACAGAAATTTTAGCATAAAACCTTATTGCGGTTCATCATAACTACTTTATCCATTGCCTTCATAGCAAAAAGTTCACTTGTGCCTTCCAGTTCCACTAAATGTACGCTGCAACAAACAACAAAAATAATTTTTTTAATTCACATGCTGGTATAAAACTGCAACAACTTTATTGTAAATATATTTAAATGGTTGCATTTGAATATTTAAACCGAATGATTTAATATTAAATTTTTTTGCTGTGGTTAGATGTTTGTTAATTACATTCTCTTCTAGCAATTTAACATAAGTTATAACTTTGTTGCTAAAAAATACTATGTAATTTATATGCAACTTTTTATTCAACATGCAATATGAACATTGGAAGTCGGTGGAAATATGATTTGTGTAACAACTCTAGCAGTTGAGATTTGTTTAATGATGAGGATAAATGCAAACTTTGAAATAGGAATGCTCAATGAAGTGTAGCCACATTCTATGCTTACAATATATTTTGATTGTCTACGGATACAAACACACACACACATGCGATTAAATTGAAAGACATTTTTCATCTTAGTAGTTTGATTATTTTCTTTTAGTATAATTTTAGTTTTTGGCTTTTTTTTTTTGGCAAAGTATACTGATGATTTTTTCTGCTATGAGAGGTGTATGCATTATCTAATTTTCCCATTGGAGGTATTGTTGATTTATGCGCTGAAGTTATCATTTTAGTTGTATTGATATTTGGAAGCATAAAATTGGTTCAATCCTTGTGGTTGTTTCTGTTTGAAGTTTTTGTTGGAGGTATATAACTGTTTGCTTTGAATGTTTCAGAATTTAGAGTTCCATCAATATGGCAGTTATTTCACTGATATGGACTAATGGTGAAAGATAAGACGTTGTTAGGTTGCAGATTCCACCAGCTTACACATCTACCAAACATTTGTATTGGTATCTTGAAAACACAGCAAGAAGAATGGTATGTTACAAAGAATTATGAGTAAGAGAATTTTTTTAACATAAATTTATATGAAATTTGTGATCATATAATATATTTTAAAGAGATAAGATCTTATAGAGGGATATGAAGCCTCTACGAAATAAAAGGGAGAGGGAATCATCACCAACAAGAACAGTTGGGGGAGAGGATATGTGAAAGGGGGAAATTAGGTGACGATTACCTGCCATATGTGAATAGACACCATTGTTCAAAATTCAGGGGTGCCAGAAGTAGTTGTATTGGTACTGAAAACGGAAATGACATGTTTGTTCAAAACTATTGAATAAGATGATCATAATCTTTCCTAAGAATTGAGACCAATCCAAAAGTAGATAGAGTTGTGAGTGATGTGGGAGACCTTTAAAATTCTAATTCAACCTAATTTGAACTAAATTCAATGAGTTTAGTCATGCCAAATCAAGGTTAATAGATTCTGTAATCTTAAAATTGGTATGGGAACCTATGTTATCAAGACGGAACCTTAATATATACTAAATAAGTCCAAAATATGAAAGCTTAGGCATGAGTTTACACCAAAAAAACAGAGGCAATGAAGCTAAAAATTGGAGTTTTTTTCAGATTTTGGATTTAGTCAAAATCAAATCTACAATTCAAGCACCGAAGGAGCATTTTTGGCCACTATTCAAAAGTTTTGTATTAGTCAAAACTAAATTCATAATTCAAGCCACTAAAAGAGGACTTTTGACTACTATTCAAGGAGATTCTGGATTAGTCAAAATTAAATATGAATCAAGTCATGCATGGAAGATTCAACCCCATGACAATGGCGAGAGAAAAAAGGCTATAGCAAACACAAACTCCAAGGAATTAAGAAATATGCCACTTTGAACTAACATCGATTCCTCCCTACTGTTTTTGACCACTACTTATGAGGGGAATTCTGTGGAATATTTTGTTATTCTATTGAAGGTAATTTTCTTTTACTTATCAAATAAATTTGAGAATTATTTAGTTGATGATTCATTTTATCAAACGGTTTATCCAAATAGATAGAATTGTGTTTTAATGTAACTTTCTTATTATATTTATTAAGTATTTAGTTGGCTATAAATATATCTTATAACTTGGCTTTAAAATTAATTGAGTATAATTGAATTCATTGGACTTAGTCCCTTCTCTATTTTTACCATCTCTCTCCTTTATTTATCCAATGTTTAGTGATAGAGTGATAATTGTATTTGACCCAACATCATTTGAAGGAATGATTGGTGTAGTTGCGATAAGAGCACGGAAAATAGGCTTTTCCCTCATAGCCAAGAGCATTGTCATTTTGACCACCGGCCACCCCATTGCAAGGGCAAATTGGTCAGAAATAGGTTGAGGAGGCAAACACTCAATGATTTAAAGAGTGAGAGAGCATTGTCAATGTGGGAATAATGGAGTTGTTCATCATTTGAGATTGAACATGGAGGGAGTAATGAAGTTTGTTGAGAAATTTAGCAACAAAAAATGCCTCTCTCAATTTTTACTGGTGATTGGATTGATGATAAATGGCCCATGCTAATATTCTTGGGTAGATAAATTATGTTGTTGAAGAGAAAAGATTTTAGAATATAAGATTTATACATAGTAAATATTATTCTTTAGGATCTAAGTGGAGCAAAGAAAATCTCAACTTTTCAATGTCAAAATATGATAGTTGCAATTGATGATTCAGATAAACTTGTAACCAGGTGAGGATAACATAACAGGAAGCATTTGATTTAGAAATTTGATAATTTTATTATTAGTTAGTAGAGACACATCAAAATGTTAATATTTGTCATGAGAACCAATAAGAAAAATAAGCTTTTGAACAATTTATCTAATACTCGGAACCATTAAATTTGATGGCGGTATCAATAGTGGATGAAAGTTTTATCTCAATAATAAAGCTAAGGAATCGTGAGGAGAGAGGCACTGAGAATCTAAGAGAAACTTAAATCATGAGGATGAGTGAATGCTAGAGAGATAAGAGACCGTATTATTTTGTTGTTGGAAGTAACCTTAAAGCCAAATATACATCACTATTGTGTTCTCCTTATACTCTGATGTCTCTAGCTGTGTTTGCATTGATGAGAAGGCCTAGTGATTGTCTCTAGCTGTGTTTGCATTGATGGAAGTAACCTTGAAGCCAAATTATACATCACTATTGTGTTCTCCTTATACTCTGATGTCTCTAGCTGTGTTTGCATTGATTAGAAGACTAGTTTCAATGCCTGGATAGAAACATGTCACTAGAGGGTGTGTTGCTAGGGTGGGTGTGGTAGCAAGAATAGGGTGATAGTGTACCGACGAGGCAATGTTGTTATGGTAAGCACTGGCTAGGACATTAGCAAAGCGAGGATGCAGTAGCTAGCGAACATAGGCACCTCTCCATACGAGCAACACAATAGCGAGGGTGTGTAACCGGGATAATAAGTGGTATGAGTGGTTGTGATGAGAGGGACAAAAATGCCCACGGGGTGAGAGTTGGGCTTTTAACTCAACTCTGTTACCATGTTAGAGCAAGCAATTTTTATCTTATTTATCTGAATACATTTATATAGGCATACATACACACACACAAATAAATTGAACACAATAGGAAATAAAGAGGAGAATATTCTTAATTTTGAGATAATAAAAACATAAACAGAAACATTTCAACTTTTAATCAGTTAATTAGTACTTTCCTGTAATACTATTTTCCACTTGTGCTTTCCAACAGAACAATAAGTAGCAATTTTTCTAGCATATACTGAACAAGGTGTAAAAGAAAAAAGAAATACCTTCCAGTATCCCCACAGCCCAAAGGTTTGATTGGCCTGAAATGCTTCAAACCGATTTGTTCACCTTTTTCAGTTATCTACATTTGTATGCAAATGTAATTTGGCATTAGAAGATATGAGCTAGAATTGGTGATTAGCGAAAACATTTTGTGCCCCTATTCTTCTCCACTTTATTTGAAAGTTCTAAACAATTAATGTAAACAGTATGGTCATTTAGATCTTCCAATCAATGATCATGAATTTTATCTCTGTTTTGGCATGTATAATCCTTGAAATAGTAACACCAGCCTTTTAACACTTGATAAACTCCAGAAACAATGCATTCAATAGTTGAGCAGTGAATAGTAAATGCTCACAATTGGCAACAACAAATATCAAAAGTTATGAAACTCAGTTAAATGGCAGGTTCAATGAATTTGAATGCTTACTATGATTTTTTTGTTCTGAATATGGTTGATTGGAGCATTGTCTATTATAGCATGAATGGATGTTTTGTTGTTCATTAAACTGCCACATGCAAGGATGTTTGTTGAATTAAATGCTGTATACCTTCTTTTTTTTTTTGCATAGGGAAGGTTTGCAACAATGATTAATTTCCCTCCATTATGCCATAGAGGTTATGGGTTCAAATCTCTAAAAAATCTTCTTTGAAATAAAGGGATAAGATTTCCTATGTTAACCCCTAAGGAGGCGCTGCTTTGATAGGAGCTTTGTGCGTTGGGTAGGCTCTTTATGCACATTTGCATTCTTGGAAGTGTGCAAATCTGAATGTGTGCTTGTGCCATCATCAATGCCCTGTTATAAATAGCTTGATACAGAAATTCATAACTAGAATGTGTTTCTAGAAAGCCATACCTTTTCTATCGCTTTCCATGAAGATTTATTTTTCGTGTGAGGCTTAGGAAAAACAGGATTTGAGTGGCCTTCCCACAAGTCTTCAGGTCTCTGGAAAAATTTGAACGAGTCATCATCGATTAAGAAAACATTTTATTTGATGTGTACTCACACACACGCGAAAAAATATTACATGCGGAGTCTGGATGTATCCGGAATCTAATAGCATCGTGACACATGGCGGGTCAGAGGGTACAAGCAATGTCCAAAGTTGTACACCCTCAGGGTACTAGCAGGGTACAAGTTTTGTATCCTGCTTATACCCTGCTTGTTTAGGTGTGAGATATGTAAATACATTAGAATTATCTGCTATGCACAAAAATTTCCTTAAATGATATCAAGTGAGGTATAATTCGTAGGACTATGAAGTGGCTTGTGTAGGTATATACTTAAATTCACCTCAATGGTGGCATTTTTATTTAATATATATATATATATGAAGATTCTGTGGAACGCTGTAATTGCTTTATCCAAAGAAAAGGGTTGTAAATTTGTTGGAGAAGCAAGGTATAAAAGAATTACAGTATATGCTTTCATATAGAATTTAGATGGAAATCTTCGATGTGTTTGTAAATCGTAATGCTAATTAGTTAGGAGAAATCAGCCATTACAGACTAGTCCATCACTTTTAAGATGGCAGTTCCCACTTCTATATTGTTACATGATTCAAACCCGGTAAAAATCCTCAATGAATAGGGGACAGTAATAGCACACTTCCTTGGTGATGTGCCTCTGATGATTTGAATTCCAGTTTTACTACATTTGACATTTGAAACTGCTGTAGATACTGATTTATCTTTTCTTATACCGAGTAACAAAATAAACAAATACAGCAGAATGTCTATTAATTAGATAAAGTACTTTGCAATTTGAAAAGTGTACCTTACCAAGTTGGCATCTGGAAGTTCTCTGACAGCCTCATCAACATTCTCTGCTGTGGCTTTAACCTGGTGTAGATTTGCATATTCGTCCATATATAAACAGAAAAATACTTATTAATAGTAATCTTGATGTAATTGGCTTTTTGAGATTAGTAATTCATGTTTTAGTAGGAAGACCGTCAGACACAAAACTTGTTGATGATGAAGTCTAGCATGCCTAAATCTTACCAATTTTTCACCATAGATCTCTGTTCTCTCGGAGAGGCGATTGCGAAGGGGTTCAACATGATCACTTCCATCAAGTTGTACACCAATGAAGTATTGAAGCTCACCCTTTGTACAATAAAATTAATTAGTGATTACGGGTAGTGCTAAATCTAAAGAATGGGGACGTATTGAAGTGTTAGAAGGGGATTATGTAATGATACCTTTTGATCTCGCATAGGTTGTAAGTGAAATAAGTTCCAAAATTTTTTCCCTGAATTTTCCAGATGGTACATTAATTGGTCAGGATATTATGCATTTTTTTCTTTTCAGAGATCTTATGTCTTTTTTCCTTGGTTATTTATAGCTTCAATTAGATGGATGGTTAACCGAGATCTTCATTCTTTTAGTTAGATCGATGTACAAGCTAAATCTATTTATCAAAATTCTCATGATATATAATTCATGCTAAATTGATCTGGTGATCATAGTTTGCTTTCAGCAGTTTTTCTTTTGTTTTGAAATTTATCAATATTTAGGTGAATGTGTGAATCTATTTACATCAGATTTTGTAGAAGAGTATATGACTGTACCACTTTTGGTGTAATTAATAAGTTGAACAGTGAGTTCTCTTTGGTCTCTTATAGCATCTCTTATCTTTGAGACTATTGCTTGATCCGTTTCAGGTCCTTGAAGAAACCTGTAAAATCATAAGGTCAATTCTGCCACTTATCTCAAAAGAAGATGCTCTCACGTTTATATACACATGCAGACATACATTGTATGGTAAGAAAAGTAATCAACCTTTATTCTTTGTAATTAGACTGTTCACCATTTGTGTGCTTACCAGCCTACAATGCCCATTTTTTTACCACATACTTGGTAGATGCCTTTCATCTTATTATTAGTCTCAATCTTTTAGTTCTCAGAGACATTTAAAAATTGTGCTTGTTAATTAGAGGTACTTTCTATCACTTGAGTTAGAATGCTGCTTTTTGTCCATTGGAAGAAAACTTTTGTATTTTTCAAAATTTCAATGTTGAAAATTGTGGCTTTTATTTGTAAACAATGGAGGAAGATAGCATAGTTGAAATTGAAGATCGCAAGTAACAATTCTCATGGGTTCATATAATTATGGAAAATTAGCATATGATGCTAAAACAATCCATTAATTATGAGAACGAAAACCAAATTTCTCATATTACCTACAGTTTCTTCCTAGAATCTCTTCCCGACTATATTCTGTCAATTCAAGAAAGCTGTCTGATGCAAATATCTGCAAGAAAGGAAACAAAAAGAATGAGATAAACAACAAGTGCTGAAACTTATTTTAGAACTTAGTAGTTTAGGATGCAACGTGTTAACAGTAAGACTACTGTCTCTTTGGCTAATTTATCTTTGATAATAATGAAAAGTTCATATATTTAGTTATGTGGATACTTATGTTACCAATTTATTACTAAATTATGACTCACGGAAGCCCATGTTAAGGTCCATGGCCACAAATCCCATTATACGTGTTGGTTAGTAGGGATGTTGAAAATAGTTGAAACTTGAACTTTTATGCTGCACCATTGATTTCTAGCTGATTTCAAGCTCCTCGTTTAACTTGCCTTATTTGAATATAATTTTAGTTCACTCAGAGAGGGAGAGAGAAAGAGAGAGAGACTGTCATGTGTGCGCTGTGTGGGTATTTCATTAGTAAAACAAACTTCAACTCAACTCAAAGCTTTTTTCAAGTGGAATCAAAATCAATTGATTTCGAGTAGTAATGGCTCAATAAGAATAAATTTTGATTTCCAGTGGAGATGGCTCAATAAGTGTCAATTTTGATTTCGAGTTAAGTTCAAGTAGAATAGGAATCAAAATTTTTTATTTCAGGTCATGCTAAATTCACTCAAACTGACTTAATATCAACCTTATGATTAGCCTACTTTGTTTGCATGCCCAGTCAGCTTTATAACTGACAATATGTCTTTTTTATGTGATGTTAATATACATTTTATGATTCATTTTTATGTGCAGTAGGCAATAATGACTTCATGCTATTAAATATCCTTTATTGAAATAGAATCTTACAATGGGATTATCAGGAAGTCTTGGATCAGTGATTACAAAGTTCTTTTCAATGCGCTCCAATGTTGTAGCAAGATCTATTGCTTGTCGTATATCTTTTTCCCTTTCTACACGGTCCCAGCTCTCTGTGCGCTGTAGATCTCTTGTCATTAGGATCTCAGGCTCTATTATATTTTCAATCTTTTCTGCTGAACTTTTTCTTCTGAAGCTGCAAAATATTGAGCATATGGTCAATACTGCTATGAAATTTTTAGAATTTTTCTATAGTGCTAATCTATGTACTTGGAGTCTCAGTTTCAGCTATCATTAATATAAATTCTTTATTAGTTAACAGAAAATCACCATAGCATTGACCTACCTTCAAAAGGAGCTTGCTTTTGAATGTAGATCTAGCTTTAACTACTTAACTGAGAAATAAAATTTTGTTCTTATTGGTTTAAGGCCGGTGATAATGACAATGATGACTTAAAATACAAATCTTATCTGAAAAGTCATTTAATACTCTTAAGATTATTATATATATATGTATGTGTGTTTATGTATGTGTGTGTGTGTGTGTGTGTGTGTGTGTGGCTCTGGGATTTGAAACCTAATGTCATTGAGATCTTTTATCATCTCTAAGCCCAACAAAGAAAAAGAAACTTCTTTCAGGCTAGTTTAATTCCCCCCCTCCCCTCTCTTAGATCGTTACTAGCAAATGGTTCACTTTCCCCACAATGTATCTTGGTTATCTATTTAGCTTCATTATCAAAACAGTGGCCATTTTATTAATGGCACAGGGGTTTGAAACCTGATGCCATTGAGATCTTTATGTTGGATATGGAGCCTGTTCTGCCTGCCTCCCCCTCCGCGTCGCGCGGAACTGCGTAACGCCTCCCGCCTCTTCTCCGCGTCGTGCCTCACGCGGAACCGCGGGAGCCTCCCTGCCTACCTAAATAAGCCTTTTTTGCTTATTATAAATAAGAAGCAATTAAGCCTGCTGACCCTATCCCAAAACCACCTCTTTTCTGCGGCAGAAGAATAGGAGCGGGGACCACCTTGATTTGGCTTCTTTCAGCTTTAGCATAAAAGAGAGCAAAAGTTTTTTGTTTTCTCCTTTTTTCTTTCAAGTGGCTTGAGAGAGAGAGAGAGAGAGAGAGAGAAAGGAGAATAGAGGAGGTTGAGAGAGAGAGGAAGAGAAATAGAGATTTATTGTAAACATTAAGGTGCTTGACAGTGTAATTCCTTGAAGTAATAAAACCCTCTGCAGCTCCGTGGACAGGACGTAGGCAAATTTGCCGAATCACGTAAATCTGTGTGTTGCTCTGGTGTTTTTTTTTGCAATTTTCTCGTTCCGATTTTTTGTTTTATTATCGTCGTTTTTTCACAACACTTTACTTATCCATCTCTAAGCCCATTAAAAAAAAGAAACTTTCAGGCTGGTTTAATGGCCCCCCCCCCCCCCCCCCCCCCCCCCCCCCCCCCCCCCCCCCCCCCCCCCCCCCCCCCCCTCCCCTCTCTCAGATCCATCACTAGCAACTTGTAATCACTTTTTCCCCACAATGTTTCTTTGTTTCCGATGCTAATTGAAGAACAGCATGATTTTGTGAGAATTGTAGTGATCATCACTGGTTGAATCAAACCTGCTATCTAAACCAGTAGCTGGTGTAATTGCGATAAACCATATTCCACATAAAACATTTCATGCAATTTGCAGGAGCTAAAGAAAAAAAAAAGGTTGGCCTATTGAACTCTTAACACTTGCGGAGGATCAGACTCTAATGGTTATATTAAAATTCATTTTGTATAGTACATTAGTGACGATGACTCTATGGCAGCATGTTGTTGATAATGATATATACTGCTAGGTCGAATTGAGAGCCATGTGTATAGCATATCGATTTCAAAATCACGTTTGCTACAAAATTTAGTTTTCATGAAGCTTTCTTTTAGCTTATTGGACGATTTCAGAATCACGTTTGCTTAAAAATTATTGGGTATACCACATTGTTAATTTTTAATGTGATATATTTGGATAAGTAGAATCTTGTCACATGCTATTGTGAATGCTTGGGTTTGATGGGATGATTAGATTTCACAAGTAGGTTTTCTTGACATTTTGTTAATCATCTATTCCCTGCTAATGTTGACTCTTGATGTTTGGATGAAGGGCAACTTTTTCTGCACTGGGCCGTTTAATTCTAATTTGCATCAGCAAATACAAACTTGCTATAAAGTGCAATTACAATTTCAAAATAGTAATAACAAAAGCAAGAAAATTTTAGTATTTTCTTAAACTAGTAATAACCTTCTTTTACTCCATTAATGTGAAAAATGAAATCCCTCACCCCAGCAAGGATAAACGGCCTGATTTCCTAATGCTTGTTCTCAAAGATTCATTTTTCATGTCATGCAGAGGAGTCCATCTTCCGGGTGAATTGAGATTCTTTATCTCTGCAGCTCCTTGAAGCGGGGATTTGGTTCTTCCTTTCTCCTTATCATCGATTTTTGTGGCAGTATCAAATTCTGTAGCTTCCAAGTGAGTTCGAGGATGTCTCACTGTCTGCACAACTTCCGTATTTGAAGACATGGCCTTGTCTTTTTGTCTCTCTGGTTGAATAAAAGAACAAGTAAATGCCCTGCTTGGATTATAGTATATCATTATTTATTTAATATTTGTCTCACCGTCATAGCGGATTAAGGACACTGGCAATGCATTAGGCCGCAATGTTTTGTCATGTAAACCTTCTGTGTATTTGCTGACCTCAATCTGCATTCTGAATACAGTATGTACGGATGTTTAGTGAAAGATAATCTTGTTTTCTCAAGGAAAAAAAATAGTAGATGGAGTGTATTAACAGTCCTATTTTATGGGAAATATTTGCATGCGGACTACACACGCAGAGCTGTTTGCGTAGTAACCTCTCATTAACCTCCGCTTCGCTGTTATTAGGGAGTTATTGGGAGATTATTGAGGTATTAATTTCAATAACATATAAACCCAATAACCTTCCAATAACTTTCGTGAATTCTATTTCAATGTTATTCATAGGTTATTATGGGGGTATTGAAGGGTTAACGGAGTACGTACACAGACGTGTGTATTCCGTATGCAAATGCTTCCCCTATTTTACAGCTCTAGGTTGACATTCCTAAAACTCTGCTGTTATTAGCCGCACCAAAATTATGAAAGCCGCTAAAAATTAGAGAACTAAACTTTTCAAGGCATTGAAGTACTTGGTGTGATCACATGCCGCCATTTTCACACGGTCAATGGCTACATAAATATGTTTGTTTGGATTTGTATTTAACCTGGCAGCCTCAGCTGCGAGATGGGAATTAGCAACTCTGATCCATTTTTACTGGACAGACTGAAATTACTAAGGGTCTTTTTGGGATTTTTTTTTTTTTTTGATTCTTCTTTTGTTTTTGTTTCTTCTTTTATTTTTAAAATATATTTGATTAGAGTGTTTTTACATGTTTTTTTTTTCTAAAAATAAATTAACATGTTTTTGAAAACACTTGGAAATAATTTTTAGGGGTTTTGAGTGTTTTTTAAAATGACCATATTTTAATTAAATTTCCAAATATGTTTTGTTTCAAATCAATACATAAAAAAATTAAAAAATTTTTTAAAAAATAAAATTAATCCCAAACGGTAATGTTTATAGTTTCTTTATGATGCACGGCTTATGTTTGTTCATGTTTCATTGAACCCGATGACACTTTCTTACCCTATCATTGACTTGTAAAACTCTTCGGGAGATATTCTAACCAAAAGTAAAGTTGCACTTTGCTATTTATTATATGTGAATTATTTCTAACTATGACTAGAGTTTGTCTTTTATGTGAATCCTTTTTCATTGTCATTGAAACATTGTGAAATAGACTATCATGATCCCAAGCTTTCCTAAAGTTCACCGCACATTTGAAAGAAATTGATAAAAGTTCCTTACCCTATGAATTTAATAACATTTCCACTTTCATCCCTTATTGGTGTTATGGTGAGAAGGTTCCAGAAAGAAGTTCCATCTTTCTTGTAGTTCAACAGCCTGCCGCAGTAGCTCTTCCCAGTTCTTAGTGCTTCTCCTATCTTTGCTACCTCTTTCTTATCTGTGTCAGGCCCCTGAAGAAACCGACTGCAACAAAAAACAACCAAAGAAAGTTAGCCTTCAAACTTAAAATATGCACTTGAAACTACTGATTTGGTTTATGGAAAATTAAAGCTAACCAGTTCCTTCCAATGACCTCTTTTACTGAATATCCAGTCATGCTGGAAAACCCGGCACTTGCATACATGATAGGGCAATCTGGCTGTCTTGCATCTGAAACAACAAAAGTTTGCTTAAGAGTGGACAATGCATCTCTTAGCTCCTGAGAAACTCTAGGTAAACTTGAATCCATAGCAGAGTTTGATTCATTTGATGTCCTCATAGTCTCTGAGAGTCTCTCGGAGGATTGTCTACCCCCTTCATTCCATGATGGGAAGGCAAAATTTTGGCTTTCAGGATCAGTGGGTTTTACTGTGAGACCCCATTCTGCTGCTCTTTGTACTATTAACTGGTTATTTCCTTTTTCTATGGACTCTTCTATCTCAGTTTGATTTGTATCTTTCTGTGAGTTCTTCACTGGAAATGCCATCCATTTCTCATGTAAATTTGATCCTGAAAGAGCTTCTGATGTTCCCTCCTCCGTATATGATAAGGGGTTCTTTATCTCAGTATTTTCTGTCATCTCTTCCAGCAAAGCCTGGTATAACCTTTCCTCTTGCAAGCTGTGATCAGTTGATATAGTACTGCAGCCGAGCAACCAAGTAAATACAGACTGAACGTTACACACAAAAACATTAAAAAAAAATCAATAAAAATAAATGAATAAATAAATAAATAAACTCTTTACAGGCAAGAAATTGTGTAAAATTTAGGTCTGGATTATTCTCTGTAGCACGGTATGAATATGAAGTTATATATGGTTTAACTGGAAACATGCATTTGCCGGAAAAATCGTAGACTTCAAAAAAAAAAAAAAGTCAAAAAACTCAAAAGGACTTTACTGTGTAATTTTTTTCTTATATGCTTGGAAGGAGGTCTTAGATTATATTGTTTCAAAGTATACAGTTGAAACTGAAAACTATCTTTAGATGGCAGATAAATAATCATCTCGGTTAAATTTCACATCACCTAATCAATTCATACGAGAAAATTTGTCAGTTCTAACCAATAAAAACAGATTACCACTTACAAATTTCGCAGATGAAGTCCCTTGAAATCTGTTTATTTGTCAGTCACTATCAACCAAATAAAGAAATACAAAACTATATAAAAAAAAAAACTTTGTCTGCAAATCACTAAACTAGATTAATGATAATAGAAGAATATACTATAAATGACAATTAAGTACTTGAAGATCTTAGGATTCAGCAGTTAATTTGTGTCTGACGTTTTCTTTCTCTGTACTTGCTTCAGAAAAAAGAGAGAAAAGGGGTTTGCGGAAGCAGGGAAGCCAAGTGAAAGAGATAACGCGGGTAGGGCATCTAGATAAAGGCTTGAGGCTTCAACGGTCCCTGAAAGCCAATCTCCACCGTTGCTAACCCACACATCAGCTTTTTCTAGGCTATCTCTTTCCCTACAGGGTGGCGAGTGGCCACCATGATCATTCCAACGTTTCTGAGGCAGCAAATATTCTCTCCTTTTGTCTTCCAATCTTTTGTCATATTTTTCCATATTTGAAAGCTTAATTACCGTTTTTTTTTTCTTCTGCAAATATTAATTATGATGTAGGACACTCCATTAACGTTATTACTGCTTTGGGGACAGCGAAGACAATGACGGTCTCCTGAAGCTGAAGGATCGCCACAACTTTAGAGTCGGTTGTGGATAAGAGCAGGCCTCACAATACATCTTTTAACCCCTTAGGAGAGGATAAGAGACTCTTCAAAACGTGACTCTTGTTGCGGACCAGATATAGCCGTTGAAGTCCACATCAAATACAGGTGAGGTGGCCTCTCCTTCTCCTAGTATTTGTCTTATTGCATGGGCCAGCAAAATAATCAGGAGATTAATTGAATGGAGATATTTTGTGCTAGGTTTTTGGTTCATATATTGTTAGAGGTAGAGTTTATATTCCTTCGATCACCTTATAATCATTTTGTATGAGTTTTCATTTTGATTTTTAAGATTAGTAACTATTTAATGCTTGCTTACGAATACTCGAGTAGAAAGGATGGTAGACAGGGGATGCTAAAAGAAAAGTCACCCTTAAATCTATGAAAAAATTTGACATCCGGACTTCGGATGTCCGGACAATAGCTACAAGGAGTCCAACAAGAGGGTTCTAGGAAACTTAGCTTGGCCTTTATGTTTTAAGTTCTAGGAGAAACAACCGTGGATGGACATTACTAATTTTAGGCTACTTTTAGAAATTCACAAAATTATAACATTGAAATTAACTTAAATTAATAATTGAAATATCTTGAAAATTTCTGGGATAATTTCTCATGTCTTTGTGAATCTCTGACATTAACTTTTACTTGTTTAAGAGGGAGGTAGTGCTAATGATATTTAAATTTGTTGAAGAAGCCAAAATTCAAACTACCTAGGTCGGAGAAGCCTATCACAGATGTTAAACACATGATAGATGATTGCTTTAATTTTAAAGATTGGTCGGAGAAAAACTTCTATTTTCTCAAAATTGATGACAATCATGATTGAGCTTATCTAAGATAACATGTTGGACACAATTGCTACTTCTCCTGTAATGTAGTTCCCAATGCTCGAATTGAAAACTTTATTTTATTTTGTGGCATGGAAGCAATGACAATAAAAATTGACTGTAATGGTCTCCCAAAAACATCATTATAAGCCAACTCCAACTTTCTTTGAGAAAAAGAAACTACTATTAGTTTTGGTTTCTGGTTGAATTCTATAATAGGGAAAGTTTGTCATAGCAGTAATGCATGATGCCCAATATGGTTTTGTAGCAAGTGATTGTAGTCACTCCTTCGTTCATATAATTAAAGTGGTGTATATTCACTCTTATTTATATTGTGTAATCTCTCTAGGTATTACTGTTGAAGTTGTGTTTTTTTTCCTGTATGTTCATTGCTTTAGGTTGATTATTTAATCGTATAAATTTGTATTTTCTAATTTAGATCTTTGATATGTTTTTTCTTAATCTTTATTTAATTTTAATGGTAAATGAGTTAAATTTGAATAAACTGTAATTCATTCTTATATAAGCCAGCTCTTCAATATATATTAACTTAGATTAACTTCATAAGTAGGGTTTTTTTTTGTTTATGGAAGAATTCATATATAACAAATTTTTTATGTATTCACATATGTAGTATTTAATTTATTATTAATATTTAACAATTGAATTTCTAATTATATAATGAACATCATTAATGTTAAATTTGTTAAAAATAAAATATAAATTTCTATGCATATCTTTTAATGTGGTCTTGAAATAAAAGTTACGTAAAAAGTTGATTGATTAAGGGTCTGTTTGGGGCAAGTGCAGCTTATTTAATAATCTGCTGATAAACTAGGTGAGGTGGCTATTAGAAATTTTTTTTTTTTTGGAAAATTCATATCGCTGCCTAAAAGCTGCAATCATACATAATGTTAAAACTCTGCTTTCAGCATTTCAAAATGTATAAGCTGCCAAAATACAGTTCACCCAAACAGTCCAGTTGCATTTTCAAAACTCTACCACACCAAATAAACTGCCCCCAAACGAACCCTAAATAATGAACAAACATAATTACTCACGCATTCCTCTCTTTCTCACTCATGCATTCTTCTCTATTTTTAGTTCATTTCCCAATTTTATCACAATTACATAGTTCAATTAACAGAAACTTCTCTACATTTCATAAGAAGTCACCCTTCTCAATTTTGTCAAGTTACTCCTGAGCTGTAACCTCAACCTCAATTTGATATTAGCTCTAATTCAAACCAGACTAGTTGCATCTTAGATTGAAATATGGCAGTTCTGTGAAGAACAAAAATTCTATGCACTAATGTGAAAAAGTAGTTGAGCAACAGCTTAGAGCATGTGGGTGGAGCTGTGAATTTGCTCGTAGATCGTTAATTGTTCGAAAATTGATTTAATTTTTTTTCTTGGATCGAGATTGGATCGAAGTAAATGAGCCGAGTTAGGAGCCAAAATTCTGAATCGATTTTTTTTTTTTTGAGTCCATTCTTGAGCTGGCTCTGGCTCTGCTCAAGATCAGATCGTTTACAACCTAATTTGTGAGTTTGTTTTATCTTCAGCATCAATTTGATTATTACAACATGATTCTCAGGATTGCAAAATCATCATTGCAAATCCAAGGTCTATGAGAAACTTTATATATATATATTTGGCATTTACATGCATATCACACAATTTCTATGTATTTACATATCTAACATTCTATGACCAAAAAATTTCAGCAATGATCTTTACGATAGCAGAGAGCAACCGGTAGAAATTCAACAAGAGCCGACCATCACCTTGGCTGACTATCACTAGCAACCGGAGGCCGGCTGTTCTCTCAACCAAAAATTTTTCTGTGGGGACTTCTGACGTAGCTTTACGTGCGACCAGAGTATTCCTGAGTTATTTTTAGATTATTTCGGGATTATTGAAAATAATCTAGAAATAACCCAGAAATAACCCGCGGTCTTTATTTTTGGGTTATTTCTGAGTTATTTCGGGATTATTGAAAATAACCCATAAATAACCTGAAAATAACCCAGGAATAATCTGCACCGCACGTAGAGGTATGTTAGGTGTTCGAACAGAAAATGCGTGCCTCTCCAACAGATAGAAATTCAACAAGTGCCGACCGTCTTGACTTACCACCTTTTCAAAGGCAAAAAGAAAATTTACATACATGCCACTAATCCTCCTAGGCCGATGTGTCAGGAAGAAATTTTTATCCTTTTGACATAAAAGTTGATGCATATTTAAATTCAATTTTAAGATTATTTGGGCCATGATTCTATCAATTTTATCGGCAGAAATTGACCATCTTGACAAGACAAACAAAATGATATCAATGAAGCCCAAAGTCAATCGTTGTAGCATTTTTGTTGTATTGTGATTGGAGATTTTATATCATCAACTTAATAGTCAAACAAACGCTAATTATGATATATTTATAATCAAATTGAACGCCTCGACAAGAGAAATCCAACTAGATCAAGATCTCTAAATTTTGTGGTCATTAAGTCACTCAAATCATTTAAAAATTATCTACAGTCATCGTCTGATTAGGTGGTAGGGAATTTATGTGTCAATATATAAAGATATACATTTCCACAAGGCTATAAGTAGGCCACTTATCATCACTTGAGGAGGAGGGGAATAAGGGAAATTTTGGAGATTGTTCTGGTGATAAGATTCGACAAATAGCCATCGACCTCTGTAACCGCCGATCACAGTTAACCATCGTTAGTCGACCACTGTTGGCCACCATCGGTCGCCACTGATCATAGAGTAATGTCAACCACTACCTGTAACCGTTATAGTTACTCACTGGCGCTGCTCCGGCCCTGCTCCGGCCAGCCACTCACTGGCAGGCCACTTTACAAATAGTAAAGATTCACATACATGCCACTCAAATCCTTGGGTATTTACAAACTGTTCTGGCTAACTCCAGCCCGGCCGCCTACCCAGTGCCGGCTCACCTCTCCATTCCGGCCGACCGCCCACACCGGTCGGCTACCCGCTGCTCCGGCCAGCCACCCCCACCGGTCGGCAACCCAATTGACCAGCCATGCGCCGGCCCGGCAAGCAAGCATGCAGCCATGGCATTTCCCTCTTCAAAGGTGCGGTCTCACGGGAAGAGATATGAATATACAATGAAAATAAAGCTAAGAAGATAAAAGTTAGAATAATCATTTTATCCTTGATTTGAATGCGGACAAACCACATAGAATAATTGGGCAAACATATTATATATTGACACACATAAGACTCTATTTAATAAACTAAAAATAAGCATATATTAATATAGAAATACTTACATTAATAACACTCGATTCATATTTATTTACATGTCTAGCATCTAAATTTCAATTTATGCACAGGGGTGTAAACGAGCCCAACACTTATATTTCAAGCTCAAAATTGTGTTTGTGTTCGGCTCGTTTGCTTAGCGAGCCGAACACGAGCCGTTCACGAACAATGAGTCGTTTTGACAACTTTAAACATGTAGCCATAAGATGTTAAGATTTGGGGCAAGATTTAAAACATCATTTGAAACTAATTTAATAATTTTTATTCTATTTTCTTAATTAATATTTTTAATTGATTATAAATTTTTGTATCCTTGCAGTCAATTAAATTTTTTAAAAATACTTCTCATCATATATTTATAATTGATTTGTAGTATTTCAAGCCAAAACGAGACGAACACGAACGAACAAATATTTGTTCGTGTTGTTCATGTTCGACTTGTTAACTTAGCGAACAAGCCGAACACGAGCCATTTTGACAGCCCTATTTATGCATACAAGCAACCTTACCTATGCATAAAAAGGAAAAGGCCTGTTTCACATGTTAAAAGTCAAAACCATGATGTTTTTTATATTATATGAAAGATTTGGGTGGTATAAAAGAAAAAAAAAGTAAAGAATTATATTATGATAAAGAATTTTACAATTCATAAACATCTTATCATTAATGTAAGCTAGCTGCCTTTTTCAACTATTAAAGAAAATAAAATAACCATGCCTCAATTAGTACATTCAAGCAAATATTTTATATAATGACAACTTAAATTTATAAAAAATATAATGTAAAATTGATTTAAATATTATATATTTACCAAAAAGGCATTCAATAATTAAAAATAAACAGGTACTTTATAATCTTTCTTTATTTGATACATTGATTAGTTAGATATATGAATAATGGTCCAAATAAAATTAATTTTAATTTACATTATTCAATTAAATTTGTTATAATCATTCAATTTTCTCAGCCGAATAAATAAATTAAGTAAAAAGAAGTTTTTAAAATTATTTTATTAAAAAAAATACTATATTATATAAACAGTTATTGAAATTTTATAATTTACACTTAAAAAATCAATTAAATTAATTAAAAATGCACTTGCATTAAAATTTAGATTAAAAAATTATAATCAAGTTTTATTTTTTATAAGAAAATAATTATTTAAAAATATTAAAAAAAATCATAAAAAAGCAAATAAATCATCATATTTTAAACTAAATTTATCAAAATGTGCTCAATCCATAGCCGACGACCCCTGCAACGGATGCATTGGCAGGTAGCTAAGGCCAATGAATCTTTGACCTGGCACAAATCTTGATGCAATTTTTAGCTGTAAGCTTCCGAAAGCAATTATAGGAATTTCTAACTCACAAATCCCATCAATAAAAAATAATAATAAGTCATCATCAAATTTCCGGGTTTGAACTTAGATACATTTCAGGAATGTCAAGGCAATTTTTTAGCAAGAAATATTCAAACTTCGATTGAAAGTCATTTAGATTTCTAGTTTCTTATAGTCAAATTGGTTGACTCGATGAGACGGGCCAAAGAAAACCAAGATTGGTCTAATATGAATCAAATGAAGCCTAGACCAAGCTGTTGAACCGCTTTTGAAAGCTTTCAATTCATAATTGTAATTTCAAATGAATTCCAAAAACTTTTAGTCAGATTGAGCATCTCAAGACGAATCCAACGAGCTCAAGATCACTCTATTCATACATCATTAAAGTAGTTAAATGTCCACATAATGTCGTTTGATCCAGGGAATCTAACCAGGTTGTCCAATCAATGGTCTGAATCCATCAGTTATTTGCAATTGGATATTATAAATAGAGTCATACGCCACACATGAGAGGGAGACTATACCTTGAGTCGAAGGAAGATCAGAGTCTAGAAAAGAGGGAGCTGCAGTGCAATATTTCGCACTGACGAGCTGGTGAACACTTCTAGTTTTTGCAGCCGCCGCCCACTCCTTAGTGCAAGACATTGTACGAAGAAACATCTGAGACCACTGAATCACATAACAATCTACGAAGTAGTGCGTTATCCCGAACGTCGGGCCGACACCGAAGACGGTGTACCAAAGCTCCTATAATTACTCCCCATGACTGCTCCTTACACCGAGGAAATGAGTTTTTCTCTGCATAAAAGCTGTAACTCGAAAAACTATGCAATGTTTTCCCGTCTGTGAAACAAAAAATTGTACTTATAATCACCAACTCATAGTGAAACATTTTAATTGAATAAGATCACATTGTTTTTTCTCTATTGATTATTTGCTTCTATGTTGTGTTTGGATTCTCATATAACATTACAATAATAACTCATTACTTTGCCGCTACGAATTATCTAGCATGCACCAAGGTCCCATATATGTAAATACATAAAAATAATTGTGGTGTGCAAGTAAAGGTTGTATTTGCGTTGAAAAAAAAAATCTCATTTCTACAATAGAAAAATCTTTTTAAGTAGCACTCATTGTCCGCAACGACCCCTGCAACGGATGCATTGGCAGGTAGCTACGGCGTTGTCATCCGCTTCCAAGATTCGGTCAACCATCTAGTTATAAGATATATATATATATATATATATATATATATATATATATATATATATATATATATATATATATATATATATATATATATATATATATATATATATATATATATATATATATTTTTTTTTCAATTCACATTTTCACTAAAAGGTTTGAGATTTTATATGTCTAGATAATAGTGAGAATTTATAATAATTTTATATCATTATAAAAGTACATATCAATATCGGTCCGGTCGTGGGTCCGAATCCCCTCCTACAACATGAGTCTTGAGGATGTGGTACTCGAATTGTTAGACATATTAGGAGTGATAAAAGACTTATATAATAGCATTTGACCTTTGTTTTGAAAAAAATAAATGTTAATGCCTTGATGGCAATAAGATGAGTTTTTTTTAATTATATTGCGTTTTAAATAAATTTATATTCAAAAAAGATATTTCATTTTGAAAAACCTAACAACACAAAGTATGTTGATACAAGTCTAAAGAATAAATCAACTCGAAGTATAACCAACTATTTTAAATGCATCATTTGACGAATAAGATGATTTTTGAATGTGTTCCTAATCAAAACAAGTATCTCAACAAGAGAGATCTAACAATATATCTAGTATTACTTAATTCATATATCATTAAGGCGCCTAAGTATTAATGTACTGTTTTATTTGTTATCAAGGGATCAACACATGTATGTTGAGTATTAAAAGATTTTGTTAAAATGACCAAAATTTCATTATAAAAAATTATAATTATTACGTGCAAGAAAATTTTTTGTGTTAGACTAGTAATTTATCGTCTTAGCATTGTACGAAATATTAGCAAACACAGAGATAAGAAAATATATTGAAGGG
Source organism: Phalaenopsis aphrodite (assembly GCA_003013225.1). Lineage (NCBI taxonomy): Eukaryota > Viridiplantae > Streptophyta > Magnoliopsida > Asparagales > Orchidaceae > Phalaenopsis > Phalaenopsis aphrodite. The sequence goes on from NEWO01000007.1 coordinate 2,888,458, forward strand.
AGACACCATAATTATTACGTGAAAACCCCCTTAATAGAAAAACAACATGGGGTCTAGCTCAATCTAAGTAACCCAATATATATTTTTTAAGTACAAGGGTATGCCCTTTTCTTACAAGAGAGAATGAGGTTACGAAAACTACACTTGTTTGTATATAGCTCAAAAAATATAAGTGTTAGGAAATTCAACAACTGTTGTAGCTGGCTACAAAGATTGCAAACGGTGGTCGCTGATGTCCAGTGGTCAGTGACAATAGATGGTGATGGCGAACGGTGTATGTGGCTCTAGAGGTTGATGGTCAACAGTGGCTGGCAGGTACATAGGCCAACTCATCAGATATTCTCTCTAAAATTCTCTAAAATAAGCTATGGAATTTCACTTATCCTTATCTTCTTCACCTCCTCTTCTCCCTCCTCAAGTAAAAAAGAAATGGCCTATTTATAACTTCTTAAAGAATGGCATTTTGATCTTTTACAACATAGCTTCCCTTATCATGTGATCACATGGTTCGTGCTGATCCCCCTTAATTATATGTTATTTTTAAGGATTTGAGAGTCTTAATTACCTCAAAATTGAGTGATCTTATACTCGTTGAATTCTTAAAGTCGAGATGTTTGATTTGATTATAAATATGTCAAATTTGGAGTTTATTTGATCATTCAATTGACAATCCAAAGAAACTAATTGTACTTTAAGGACTTAATCTCAACTTAATTGAACCCGAATTAACCAAGTTTAGAGTTCTTGGGTTCATCTTGTCTGGATGCTCGAATCGGTTATTAATGTGATAAAATAGGAGCTCGAATGATCATGAATTCATATTTGAAATATTTCTTGCTCAAAATTTTTCAAGATTTGTGCCTAATGATAAAAAATTATTAATGACACATCAAAAATAAATGTTGATTATGTGCATATGTCGGTAATTAGAGATGGCTTATTGATTTGAAAGTCCTAAAGCTTTGCTCAATGATCAATTATGATGCATGCCATTACCAGCAAGGTTGATGCTCGCTTTCAACATTACTGTGAATGTCATTGATTGCCAATAAAATTAATTCAAGTGGTTGGCACCTTCGTTGGCATCCACAATGGCCAACAGAGTTAATATGCATCATCAACACCAAAGTCGAGACTCATTGGCACTTAGCGTAACTTTTGCTAATATCAATAACATTAATATCTATCTTTGCCACTAAAGCTGACCAACATCATCAACATTGAAATAGGGGCTTCACCACCATGCCCTAAATACGAACATTGATACAAGTCATTTTTAGCAAGGTTGCGTACGTTGTAGCCATTGACCTTGATGTCCATCATCATCAACAACATCAATATCCAACACACTAATGTTATTGTTGCCCACTATTGTCATTAACATTTATAGACAATTGTTAGTATTAACAAGCTCAATATTAACTATTATTGATAATATAGATGCATGTCATTGACAATAATGCTAATGAACTCCATTGTCATTATGTTAAATGTATAATTGATATGCCTCCAATAAATTTTTATCATGTGCCACAAATCTCGAGGCATAGCATGGATCTCGAAACAATAAGCTTGAGAAGACACAAGCCTCAGAAGATATACGCCTAAGAGGATACAAGTCTCAGAAGGCACATGTTTAAAAAAGTACTTGATTTTTTTTTATATATATAAAGTGCACGTGCTAACTTTGATTGCAGATTTCCATATATTTGAGAAGCAAAAAAATCTCAAAAGACATAAGCCTTAGTCAGTACCAATATGCAGTCGATAAGTTAGGTAACAACCACATATAAGTGGGGCAAAAGCATCTCAGAAGGGGAAACTCCGACTCAAAAGGAAAGACAAAAGTAAGCTGAGAAGCAACTTCTAAATTTTTAGTGCATCAAGCTGGAGAAAAACATATAGACAAACACAACATCACTGTGTACAAATGCCACAACATATTTGAATATTTTCGATCGATAAGTTGGTCTCACCCAAAAATAAATGGGCAATTGATATGCCTCCAACAAATTTTCATCATGTGTCATGAATCTCAAAGCATAACATGAATCTCGAGGTAACCTTTTGAGAAATAAATATTCAAACATTAATAAAAAGTTATAGAAAGCTCTGATTTCAGCAAACTTACAGTCAAATTGAATGGTCAATGAGACAGCCCCAATGATATCAAAATTAGTACAATCCAAGTCAAATCAAGCTCAGATCAAGTCATTAAACTACTCTTGAAAATTTTCTGGACACATTTGGAAGGTCAAAAGAATGCCAAATCTAGCAAGCATATAGTCGACCTCTTGAATCCCACCTTCCCAGATATAATGAATTTTGTGCGCAACAATGGACGCCAAATCGCTCTTGAAAGTTTTCCACTTGAAGATGAGCGATATTCAAGTTTAAAAAGCTTTCAATGCGATACTTGATGGATTTCCTTCGACCTCTTACATAATCGGTTACGGTCTTTAAGCAAAAGCTTCGACCAACAACCTAGAATAGGTCAACCATCCTCAATAGATCTCATATGACTTTGTTCATTATAGGTTAATGTCATCGAGCATCTCTAGTCATACAGCCCAAGATGGGTCTTACATCCTCAGTGGATTCTCATATAAACTTTGCTCCAACATAGGTTACAGTTATCAGAGAGAAGCACTTCGACTAAGGGAAAAGTAGTTGTAGTTTTTTTTCCTGATATTCTAGTTTTGTTTTGGATTTATTTTTGTTTATAAAATACAAACAACTCTATGGGTATTGTTCCACCTAATTATGCTTTTCAAATTTTCATATAAAAAATCTTACGTCTTACATAAATTCCTCTCAACTTATTCATATGTGTGCGTAGATCTTCATACAGTGGTAAGACAATAAACTCTTTCTATTCTTCTAAAAACTCCATCTGTCCATCATGTAATAATTTTAAAATATATTAAATTGCTGTAATTTCAAATAAATTATATCTAAGATATTTTGAATCACAATGACCTTAGCCAAATATATTTTTCATTTTAATTTATAATATAATTAGTTAAATAGAAAGTAATATATAATCAATGTTTTAGTTTATGATATCATTAATTTAAGTTATCTTAGTCAACACATTAATTTACATTGATCATAAAGTAGACTATTATATCATGACTAATGCTTTTGAAAAAAAAAATAAATCAAGGCAATTGTTCTTTTCTTTAACAAGAAAAGGTAAAATGGCATAATGGATGTGTGTAAGACAAGGCAGTTGGCCAATTGTTGTCTATTGCGACTTGTTTCTTGTACAAATAAGAAGTTTGGTGGGAGTCTTTCATGAATATTTAAATGCTCTATTTTTAATTAGTAAAGGAGATATTATTTATATTTGTATTTTTTAAATGGGCAAATTTATATAAAGCACACATTATGGTCAGCTTTAGAATTAGTTTTATATGTTATTTTGCATCCTTGAGGGCCGTTTAGAATTAGTTTTATATGTTATTTTATTTTATTTATATTTTGATTTAAAATAAAAGATAGTTGATGTACATAAATTTTTTTTTATTTTATTTAACACTGAATAAATTAATTTATATAATGAAGACGAAAGCCGAAAAGCGACCTGCAGTTAAGAGTGATTGAAAGTGGTCAAAAGTGATAGACAGCGGGGCTGACAGAGGTAACAGCTGACGAAGGTGGTTGACAATTAACAGCTGACAAATGTGGTTCACGGTTGATAGTAGCAGATGATTATGGGCGATGGGGAATGATCAAGTGATGATTATTTTTAAAAAACACTCAAAACACTAAAAGATAGGAATGTAAGCGAGTCAAACCTGAGCAAGCTTAGGCTTAGCTCATGTTCGGCTCGTTTATATTTCGAGCTCAAAAAGTGTGTTCGTGTTCGGCTCATTTGGTTAACAAGTCAAACACTAGTTGTTCACAAACAAAGAGTCGTTTTGACAACCCTAATCACGTAGCCATAAGATGTTAATGGTTGGGGGCAATATTAAAAAATTATTGGTTAATTAAAACATCATTTGAATCTAATTTATAATTTTGACTATAAATCTTTGTGGCCTGTAGTCAATTAAATTTTTTAAAAATACTACTCATCAATATATATATATATATGAGTAGTATTTCGAGCCAAAACTAGCCGAACATGAGTGAACAAATCTTTGTTCGTGTTTGACTCGTTAACTTAGCGAACGAGTCAAAAACGATTTATTCGTGAACAACGAGCCATTTTGACAGCCCTACTCAAAAACACTATATTACTTTGTTGAAGTATTTTACTTCAAGACATATAAGTCGCAAATATTTGTTATGACAAGATTTTATCGCAAAAATGATACCGCTAAATCGAAGTCTTGAATTATAGCAGCTCATAACTGCGACTCCAATTCTTATAATCGCAAACTTAGAAATGAAAGTATGACAATATAAATATTAATTTTGGTACAATTCCAAATATTTAAAAATGGCCAACTGTATGGAAGAGTAAAATAATACGGCAAATTACCAAACGATTGGTTTTATATTTCTAATCAAATGATGCATTTGCCCCACAACACAACTCATATTAACATAAACAATAACTATGGCATCTCTTTCATTAAGCCAAAATATTAAGCCATTTTAAATCATTACTGCTTTAGACTTCAATTCATGTTCTGCAGCACACTCCACACTAATTGTTGCTGTCATTGCCACCTTATATTTCTTTCTACAAAAATGTAAGTAAAAGAATTTTGTTTTCTTTCTTCAGTTTCTAAGTATGCACTTCTAGCAATATGTCATTTGATTCATGATAAGTTGATTCTCTTTGATCTTGTTGTACCTCTTCAAAACTAGATAAATTTCATCATTTTTAATAATTAAGGTGCTATTATAATGGGCAAAAAACATTCTAGCCAATTTATCAAAATATACATCATATAAAGAATATAAAAATTTAAGCTCAGATGAAAGAGCTAGCAAGCCATTAGCATGCTAAACAAATTATAGAATTCAAGAACTAAACTACTGAAGAATGTCTCAAAGCTTGTATCATCTTAATTACTTTCTTAAACTTTCCTTTCTAAAGACAAAATGCTGGGTTGATAAAACAATTATGTAAAACACACCTATATGACTACACGCAGGGTCTTTCCACCACCAAAAATATACACCAAGAGTAGTTTTGTATGCAGTAGTTTTAAACACACATACACATATCTTACAAAAAGATTAGAATGATTACTATTAACTAAATTTAGAAAAGAGTTTTAAAATATATGTGTAGTTTAAATCATTACGACAGCTCAATTTTAACAGTACCTCCTAACATAGATTCATTCTCTCCTCTAATATTTCTCCCCAAGTAAGAATCACTAGTTATTATTATGCCTTTTAATTGAACATTTCATGTAGGTTTGATTGTTATACTCATTTATTCTTTAATATCATAGGTGGTGCTCTAATTGATGCATTCTTATTAATATCCCACACAATCAACCCTAACTAATATTATAAAACATTAAGCTCAGAGACTACCTCCGGAAGTCTAATTATGGGAGACCACATCGGTGCATATTAATGTGTATGGTGACGCGGCCGTCCCTGACTGGATGTCCGAATATATACTAACATGAGTTGAGATCGAGTGGCTTTGTAGAATGAAAGAGAAATTGAAAAGGTCTTAAAGTAATGGAAGGTAAAGCTAATAATGACATCAGTAGTGGTATGGGCACCAAAATAAATAACTAATTTTCAATTTGCTCACAATTCCTTATTCCTTCAATACTTACCAACAATCACTCTTGAGAGTTTTGATTTTTTGAGTGACCTAAGATATATGTAAACTGGTCAAATGGGCTTATCGACCATTGATAAAATAAAATAAAAAAATCAGTCAAATTGAAGTCCATGAGAAGATGAATTTTATGTTAATTTTTCTCAAGTTAGTTTTGGGATTCAATAATCATAGAAGAAAACAAAAAATCACTTTCCACCTTACAAAGCATGCTTGAGCATTTTTAGTTGTTATGAAAAAGTACAAGCAGGAGTCCGTAGACTGATGAGAATACTAAGAAAACATTAAAAGAAAAATAAGACAGTGGCATGAACATAAAGAAAGAATATCTTTAAAAAAAGTGAATAAGATATATTCAGCTAAGTGGAATTGATAAGTGCTCTATTAAGCTTAGTTTTGATAAAAAATCAGAATGATTTATGGAGGAAAGATCAATAAAACCAAAATCAAAGACGATGGTACTGAAAATTAGTAAATCTGTTTATTGGGATCATGTAGCCTCCAACTTTAACCATCTTAAAATCTACTCCAAGCACATAATATTGCCAATGATAGTCTAAAGATGTTTCTTGATTATATGAAGAGTTTTTTTTTGCAAAAGATGAAGCTAAAAAAAAAGGATAAAAGAAACTCCATTGAACCATGATGATCGAAACTATTGTTCTTGAAGAAGGATAGGTTTAAGATAAAAATTTTGAAGCACATCTACTTGATCACAAGTATATCACTGCTGTACATATTAAAATTATTACAATCATCTTCTTATAAGTTATTAAAGTGATCTTAACAAGTTTGGAACACTCTAGTTGGGATCTCACATAAGGTTTAGCCACAGAAGATGAGAACGATTGTTAATTATATGGGAATTTAAAGGGAGGAGATGTGTAGATATTTGATGGTAGGTTTTTAGATTTATTAATGAGTTGCAATTAGAAATAATTTCATTAGATAGAATAAAGACTAGAGTAATGATAGAGCTTTGAGAGGGTCAAGTGAGGGAAGGATTTCATATCAAAGATATTATTACTCATGTACATTATAAGAAGTCTGTCTCCAATCATAACAAACCTTCAAAATGTTTTCTTTTCCTTTTCCAAATTATTCAAATTTCATCCAAAAAGGAGGAGAAAATTGAAACGCAAACATAAACCCTAACAAAAGTTAATTTAAATTCAGTACTTGTAAAGTAATCCATAATCCATAAACAACAAGGAATCAATTTTTCTTGCCCCTTCTAGATTCCCCATGGATCCCAACAATAGAGAATAAGGCATGAATTCTAATCCACGAAGGAAAGAAATTTTATTAATTATTTTTTCACTGTGAGGAGAGGGAGAAATATTTGCGTACGTCTAAAATACGCAGAACTGTGTACGTCGGTAGGTTAGGTTACAGGAAGAGAATTGAGGGGTTATACCAGCGTTATACCCCCTGTAACCTCCCTGTAACCTACCCGTAACTATTAAATTCCGCGTTTCTGTTTCCATATATTTTAAGTAACAGATAGGTTACAGTGAGGTTACAAGTGAGATATAACGCGAATATAACCCCCCAATACCCTCCCTGTAACCTACCGACGTAAGCAGTTCTGCATACGCTAGACGTACGCATATATTTCTTAATGAGAGGAGCGTTTGTAAATAAAAAAAAACAAATTATTCCATGACAAAAGCTACATAAAACTAAATTTCCTCCTAAAATAATCTGTCTAAAAAGTAATTTATTTTTTAATTAATATCTAAACGTTGATCAATCATGAATTACATATTATAAAGCATGATATTAAATGAATAAATTTCTCTTTCAATTATTAGGCCCAGATCATCTCCTTCATGTCTTCATCGACGGATGTAATAATTATACGAATCATGCAACAAGCCGGTCGTTTCACCCGCTGTCGAAGTGCCGGGAAAGCTAATTAATCTCCTTAAATTTGTAATTTTTAAATTTCTTTTGTATTAAAAATATTTTATTGTTCTTATCGCTAATCTGCTTAATCCGCACGCATACGCATATAAGTCGGGAGGCAGTGTTCATTTAGTAGGAAGAGTGCATGCTCTTCACCCAACAATCCTTCGTTGTCATCTCCGGCGATCAACGGCGGCAGGTGCAAAGTCGCAATTTTTCTTCTCCCCGGTCAGTCTCTTAAAATATAGGAGGGCATAGAAAATATATTAGCATAATAATATTTCTTTTTGATTATTTTTTTCTTCCGTGGAATAAATTTGTCATATTTGAGAAAATTTCATAAAAACTTTAAATTCATACAAGATTTTCAATTTCATCCCGCTAAATATTATATTTATTAGGATTAAATAATAATTTGGAAACAATTCAACACATGCAGACAAAAATAATAAGAAAGTTGTAGCTAATACATTGTAATATACAATAATACATTGTAATATGCCAATTTTTATGCAAAAAATAAAAAAAGAATTCTTGCAGCCAAAATATATACTAAGTGAATTTAATTTTAAGAGAAATGGTTAATAATAATTTATGATTTACTTGTATGTGTGGATTGATGGTATTGGAATGGTATTGAGGGCGTCTAAATTCCTCAACGAACTAGAAAAAAACATACCGATGTGATATATTTTCGAACAACAATGCCGCCCACAATACCACCAATCCGCATTAATATATTTACTGAAGCTCAAGGCAAAGTTTGTCCATAGCGTTATCTTATGAATTGTCATGTACATGAAATGTTGGTTGTAGCTCCATTAATTTCCACATGGAAGAAGAGGAAAAGTCTCTTAGTCCATGTCTATGTTAATCCTCTCTTGATATGGCATGGCACATGGGGTCCGGTCACCGCCTGCCTTTTTATTTGCTGAAATTTCCTCACCCCTTCATCTTCTTCGCTTAAACTCTGTGTGTCGCCGGACAGGGAGAGATGGAGGATGGGGTGAAGATGAAGAGCTTCAGGGATGAGGATTTGGAGACCAGAAGAATATTTCTGAGGAGTTATCCTCTGCGATGGGACGAGGAGGAGGAAGAAGAAGATGAAGGGGAAGGAGAAGAAGAGAGCCTTAGAGAAGAAGTGGTGTCGAGAAAAAAGCAGAGGTTTTTAAAGGTGAAGTTGCTTGTGAAGCAGAACCTCATCACTGTGCTCCACTGGGGAGAAAGGAAGCTGCTGTTGCTGAAGAAGATGAAGAACAAGGTTGCGTTTTACCTCGTCGCCTGTCATCCTTTTGGTTTCAAAACTTCTACCAAGTTTATCACAGCTTGATTTTCAGTTAAAGATAATTCACAAGCTGTTTTCTTTTTGGTTTTTGATGCTTTTATCTTGGGGAAATAAATCCCATGTACACTACTATTATGACTGCAGGAAGTAATATTTTGCTGTTCTGAAGGTTTTCTCCAATATTCTCTTTGTATTGATATTTGGTTTAGCATGATCACAGGTCCTATTTTCGTTCCAGTTGCAGGTTTTGTTTTTTCTTCACTGATTCTGTTAAAATTTTGATCTTACAAAGAAATAAAGATTTCTGTTTTTAATTTTGAAATTAAACGGACATAGCAGGCCCATTTTATTATGCTTTTTTTATAAGCATGGTTTAATCATGGAACTTTTTTTTTGGGCAGAGTTCTGTGAAATCTTCTTTGATCTTAAAATCAAATACTGATGTCAGACAGATTCAGTTTGTTAGATAAAGGAATCAAGAGAAGGGTTTTTTCACTCGATTTGAGTATTGGACTTCCTAAAGTTCATTATTTTAAAAGCTAATCAAATAAATGATTAATATAACTAATCAAACTGTACTTTTGATTTGAGAAGCATAATTATTTTATGGATGGAAGATACTGCCAGTTTAAATGGGCACATGAGTTCACAGGCTGAACTGTTAGTTTGGTAGGGAGAAATCACAGCTATCACGATTAAACATGCCAGCTCTGCTTGGATTGAGGCAGAGTGAATGAAATGAAATGAATCTTAAATAATATATACATACGTTGATCATGAATTTAGACCATTAATTCGGGTTTTCTTTTTTTTCTTTCAAGTGAACTCCAAAATTTTATTTTTATATTATTTTTCACCCGTAAATCTTCAAGATGGGCGAATAAACTCCCAGGTTACAAATACAGTTGAGGCCTATTCTTAGGTTGTCATAATGCAACAGCCAAAAACTTTGGCTATGCTGAAGTAAGGTGGAGGGTAAATTAAACTTTCATCATCATCCACACACTTCCCACACAAGCAAGAAAGAAATGGGAACTCTCGAAAGAGCTGTCTTCATACGTCTTAGGGTCTAGTTTGGACAGTTGCAGTTATTTGAAAAAACTAATTTGCAAGAAAGTTGTTATAGAGAAGTTGTGTCTATTTGTATTATTTAGTTGTGCAACAGCCATGTTGTATCTGTTCATGAAAAAAAAAAAAACATATTTTCTTCGGTATTATTGTAAGATAATTATTCCAAGCTTAGTAATTCAAACATGAAAATAGAAATTACATTCAGAATACTTGAAAACTCATAAGTTCAAATATTACATTTAGAAACAACATCTCACTTAACAGTAACACAATAATCAAAATAAAAAATTAACAATATTAAAAAAATAATTAATATTATCAAAATATTAATTTTGAAGTGTAGATAATTAATGCTATAGATTAACTTCTCTAAAGATACTCTCAATGTTTGATCACTATCTGAGGTAGAATCATCGAATTGGTCCACCCAACCAAAGCAGTCACAGTCCTCTGTTGGTCTATTCCTTGAACACCTGTAAAATTTTATCTCGCAGCTTAGTTCTCTTCGTGATGTAAGTAGAAAATATTGCAATCCAAAGTTGCATTTAAAAACTCCAGAAGCACCAACAGTCTTCAAGCTCATATTTATTTAAAATTGAAAATCATAAACATAAAATTAGCCTACCTTAAAACTACAACGATACACTTATATGAACAATTAAATAGTAAGTGTAGAAGAAATACATAGATGAAGATTTATAAAACGACGTGGTCTTAGAACAAAAATAAATTGACAAATAATCTGTCATTACAAAAAAATAAAAAACTTTAAATAAAGAAATTTTTGTTCATTTTAAAAGATGTAATACCGAACTTGTTTATGACACATAAACATATCAACACAAAGACCCTTCAGAAGAACCCCAAAGTCATATGACTGAAAAATAAGGGGATCTCGATTGCATTGATATCAATCTTATATATGTTAAAATTCACCACAACATAAAAGTCATTCAAAAGAACCACTAAGGTCATATATCTCATCATAGACCTCCACATAAATAAAGAAATTATATTAAACTCACGGTTGCCTAGGAGGCTATCACAGAGAGAGAAAAAACATGCTGAAAGAATAAAAAAAAAAAAACACTGCAACAAATAGATATTCCACAAAAATATCATTGCATAAAAAGTCATTACAATAAACATTAGACGTTTACACAGGAAACTAAACATAAATAAATAAAAACAAATAGACAACATCATTTCACCCATTAACTATTGCATTTGTAATTTACTCTCTCAACTCTATAATTTCCCCGACAACTTTCTCATCCTATGCACATGACTCACCTAATTGACAATTAGCCTGTGATACTGACTGAACTAAGAGAAAACCATATGCTAAATATCACTACGTGAAGTATACCGAGTTTGATGAATGAGCTCTACTCAACTCACTCCAACCCACAAATTTCACAATTTTGAATCATTCCATCAAAATAGAAGAGGAGAAAAAATTGCATCAAAATAATTAAGAAGTAAGACAAAACAATATATAAGAACAAAATGAGCTTTATAAATTAATGTGTTAATAACATGAAGCAATCATCTTTCCTAAAAAATGCATGTGAATATATGTCATTAGTGTGTCTTCTAGCCATCAAATAACTTTTCTATCAATAGGTGGTTTTAATTAGGATGCATCTTTGTCTCTCAAATCTCATCAATCCTCTTTCACTTAGCATATATCTCAGAGTTGGAACTATCATCAACGAGTCTCCAACACAAAATTTCAACAGTTTTTTGTATAATCCTATGAAAGCACAAGAAAAATCCATTCTACTCATTTATACCACATACAAAAATATGAGAGTCAAATACACATACACCACATGGTGACGCCAAATGAATTACATTATGATGAGTGTGATTAAAAGGCTTCACACAAGAGACAAAGGCCCTAGTTTTAGGAATCCCTATGATGAACATTAACTTCTTGGTTCAAGTCAAAAAGATCATCAATGACTATATTTTAGCTTTCAAATCAATCATAAAAAAAAAAAAAATTCCTTTTTCAAATTTTTAGATAACCACGAGAGCGAGAGACAGCCTCATCTTTTGCTTTTCCACCATATAATTCTACCAGGTCTCAAAATACAGGGGAAAAAAAAAAACTAAGAACTTAATGCAGAACAAATTAAAAATTCCAAAGAAAGCCGCACTGTCTGAGCTCAAACATAACCAGTATAATAGGAAACCTCAAGAAAAAATAAAAACGGCCAGTACCAAGCCGGAGCAACATTCCTAGAATAAATCCACAAATACTAAACCTAGATCATATTCCACGATAAGGAAAAGAATGCTAGATCTCTGAAATGGGAATGAGAATAGAGAGCAAGGCGATAACTAGATCCATATTAACTCAATGGAATCACCATCTGGAAATCCCGAGGAGCATCGTCGGGAAGATAAAAAAAAGTTTGAGCCAACGGAAGAACAAGATATTAGAACAATAAAACTTTTACCTCATCTACTGATTGAAGAAGAAGAAGAAGAAGAAGAAGAAGAAGAAGAAGAAGACGAAGAGCTTTGTCGTTCACTGCCCTTTCACGGTCTCGGCCTCTCTCACTCTCGGCTTCTCTCGCTGCTTCAGGTAGCACATTGTTGCAGCTTTTTCCATCCTACCTATCTACATGATAAATTAGATATTTTGGTAATTTCGTGGAGGCATAACTGCACGATGAAAGACAAATGCCAGGCCGCATTTCAACTTTTTTACCCTAAAAGTGCGAAATAAAGACCCTGAAGCCTGGGCCACGACACAGACCAAACACTACACCAAACATATTTTTTAAAGTGCAGTGCTTAAGCGTCGGGTTTGACACAGGTTAACTTCTCAATTTTTCATCAGCTGTGCTGTCCTAAAAAAACTGCTGAGACTATCTATTAAATTACATACTCTCAAATATATTTACAATTACATACTTTATTTTTTCAAATTTTATTTATGCTTCTATCTCGCACCATGTAAACTTGCACGTGTAAGAATTTTAAAAAGCCTTGTGCATACTCTTTTCAAATCATTGAATCTACGTCCAATCTCTTTTTCAAAGAAGAATTTCATGAAAATTTTATTTTAATGACAATACTCACAATATATATATATATAATATTATGAAAAAAATTAGAAGAAAAATAGTATTACTCAAGTACTACCATTTCAGATCATCTACTTAATAATTTCACTTGTAATTTTGGGAATAATATAATAATATATATATTTTTAAAGTTGGTATATTTAAAGACTATTAATTTCATACTCAGCAAATATTATCTATTCTGTTGAAGTAGATTTTATTTATACGTTTAAAATAAATAAAACAAAATAATCACCCTCAAGGCATGAGTTTACAAGCATTATTTTTTTAAGAAAATAAAAATAATAATAATAAAACAAACCAATAAAAAAAATCACTCCAACACACCATATTTTTCTATCTAAAGAAACTTAATTTTAAAAAAGTCACCCTCATTGGACAATCAATTTTTTTTTTAAGAAAAACAAATCAGCATTCTGCTGATGAACATTACATTACATAAGACAATTTTACTTGGCCATTAAGTTAAAACATATTTATACATTACGCCATGCTCACCTTTCAAGGCAAGCAAGCATGGAATGATTGATACAACCTGTCTACAATTTTGTTAGCCAGTCTTTTCTCCTAATCAAATTAAAATATACAAAGGAAAAGAACAAAAAAATTTGTGCCGACAGGCTTGTGAAAACTTCCTCTGATGTACAACTTGTATGGTCATGTTCCGCCATTGACCTTTGCCAGAAAATGGGTGAGATCGTATTCATCCGAATATTGAGAGTGATCCCAAAGCTCCCCAAGTCCACTGAGTATGGCCTTCAGGCCCTTTTTGCCTGTTCTCCTGGCATCCTCATCCACGCCGTTAGAACTCGAAGCACCAGAAACCTGAGTAATGGCAATAATGAGTTTAAATGAGGGTGTTCATGTGGCTAAAATTTATTAGGGGCATTTACATATATACCACTTAATTCCTATATATTGACATATCTAACACCTATAGTTCTAACATAGAAACCCTTCAGTCATGTGGTCAGAATGGATTACTTGGGATAACTCATAAGTTCTCAATTATTTTTAATGGAATTTACATATATATCACATTTTTTTTTATAGATTTGCATATCTAACAACTAAATTTTGATATTTATATAACACTTTTAGAGTGATAATTAGTGTATTTCAGTTAAAAAAAGTTAACATTAGTATATTCTTATGCGACGATACCGATTTGAGTGCCATACAAATAAATGTTAAATTTTAGGTGTTACCATATAGAAGTATGGAAGAATTATGTAGCATGTATGTAAATCCCCTTTTCAACCAAGATTAAGCAGGAAAATGGATTACCTTTACAGAGGCCGAAGGAGTAAAAAGATCAAGCAACTGATCTGTGTTCATTGTTTTAAGGCTAGCATTCTCCGCATTAATTACAGCATTAGCAACAGAGAGTTTGAACTTCTGAAGACTCATAACCTTCTCTTCCAATGTACCGCGCATGATGAGACGGTGAACATTTACAACTTTTCTCTGGCCCAGCCTATGTGCCCTATCCATTGCCTGAGATTAAACAAAGCATAACACATGAGAAGTAGGTGAATATTTCATATGTTTCTCAGTATGGCAGCAACCAGGAAATCGCTAAGAATATTACCACATTGTAAAGGTAAAATTTAGACAAAGAGTACAAACATAAGTTAAATCATGTTTTTCTTCTTTTTTTTAATTATTATTATTATTATTATTATTATTTTGTTTTTTTGAAGCTATCTAGAAATGACAGTCCAGCAATTGTCAAAGAACTTGGGTTCCATAAATCAAGTACAATATCTTCCATGTCCACTCATTTTCACAGAAATCAACATGTGTTGAAAATCTGTAGAACATGAATATTAGGACGAGTTGCATCATAAAACCCAAATATTTACCTAGCAGCCATAGATTAGTATTCAGCGTATTTTCAAATTAAATAAACTTAACAAACCAAGCACATTAATAACATTTCCGCATCCTATCTGATACCTTATACCAGCTTTAAAAACCTTCTAAAGTATATCCACTGCCATTCTAAATTAATAACACAACTATTTAATAATTATCATTTGATCATACATCAAAGACAACTACTAAGATCCATGCACCAATACTTGCATCTTAACGTCCTAAAAAACGTCAGGTTTCCTCTTCAAACTTATACTTGAGCGCCTAAAATTTAAGTAACAAGATAATTTTCATGTTTAAAGCACCTTCAAAAGGCGTATACATACAAGCCACTTCAAATGACAACAACTGCAGAAACTGAATACAATGCTTACAAGTAAAATGGAACGCTTCTGGTCTCAAATAAAATAAAATTTGTTATTAATGAATGATATGATCGTGGTATAAGTCAATATATCCGCAGTCATTCAAGCATTCACAGTTGGTACCGCCTTAAATTTCCGGGCCACAGAAAGCCCTGTGTTAGTCATATTATCACGCCAAAAGAAAAATAATTTAGGATTAATTTCAATTATTTTAATTTAAATTCATTTATTTTGTTTTATGTTAAATTATCGTTTTAGAAAATTTTAGTATGGATTTAATTTTGATCTTATCACTAAACCTATTTCTATATAAACAAATGGGTGAGGGTTATACTTCTAACGGATCATTAAATTGAATAGTAATAATTTGAAACCAGAGTTTTCTATAGGCCTCCTTCTAGGGATTCCCCCTTCAAGGGTTTCTCCAAGTTGATTTTTTATACCCTTGCCTCCCTGTGCCATTGATTCATCTATTTCTTCAATTAAATTGTTTCTCACTACCTCATCGATTCTCCTTCTACACTAGATTCTTTAATTTTGTTGTTCCTATTTGTATTAGTTTAGTGTTCTAGTTCTGCTCTGAAACATTCCTTCCATTAACCCGGCTTTTGCACCAAATAGCTCTCGTCTACAACCACGACTTGTTTACTCCAAACCCTAATTTTCTCCTTGATTTTCATAAGCACTTTGTATAATCCAACACATCGATTTTGTCAATGAGGCTTACCTCATATCTCCATTACTTTGCAGTCCTCAATAATCCTAATCTCTGACATGTAAAATCACAGAGCAGCACGTGCCAACAACCCTTTCCTGGTTCTGCACACACACACACAAACAAGATACTTAATCCATCAGCCAAGTCAAAATCAATCCACCGCATCCGTGAAGACCTCCAAGCATCCAAAGGTCACTCTAGAGTGTTCACTTTGTTGTTTCCCCACTGCTTGCATCTACAAGTGACTTGTTTCCATACCCTTTTCTGCATAAATACTGAATTATTTGCCAACTCTTCTATCATTTTTAACTTGCATATTATAGGGAAGTATCAATCCACAAGAATTTAATTTCTTCTCTCAGGATATATTTCACTAATTGTGTTTCCTTCTATTTATATTTCCTATTTTTTTATTCTTCCCAATTTTGAAGGATTCCTATTTTGTTTCCTTTCATTATTATTATTATTATTAGTATTATTATATATATATATATATATATATATATGTAGTAAAGTGTAATGCAAAGTGGAGCAAGAAATAAAATTATTTTTAGATTTCTACATTGTATCAGAGCCACAAAGCTAATTCATTCGAGTTCGTGGCCGCAACCTTGTTCCTCGACTGCTAAATTGTCTCCACCGTCCACTGAAATCTTAGAGCTCGAAGTGCCAAGGCTTTCTTTAGGTCACCAACGACAACTCTATCAAGCGAAGCATTGAACCAAGCTTTCTTGTCACCAACAATGATGACGGATCCATAAGATTCTTCGACGCTATTTTTGACGCCAACCTTAACCTTCACTGTAGCGTCCAAAGACATCTGAAACTCCCATTCTCTCCTTGCATGCCAAACTCTGTCCACAACAACAAAATCACATCATACGGAGATCTTGCTTATCCTCTTTGAACACAATGACGAAACTCAGTCACTCTTGTACAAACGCATCCGCACAGTTCGAAAAGTTTGAGGTGGATTTGGCTCCTGCGATCAACTTATGTAGATAAGTTGAATGCTATGCTTGATTTTTTGCATATCATTTCTACATTCGAGTGGCTAAAACAACGAACGATTCAGCCCTGCGACCGATTCAGCTTGCCCTTGTCGCCCTCCCATAAGTCGCTCTATGAACACATGGGAATCAAAAATTGTGCACCTCAACTTATTTTATGTTCCTTCGTCCAACCGAACAATTGAACTAAGGGTCCTCCCTCTAGTTCTTGTTTGCTCATCCCGTCAAGCAGTCAAACTAACAATACTTCTCTCAAATTTGATCATGCAGCAAGCCTTCTCGATTCAGATTTCACAAGCTAATCATGTTCAAACATGTCAGGACCTCACAATCTTCTTCCACGGAAGTCACCTCTAGATTCAAGCCTACATCTTCAGTCCCTATTAGACCTAACAACTCCTCTCACCTAGTCATGAATCATAAACTACATGGTCATAATTTTCTTCAATGGCCCCATTACATCTTCAAGTACATCTATAACATAGAAAAAAATAAACATCTCATTGGCAAAAATTTGACTCCATAAATGATGGATTTCAAACAAATGCCTAACAAATTGATGACCAAAAAGTTATGCCATGGTACCATGCAAGTTGGAGATAACTTCCTATTTTATAAGACAGCCAAAGAGATATAGAAGTTGTAAGGAAACCGTGGAAACCAATTCGAGAGTCGATACAAAACTTAGAACAAAAGCACACAAAGTATAAAATACATAAAAAATGCTAGGAACACAATGATTTAATGTGGACATACCCAAGAGCAGGAAAAACCCGCCGAGCCGCACCACACCATGAAATTCACTTTAAGAAAAAAAGAAATATACATATTACACCACACTTAAGCCTCTCTACACTCCAAGAACTCAAGAACACATTGGAATGCTCCTAGCCCTATCACACGAGATATCACAAAAATCCACGCACATAACTCATTTGTTCTTCCGCATGTAATGCTCTTTCTATTCGCAGACATTCCCGCAGTGAAAAAAATATGAAATAAAAATTCTTGAACTACAAATCAGTTATATGCGCCTAAGCTCCACCCCCAAGCATCGAGTTTTTAGGTGCTCTATTTCTGGCATTGGAAACGAGCGTGTATGAGCACGACAACGCCCCTCCTGGGTGTCGATTTTACGAGCGCCCTGATCTAGAGTTGTTCCTAAGTGCCTAGCCAAATGATACGGAGCCCATCCAGGCAATGGGAGGCCCAACCAAGTGCTATTATGTTCCAAAATTTTCAAAATCAAGCTCCATACAAAACAATCCCACTTGGAGAATGATTACAACCAAGCTTGCAGCTTCAAATATGTATTGTTTTCATAGTAATGTACTGTAGTATGCCTCACCCCTTGCACTCAACATGCATAAACTCCGACTAAAGCCAAGAATAGATTTAGTTTCTCAATTGTAACAATCTTAGCCAATGTATCTGCAAAATTTTGAGCTATGTGTATCTTCTCTAAAAATAAATGACCATCTCTAAGAGTGAACAAATGAAGTGATACCTTAGTTGTATGTGTTTTGTTTTGGCATTAAATGTGACATTCTTTGCTAGATGAATATCAATATCGTGCTTCTTGCCCAATTATGTTATGAATCTTTCCAATATCGTGCTTCTTGCCCAATTATGTTATGAATCTTTACATCTAAATCATCTCCTAACTAGCTTCAAAGATAATGTACTCGACTTCTATAGTTGAAAATGCAACAATCTTCTCCAACTTAAAAATCCAACTCACTGTTGTGTTTTACAATGTGAAGATATAACAAGTACTTCTACCATCAATATCTCCTGTCAAATATGAATCCTCATATTGCCGTAAATTAATCACTACATCTAAAAAATAAAGCACATTGCTGATTGTTCCACTCAAGTATCTCGGAATCTACTTCATTTCCTCCCAATGATGTTTCCCTGGATAGTGCATGTACCTACTGACCACTCCCACTACATGTGCAATATCTGGTCTTGTAAATATCATCACATTCATCAAAATTCCAACAAGTGAAGCAATAAGAGGTTTTTTTCATCCATGTTCACTCTACTTTAGAATTAAGAAATTGTTCCTTATAGAGCTTAAAGTGAATACCTAAAGGCAAACTAGCTGTCTCACTCAAGTTGAACTTATGTAGGACATTCTCAACATATTATGCCCAAGAACTTCAAAGTAATTGCATTAATGTCAATGCTAATTCTCATATTGAGGATCTTCTTGGTTGGACCTAAATCATTCATTTCAAACTCCCTTAATAATTGCTTTTTCAGGACCCTAATGTTTTCTATATCTACGTCTGCAATAAGGATATCATTCACATACAAAACAAGCATGATATAGTAATTATCAAAATGTTTGACGAAACTACAGTGATCTCCTGGGCACTTCATGCAGACATAAATATGTCAAATCTCCCGCACCACTGTCTTGGGATCTTTCAAACCATAAAAACTTTTATTTAGTTTACAAGCCATGTCTTCTTTTCCTAAAATTTCAAATCCCTATGGTTGCACCAAATACAACTCCTCTTCTAAGTCACCATGTAGGAAAATTCTCTTCACACCTATCTGCACTAGATGTAAAACTTCCTCTGTTACCAAGCTCATCACAGCTTTGATAATTTTCATATTCACTATAGAAGAAAATATCTCAGCATAGCCCACTCCATTTTGCTAAAATCCCTTCGCAACAAGTTTTGTTTTGTATCACTTACTACCAACTGACTTTCAGTCTGTACAACCACTTGTTAAGCTTCAAACCATAAAAGATTTTATTTAGTTCACAAACCATATCTTCTTTTCCTAAAATTTCATATCCTTGTAGTTGCACCATATACAACTCTTATAAGTCAACATTTAGGAAGATTGTCTTCACATTCATCTGCACTAGATGTAAATTCTTCCTCAGCTATCGAGCTGACCACAACTTTGATAATTGTCATCTTCACTACAGAAGAAAATATTTCAGTATAATCCACTCCTTTTTTGCGGAAATCCTTTCACAACAAGCCTTGTTTTTTGTATCACTTACTATCATCTAACTCTTCTTTCACTCTGTAAACTCACCTGTTATGCAGTGCCTTGTCATCTGATAATTATGCCAAATCCAAATTCACCTTACGAATGCATCTCATCATCCATGGCAAAATCTCCTTTCAGCTTTCAACTTAAGTGGCTTCTTCATAACACTCTGGTTCACCACTGCCTGTTAGCAAAAGATAGTACATCTGTATCGATCATGTGATTTTGTTGGATCTCCTGACTTCCATAATAAGTGTCTGAAAAACTTCCAAAGCTTCATCAGATTGAGCTCTTTTCCTTTTTCCATCTTCTTGATCACCGATATTTTCTATCTCAAAATATTTGTAAGGCTTTTCAGAAATAACTGATGAACAATCCTGAATTTAATTTGTCCTTGTGCATCTCCATTTTATTGAAAGTCACATCCCTACTTCTAATGAATTTATGATTCTGATAATCACAAAATTTATATCCAAATTCATCTGAGTCAGTGCACTTGACAAATTTCGAATCAAGCTTACTTCTGGATCCTGCATCAATATGAACATATGATGAGCAACCAAATACTTCAAGTGAGATAGGCTTATCTTTTTGTCATTCCAGGCATCTTAAGGTAAACCTTTATTCAAAGGTGTTGACGGACCACGATTTATCAGATAGACTTAAGTATTCACAACTTCAGCCCAAAATTGTTTTGACAAGCCTGCATGCAATCTCACCTTTCTAGTAAGCTCAGTGATTTTATTATATTCATGGGTTCAACCACACCATTATGTTGTGGTGTCCTTCGAATAGTAAACTCATGTCCGATTCCCCTTAAAGCACAATAATTTTTGAACCCCAATCACGATACTCATCATCATTACTTAATCTAAGAAAATTCAATCTTAAATTTGCCTCCTTCTCAAACATGACATTCCACTTCTTAAACGTATAAAACACATTGAATTTATGTTTTAAGAAGTAAACTAATATCTTTCCGGTGTGATCATCAATAGAAGTGATAAAGTATAGGAAACATTCGACAGATTGAACTGGAGCATAATCTCATACATCAATATGCACTAACATTAGCTTATTGGATTTCACTTTTGAACCACTTCTAGAGTAATCCTCTTTTGCATATCTTAAATACAATCTTCACAATAAATCTAACTCTGCAAACTTTAAACCATTAGGTTTGTTCTTAGAAAGTAAGAACTTAACACCTTTCTCACTCATATGGCCAAATATGTTGTGCTAATACTTGTATCAACTTTTGTTCCAACTACACTAATGGATTATGACATCTCATTGATCAGTTAAATGGTGTCTTCAATGTTGTAATATCATTGTCCCTCTGGTCACGTTCCATGAATCACCTCTGAAAGAAATCACATATCCAAACTTTGCAAGCCGGCTCATAGAGAATAAATCTCTTTCAACATGGAACCATTTCTAACTTTACTAAACTTACAGATTGATCTATTGGACAACCTGATATTAACATTGCCTTTTTCAACAATACTGCAGACTTCGTTATCTCCCAAATACACCATCACTAGATCAATTTGAATGTAATTATTTAACACATCTTTGTTGTGGCAAGCATGAAAAGAGACGTCTAAATATACTATCTATGATTCAGTACTACAAGGGACAAAACAAATGAGTTAACTTGAATTTCATCTGTAGAGACATCTACAGAAAGCTTCCTATACGAACCTCCACCACCAATCTTTAGAGCTTTGTTGTCATTCCTAAAGTGACATTTCTTCCCGCAATTCAAACATTCACCTTTAGAATTTTCTCTCCCTAACCTGGACTAAAAATCTTTCTCTGTTTGTGTTCCTATCTAGATTCATTCCTTCGTTTTCAAAATTCAAAGCAAGAATTGAAGCTACACCAATTGCCTTCTTGCAAACTTCTTCATTTAACACTAATCCCACAATGCCATAAAAGTTTAATCTCACATTATCACAAGAGTTATCACAGTGACTAGTCCATCATTGTTTGATAATGAAGATAGGTGACAGTGCCCTTACCTCATTATCAAACTTGATGCCAACAGAACAAAAACCACTTAGTCACATTGTTGAAGTTATTCAAGCGTTCAACCACTGCATTATCATTCACCATTTTCATATCGAACAATCTCTTTATCAGAAACAATTTATTTGAAGCCAAAGACTTCTCATATATACTTGTAAGTGAAACCACAAGATCAACTGTGATTGTCTCATTCACAATACTGAAAGCATCATACGAGGAAAGTGAGTGTCGGATCAAACCTGGGGTGTTCAATAAAGCACTTCCCATTCTTTCAATCATCGTTTCAAGCATCTTGGTGATTCCTTATAGTGGCAAATACAGTTTCTTTTGATAGAAAAATTCTTCAATTTGCATTTTCCCAAAAACAAAGTTCAATCTATTGAATTGAACTTGTCCACTTTATATCTCGTTTCGTCAGTTATTGCTCCCACTCGAATAAAATACCTTAAAAAAATCTCTCTAATACCATTGTGAGGAAACCGCAAAAACCAATTCAAGAAATTTGAAGCAAAACTTAGAACAGAAATACATAAAATAATAAAATATAGAAAAAATACAAGAAACATGAAGATTTAACGAGAACAAATCCGAGAATAAGAAAAAATACATGGCCAAACCACATCAAGAAATTCAATATGCTAATAAAAGAAACGTATAGATTACGCCACACTCAAGCCCCTCTACACTCCTGAAACTCAAAAACATTTCAGGATGCTCCTCCTATCCATATCACACAAGAGATATCGCAAAAATCCAACCACATGACTTGCTTGTTTTTTGCATGAACTGCTAGTTCTGTTCGTGCACATTCCCGCAACGAAAAAACACAATTATATCCCAAAGCGCCGAGTTTTTGAGCGCTCTATTTCCGGCATTTGAGACGAGAGTAGCAACGCCGCTCTTAGCGCCAGTTTTTTGGGGGTTTTGATCTGGAGTTGTCGTAGTCGCCAAACCATGCGAGCGCTGAACCAAGCGGGCGCCAAACCAAGCGATGGGGTGCCCAGCCTGGTGCTGGGGATCCCAACCAAATGTTATGGTGTTCCAAAAAAAAAAAAAAATAAAAGCGAAGAAAGCAATCCAGTTGACCAATGATGATATCAAAAACTTGTGGGTAAATATTTTACATATCACACAAGACCTGATATTGCATACTCAGTCAGTGTAGTAAGCAATACATGAGTAATCCAAATGATGATCATCTAGAAGTAGTTAGCAAAATCCTGAGATACTTAAAGATGACCCCTAGATATGATTTCCTCTTCAAAAAAAGTAAAAATCATGAGATTGAAGTTCACATAGATGCTAGATGGGTGGGAGGGCAATTGATAGAAAATCAACCACTGTATACGGTTCATAAGTCTGAGGCAATCTCGTAATGCAAAAAAACAAGCTATTGTCTCTAGGAGTTGTACAAAATCTAAGTACCGTGCTCTTGCACTAGGAATATGTAAGGAAATGTGAATTGTAAAGATATTAAGGGAACTTAAGGTTAAGAAGAAAAACACACTTAATATGTTCAAGGATCGCCAAGCAACTATTAGTATAGTAAAAAATATAGTGCATCATGATAGGATAAAACACATCGAAATTGACTGACCGTGAAAGACTTTATTTGTGTTGCATCCTCAAATTCACATCCCTAAGCACATGGACCGCAATAAGTGCAAACCTTACACATTAGCAACATTGATGAAAGTGACACAATGAATGGCCCTTCTAAGAAAACCCATTCACAAGCTGACCTCATTTTAAAAAACTTCACATCCATATCATGACAGTGAGCAACAAGACCTCCCTCCCCATCATTGAACAATATATTTTTCTCATTCGATAGGTAGCTCTTGTAACATAATCTAGAGTGCAAGTGTACTACTCTACCCATGAATGTATCTCAAATAACATCCATAGTTATATAATCTAAACATCCTTCACTAAGCCTTTATCCAAGTTTGCCCTATCCAATCAACAAATCACATTCAACTAAGGATGTGACAACATAAAGATTCACATTCAACAAATCAAGAACATGATTGATTCCTTACAAAAGTCCTTTAGTCTCAAACTTCCCCCATCACACAATTACCATCCCTGTCTACATCCCACTCACAAGCCTTTATCCAAGTTTGCCCTAGATAATCAGTCAAAGACAATCATATAAAGTAGAATTTGTTTCTATCTTTCGAGAAAGTCCTCACAAACTTCTAGAAAAAAACTCATTCTTGCATAAGAGTTATATTTATTAAAGGGCTATCTCAACCCCCAAAAAGGATTGGTTCAATGTTGCTTTTATCTTCCAAATTTGGCTCTATTTTTCTTTAACGTTTTATAATATTTATGCCTTCGTTTTACAAAAAAAATCAATTTCTCAACTTCAAGTTAACAATCTATAATAGCATGCAACTACTTCCACAATAATTGAGTTTATGATTTTTAATAACTCAAAGTTTTCATATTTAAAAAGCAATTAAAATAAATTTAATATTGAGTGAATATATTTCATATTAATTTGAATAGGCAATTACTATACAATTATTATAGATTTTTAGATATAATATCTTAATCTTGTATTAAATGCATGCCCATGTTTTATATTTTCAATAATAAGCATGCCTCATATCCATCTTATATTGGGTTTATATCCTCGTGCCCCAGTTGTTACAGCATACTATATACATAGTACAAGCAAAGAAATATAGCACATAAATGAAGTCTAAAAAATAATATATTTTAATGCTATATCTCCATTGTAATACCTATGCAAAATAACTGAAACACTCTTGATTTACGGGTTGAGTAGTTCGACCTTGGATTTTTACATGTTAATCCAGATTCCTTTAAATCTGAGCAAATTGCTTTGGAGAACTAGTTCAGTCTGACTGGTTCTACTGCCTAATTTGGTAAGATTTCCAAAACCATAACTCAAGCATAATGCCTACTAGATTGCAATGTGCCACATGATTAACATTAGCCAATTTTTTAACATAAAAGATAGGTTTGCGAACAAACCAAGTAGAGCTAAGTTGGAGGTTGTTTGAGCTAGAGTTTATTTAGTAAAAGTATATTCAAGCTCAGCTCAAGTACAATTAAAGCTTTTATCATCGTGTTTAAGCTAAGTTCATTTTAATTCATGTTTGTTTAAATATGGTATGAGCTCAGCTCAAGTTCGCTAAATTTTGCAATCAACAAACTTTAAAATAGCAACATTTTGAAACATGAATGAGCTTTATCAAACCAGGTCAATTGAGCCTTAAAAAATCAATCATATTAAGTTAAAAAAAATTAAATTTAACAATGCTTTAAATCTTTTAAAATTTTTTTATTATTTTAAAAAAGTAATTTTAAACAACACCCAAAGGACGGAATGAGTTACAAACACAATAATTTAACTTAGTCACTCCACAACTTATAACCAATACTAATTTAAATCATCCTAAGACTGTGATGGAATTGAAACAAATATGAATGAGCCTTGATCAAGCTTCTTCATAAGTTTAAAACAATATTATTTATTACCCAAAATGAATCAAACAATAAGCTCCTCAAGCTTGTTTATTTGACAACTTAGAATTTATTAAAATTTTCAAGCTTATTTGATTAACCAATCAAGCGAACATGAATGAGCGCTTATCGGGTTGAGCCAAGAATTGATTGCCAAAAGCTCACTTTATTTGCAGCCCTAATAGAAGATCATTTACCCAAAAGACCGCATGAGTTACAAACACAATAATTCAACTTAGGGCCCGTTCGGGGCAGCTTATTTGAGTGCGGTGGCGTTTTGAAAATGCCGGTTTGGAAAATGTGTTTGACGTGCGTTTTGGCGTTGGAGCGAAACACTGCATTTTATTTCCTTATGGGAGGCGACGCGGGGGCATATGTGCGTTCGACATTCGCGACTGGCGTTTAGGCAAAAAATTCTTCTCGTGCCCTCGAGTGATCTCTCTCGCGATCTCCCTCGCCCTCTCCCTCCCCGATCTCCTCCCTCGCGAAGAACATTGATTCGCCAATCTTCTCCCACGCGAAGAACATCGATTAGATTGTTCCTCTGGTGAGTTGCTATGCTTTTTGGATCCAATATTGATTTCCCGAATATCTATCGCGCGAAGGAAGGGCACAACGCTCGGATGGTGAGAGTGGAGAAATAGCTTCTGCATACTATCTGGTGAGAGTGGAGAAATAGCTTCTTCATACTATCTCACTTCCCAGTTCTCTAAAGAATAGCCCGCGAGCGAAGCTAGGAAGACCTTTTTTGGAGGATCTCATCCCGCTTTGAGAAGTTTATTTAATTTTTCAACATGACGGAGGCAATTTCTATCATTTTTCATACGTTTCCATTTTATATTTGCTTCTTATGTAGAATTTGGACTTTTTCTTAAGCTTGCATCGATTACGGGAACCCTTTTTGCATAGATTTAGAGACTAATAAATTAATATAATTGGGCTTTATGCACAAACCCTAGTACATTTTCAAAATTTCACTAGCATCCATTTGGAGTCATTTTTATTTTATTTTATTTCTAATTTTTATTTTTATTTAATTTTGTTTATGTTTTGATCATAAATAAAACATGTTTGATAGTTAGAAATAAATAAAATTATTTTTGAAAGCACTTAGAATTACTAAAAGCTATTTTAAGTGTTTTTTAAAATATGTTAATTTTACTTTGCCCCAAACAGAGGCAAAGTGGTCATTTATCCAACAATATCTATCAATAAGTTATTCTGAATAAGCTCCCCAAAACAACAAGTCAACTTATTCTAATAATTTGCATATTATCAGAATAATCTGCAGATTAGCAGAATAATCTACTTATCGAAAGATTATAAATAATCAACAGCTGTTCAAACAGACCCTTAGTCCCTCCACAACTTATAACCAGTACTAATTTAAATCATCCTAATAACGTGTGATGGAATTCAAACAAACATGAATGAGCCTTAATCAAGCTCCTTCAAAAGTTTTAAACAATATTATTTATTACCAAAAATGAATCCAACAATAAGCTGCTCAAGCTTGTTTATTTAACAACTGAAAACTTATTAAAATTTTCAAGCTTATTTGATTAAATAATCAAGCAAACATCAATGAGCTCTTATTGGGTTGAGCTAAGAGTTGATTGTCAAAAGCTCACTTTATTTGCACCCCTAATAGAAGATCATTTACCCTAGCACTTACAAACTTCCTACACTACCTAATAATGTAATTCCGCATTACCAATGTTCCTACAACAATAGCCCCACCAATGTACCAACATTGTTGAACAAATACTTATTGACGTTTACACCAATGATCTCTTTTGTTTGACAACACTTCATGATTTAGTGGTGTGCTTATATTCCCCAAGGATGCTCCATAGCCAAGTTGTTCATCTGTCACCTTTATTCTTGTGGATGACAACCTCCACCTTTAATCTCAAGGAGTTTTTCCCACTTATAAAAGATGATGTAGGTTCTATTCAACAATATTGATACTTAACATGGCTCCAAAATCAGACTCCACAACTCATTATATTTACACTTCATGCGTTAGAATTTGATAGGAATTTAAGGAAAAAAAAATTCCAAACTCTCATGCCTATATATAGTATAGCACCTCACGTACACATATGAGACCAATAAATGAATTAAAAAACTTCTCAACTCTCCCATCTCTACCTTTCCTCTTTTTAAGTCAACAAAGGCCCCGTTTGTGGCGGCGACAGAGCTACGGCGCGGCGCCTCGCTGCTTGTTTACGGTGTTTGGTGAGACAAGTTAGTCGCCGTGGCCCGCGAATCTCGTTAAACGCGAGCCGCAGGATCGACCCCGCGGCCCTGTTTTGCTACTTCGGCATTTTACCCATGTGTTCTCCTATTCGTGATTCTTCCTTCTTCGTCGTTCGACTACGATCCTAGTTCATTTGTGATCCTGGTTCATCGTTCGCCTTCTTCGTCGTTTCAGCACCGAAAGCTTTGATGTCGGTCGTATTCAAAGAAGCTCTGTGATTGCTCGATCGAGCGGAAAATAGAGAAATGAAACAGTTGGAATTGAGTAGCCCATGATGAACTTCAACTGAGTGGATACGACCGACTTCAAAGCTTTTGGTGATTGAAACGACGAAGAAGCTCTTCATAGTTCGATCCAACAGTGCTTTCGGTGCTTTCAAAGCTTTCACAGAGCTTGTGATTACTACTTCAAAGCTTTCGACATTTTGCCCACTGCTCTGTAGAAGATAGAGAAATGAAACAATTCGATCCAACTAAGTGGAGTAGCCTGTGATTGCTCTATAATAAATAATTTCTAAAAATAAATATGTTTCATTTCTTTGCTAATTCTGCTTTTTAAAAAATTGAAAGATAAATTTTTGATGATTTCTACCATCAATTTTTTTTTATTTTTTTTCATTGTTTTAGAGGGGCTAAATTGTGTTCAAGGTTTATTTTATCAATAGTGATGATGTTGTTGAACAAAAATTCAATGGTAAAAGTGACAGAATGGTCCCTGATTTTTTGCAGGGATATTTTAAACTTAGAGTTTATGAAAGTATCATTTTAATCCCCAAATATTTTTAGGGGCATTTACTTACAATAAAATTTAAGTAAATTTTTCTTTCATAGAAGTTGTTGCAACAATTTAAATTTTTCTGGGTTCTTGTCATTAATGCAAATTGAAGCTGATTTTACTTCATTGTGATTGTCTCATGTTAATTCATCATTATTTTGAATTTCTGCTTCTGCATTATTAAATAAATGGGTGTCATAGGTTTGTTACAAACAAATTAACTAAACAGGGGCAGAATGATCAATTTTTCAGAAACAGCTGCACCACAACTGTTTTCACACAACTACAAGAAACAGGTAGCCAGTTTTCTCGCAGCAGCTTCCTGGGCAGCGCAGCTGCAGTGAAAAACTGAGAAGTTGCAGCAGCGCCAAACAGAACCTAAGAGGTCCTACTTTCTACTTCCTCTCCATCCTCCCTCCTCTTCCTATCCATCATATTTCTCATCAATCTAAAACCCTCAATCTCCCATTTCACCCTAGCAGATTTTTGACAAATCCACTCCACATCCACAAATCATAGTTATCAACCACCCCAACCCTCCTTCGACCAGTCCTTGTGAATTATAATGTAAATCCAACTTTTTTTGGATCTGCTCCAAGACTACACATAAACGTAGTACAACAATTTATATCAATTTAAAAAATTGGTCAAAAGCCACATGTTTGAATATTAGCATGGCACAAAACTAATAGCAATTAATTTAGCTTCAATTACAAACAACCATTTATCATCAAAAATTAAAATTTCTTCCGGGATTATTTTTATAGGAAATGAAGCGAACAAATAAAATTGCGTTTAACAATATATGAAAATAAGAAACATATTCTCAGGAAAACCAAACCCATTTTAGCCTTATTCAACTAGATATTTACAATAGAATTTAAAGAACTATGTCTAAATCCATAATTTAAAATAAAGGCTGCAAAAAAGGAAAAAGATGTTGCTTATTCTTTTCAATATATAAGTTTCTATAAAACCCCAAACATTATTTATGAGAGAGCATCTAAAATACCTGGTGATCCTTCATAGGATTCCAATCATGCTCCATAAAGATCAAAGTATCAGCAGAAGTCAAGTTCAAACCAAGCCCGCCAACTATAGGTTGATGCATCAGTAAATACCCAAATAATAAAACTGCAATGATAAAAATAAATTTACAAAACTTACCATGCGTTGTCATTAGCAACACACTTATAGTTGGATCAGAATTGAATGTTTTTACAATCTCAAAACGTTTCTCAGGTTCAACAGATCCATCAAGCCTTAAATATGTAACACTGTTTCAATTGAAAATTAACATGATCAGACTAATCAAAATGCGCTAGAAAAAAAACAAAAATGTATATCAACACCATCATTAGCCTTATCCTAACTATTTGAGCCTTAACAGCTAATATATATATATGATTATTCAAAATAAAATAATGGGATTCTGAAATTTATACGTAGATACTTAATATAAGATGAGCATCATAAGTTGCAGTAAGATATTCGGCCAACATGCTCCTAAAAGTTCTCACCAAGTAGTAATACAACTGACAATACTTGAAACCCTAATTAAGAAGCCCACCTGAAGTCATGGATGATGAAATTCAAAAGTCAAGAAATACAAAAAATAGTGAAGACAAAACGAAGGAAGATCCAACATGTTTCCTCTCCCATCATATCAAATGCTTAAAGATGAAGCAATATTTAATAATACAGCTATGAAAAAATGTAAGTTATAGTAGAATCAATTGCTGTCATATGCTGAAGTTAGTAGAGATGGTGATGGAAAGCTTATAAAAAAAACTATGTAATGATCTACAATTATAGTGAGTGTGACAAAGTTAATGACAAATAAACTACAAGATAAGTTGATACATATACATAAAAAGTGTCAAGTACCACTGATTTATTATATAAAAGAATATGAATATCAATGAAGCAACAACTTCTCGATAGCATATGAATATTATGTAATAGAAGAATGTCAGGGAGACTTAAAAGGTGGACATTTTACTAGTACAGTTAGCCAACTATGTTGCATGGAACTGACTGTTGCACAATAAAGATGTCAATTATGGGCAAGTAACACATAGTTGAAACTAGAATACTAAAATGGATTTGTGGCAAACGAAAGAAGGATAACTAATAATGACCAATTAAATAGAAGGTAGGAATGGTATCCATGAAAACTATGATAGCAAAAATCTGTTGAGGAAGTTAGGGCGCGTAGAAAAAAAAAGAAGATAAAACAATAGTATGCACACACAAACTTAATATCAAATATTATAAATAATAAGGGATAAATCAAATTAGAAAACATACAATAGGATTTATTAAACAAAAATACTTGATGCATGATTCGAAAAGGTCGAATTGAAAATCAAAAATCATAAAGCTTAATTATGGTAATGATAGTACCATTTATATGCTTCGAAACTAGCAATATAGATTTAAAATAACTAGATGAAAGATAAGATATTTAGAGAATTTAATCAAACATACACAAAAGAAGATACATTTAGAGAAATTATGCAATAAGATTTTTAAAAGTCTTTTTTTAGAACAGTAAAAATGAATAAAATAATGAAACATAGTTACAAATGTATAGAAAAAGTTAAGTTGAGTTAGCACCAAAGAAATGCAAAGAACTCAGAACATTAGGTCCAAATGAAATACCTCTTCAAACTTAAAGAGTCGTGAGAAAAGATGGAAGAGTTTAATCTACAAATCTTTTCAATAAAATCCTAACGTCATGCTCTCAGAATCCTATAGTCTACGAACATGTCAAATGCTTAATAGCAATATTTAATGATAAAGATGTGAATAAATGCAACTTAAAGTAGAATCAATTCATGTCATATGATGAAGTTATTAGAGATGGTAATTAAAAATAATCTTAAGAAAAACACATTACTTCGAGCAAGAAATATATAATATTTTATTAAACTCTTAAAATTTGATAATTCAAAAGGTAAATAATATCAGTACACTTCTTAGTTTACTTAAATAGATAATTCAAAATTGACAAAGAAACTTACTTCTCATTGATCACAAAGCTTTTAAAAAAATAAATAGAACTACAGTACAGTATTTTTACCAAAGGTTAATTAGATAACTATTTAATAACTAAACTAATGCTTGCTCCTTTATCCCAATATACATAGGATAGATGAGGAAATTATTTATTGATTTATTAAAGTTTACTCTTTGGACTTTTAGCTTCCATATGCGATGCATTCCCCAGTCAATGTTTTATGATAAAATAATACAAAATTGGCATTTAAACACATAGCACCCAATTCATATGTATTTACATATCTCTACCAAAACTTTCATATTTGCACATAGCACTCAAATCTTTAATATGACATCAAAAATAGCACTAAGTGAAATACATATTTTTATGCATAGGTTTAAAACACCAAAATGCTATTTAAGTACGAAACTATAGGTGTGAAATATATAAATAGATAAGAATTATGTGTTGCGTATGTAAATTTCCCTTAAAAACAAATTCAAGTGGCATTACACGCTCATAACCATTTAGGTTTTGTTCAAATAGAAGAACATGGTTTGTATTTATAAAGTGTATAAAAGTTTTTTCTTAGTTTCATGATTATGATAATTAGTTAGCTGTTGATTATGTCTAAAAAAACTCCTCAGAAAGGGCAAGTAATGAATGTACTCCTTCACACATTTAATTATAGAATAATGCTATCAATTTGTTTGAAAAAAAATGTATTTTAGAAATGATAAGACGGGTTGACATAACATTTTTTATGAAATAGGGTTTAGGGTTTATTAAATTTTATTCTTTGGACTTTTAGCTTCCTTATGCGAAGCATTCCCCAGTCAATATTTTATGATAAAATAATAAAAAAAATTGGCATTTACACACATAGCACACAATTCTTATGTATTTATATATCTCTACCAAAACATTCATATTTACACACATAGCACTCAAATCTTTAATATCACATCAAAAATAGCACTAAGTGAAATACACATTTTTATGCATAAGTTTAAAACACCAAAATGCTATGTAAGCATGAATGTATAGGTGTGAAATATGTAAATAGATAAGAATTATTTGCTGCGTATGTAAATTTCCCTTAAAAAATAAAATTCAAGTGGCATTACACACTCATAATCATTTAGGTTTTGTTCAAATATAAGAGCATGGTTTGCATTTATAAAGTGTATAAAAGTTTTTTCTTAATTTCATGATTATGATAGTTAGTTAGCTATTGATTATGTCTAAAATAAACTCCTCAGAAAGGGCAAGTAACGAATGTACTCCTTCACACATTTAATTATAATACTATCAATTTGTTTGAAAAAAAAAATGTATTTTAGAAATGATAAAACTGGTTGACATAACAATTTTTTTATGTAATAGCACTACTTTCTTTGGGTTATAACAGTTATTTAAATGTAAGTATTTAAAGGTTAGTTTTGTAGTTTCTCTTAACGCTTTGTTCAGACAAGATAATTTGAGTTTAATCAGTTCCAGCACGTGTCATTATATAACTATAATTCCAACTGCATAAAGTAGAGAACTACTAATCTTATAGCATCTGAAGAAATTACTATAATAGAAACCTCTATTCTGACTTTGCATTGTTAGGAACTAAGCGATTTCGTAGGATGCAGAACCTATCATAATGTCTAGTTTTTAGCGTCAAAAAAAGAGGTGAGAAAATTCTATTCCGCTTAACTTTTAAAAAAGTGAGGAAAGTTAATAAAGACTAGCATCAAGAAATCATGAACTTACTTCTGGCACACATGATCACCCAAAAGAACCCACATATACATTAATTTGCAGAAAACATTCCCCACCCAAACAACAGACGCACAAAAATTATGCACCGGTTAACGAAGCTCAACTGATTTGTGCACTTCTCAAACTATGTAACCAAACCCTCGTCAAAAAACAAAATTTAACATTTCAAAGTTGAATAAAAAAATTATTTCTGACTTTTTTTCACTACAAACGTTTGATCTTTATCATGAATAAATAGGTAATTTATAAGTAGAATCTTTGGAAAAAAACCACAGTGTCTCCAGCTAATTCAAGATTTAGGGTCTGTTTGACGCAGCTGCAGCTTCCCAGCTTTTCGGCTGCAGCTGCACTGCCCCAGGAAGCTGCTACGGGGAAGCTGCTGCAGAGAAACTGACTGTCTGTTTAGTACAGCTGTGAGAAAACAGCTGTGAGGCAGCTTTTTCTGAAGAAATGACTATCCTGCCCCTGTTCGTTAAAACTATTTAAAAGAAGACTGTAACAGCGCCATTTTTTAAAACTTCTGAAGCACAATTTACAGATGGTAACTTTGAGCATAATTTACAGATGTCAGCACTTCCGACTTGATGAATGTAGTTATATAGCATCTTTCTATTATTCAAAATGATCATATTTTATGTACAAAGTTATTTTACATTAAATTTACCTTATTTCATTGATTTCTATGCTGTGCAATTAAGCTCATATTTACCCACTTCTAGAGTACTGTTCGTACTTGATTCCTGGTTTTTTTTTATGTTCATTAGGTTCTTCTTGTAAATGTAGTCATTGCTCTCTTCTTTGCAAGTGCATATGTAAATAAATCACTTGAACTAGACACATTCATTAATCAACCTTTTACTATCATACTTTGGGTTATTTATTTTTTGTATATTGAAAGCATATTTTAGAATGTGAAAAATAAAAACAGAAAATAAGTAAACCCCCTAACCAGCCCTTACTATGTTAAAAAAAATACAATTTTTTTAAATACTAAAAATTTCTTAGAAAGAATTATTAACTATTTTTGAAAAAATAAAAATTTAATTTTTAAAAATAATTGTGAACAATAAGTTTTAAAACAAGATAGAAAAAAAATTATAACAATACAAATGATCCCAAACAACCACACTTCGAACTTTGCCTAAAACTTCACAACTCCACAACTTTGCGGTGTAGGTCGAGGAAGACGAGCGTGGAAGAAGAACGCGGAAGAAGAGCGGGGGGAAGAAGAACGCGGAAGAAGAAGAGCGGGGGGAAGAAGAAAGCAGAAGATGAGTGGGGGGGAAGAAGAAGGCGGAAGATGCGGTCCTAGTCGAGGAAGAAGAGAAGGGAAGAAGATCGCGGGAAGAAGAAGAACCTGGTTGCGCGCGGGAGGGCGATTCGCGAGATTCAGAGGAAGAAATCGACCCACTCCGGCGATCCGCGGTATTCGGAGAAGAAGATGGCGGGCGGGAGTGGCGATCCGCGGGATTCGGAGGAAGAAATCACGCACGGGAGATTGATAGAAAGAAGATTGCGGGCGTGCGGGACGAGGGGAGAAGAAGATCGCGGGCTTTTTGCGAGGGGCAAAACAAGCCTTTTTCACGCTGCGAAGCTGTGCCGTAGGGAGGATATCGCTTTCCACTTTTCTTCCGCGTTAACTTTCTTTTGCCGCGAAGCTCCGAACCAAACAGCAAATTATCGTGATTCAGGGCCGCGAAGCCGCAAAAAAGCGGCCCCAAACGGAGCCTAAAGCTATTTTTGAATGTGTTTTAAATATAAAATATGCAAATATAATAAATTGTATAAGTTAATCAGGGTGTTCAACAAAAAAATGATAGCTTCTAAAAAATAAAAATATAAGGGGCAACAGTTTATGCTTCGGGAAAAAAAAAACATATTGATAAACATAAGCTTCATATATAATTGAAATTTAAAAGAAAAATGCACCAGATTAAGAATTGATGAGATCATCAATAATTTTTTGAAGCTTGGTAAAAAAAAACCCATCTAAAAAACTTTTCCCTAAATCCCTCGCCAATGTGGGCTGTAGGAAGGGTAGAAAAATGCAGTTTTACACCTGCATGACAGGCCACTTACGTGACACGAGAAAAACTACATTTCAAAATGGATACAGCTTAACCACCTCTTTAAGACTTCCCTCTCATTCAAAACCCCGTCTAATGATTCAAATGTTTCACATAAGAATGCTCTTTAATGTTCCCATCATTCTTGTTAAGAATATTTATATAATTTAGGGACATATTTGTAAATAGCAAATATATAAGTCAAACATTTTAGTTGTAAAGAAAATTATAAGGCTATAATTCTTCTTTAAATAGATTAGCAAATCATTTTAATTTGGTATCAAAGCCCTAACCCTAACAGCCAATCAGCATCCTCGTTGGTTTCAATCGTCGTCGGTGCAGAGAGCAGAGATTGATCTTATGTTCTTCCGTGAATTGATACAGACGTGATTGGTGCAGAGACGAGGTATCAATCTTCCTTCGCGAATTGCAGCAGAAGAAATCGTGGATCGTGACACGGCATCGCAGCAAACAGGCGTTGAGAAGGCACCTATGAGGTTGCGACAATCTCGACGGGACAGCGTTTTGCAGAGTTCGATAAGGAAGGGCTTCTACAGCTTGCCGCAAGAGGAAGGACTGGAACAAAGCTTTGTCTGGTGGTCTTTCGTATGCAGTAGTGTCGTTGTTGCCTTTGCAGTGAGAAACAACTTGGAATTGCGAGTCGGGAGTGACGATGTCAACTAAGCAAGGCCTTCGTTTTTTAAGTTGCACTTGACGGCAGGGAGGCAAAGAATCGAAGCGATTGCAGTTTGGCATGTGGGACAAAGGGGTTGCGGCTTCGTGCTGACTAGGGCAAAGTGGATTACACAAACTTGCAGGAAGTCATGTGTGATTTGTAGGATCTAGACTTGAACATTGTGATTGAGAATATCAGAAGTAGGAGATAGTGCAGGAGGCAAGGGAATGAAACCTCTAGGGAAGATGGATCCTGAAGTTCTGAAGGTCTTGGTCGGTCTCATACAGGGAGCTAGTGTCTTGATGGGAGTCACTACCTCAACACATGCTCCTACACAAGTGAAGCTAGATCTCTCTCTTGTGGATCTGAAGCTCGATGGATCGGCCATATATCTGAGTTGGTTGCGTTGGATAAAAACTACTCTATAAGGGAGGAGACTAGAAAGATACCTGACAGGAATGGAGACATAGAGTGACAGTGCTGAGAAAGATGAGTGGAGAACTACACATGCCTTGCTTTACACATAGTTACTCAACTCAATGATTTCATTGATTGCATCATCAGTGGATAGCATTAAAAAGGTAAGCGACATTTGGGTGAAGCTGAAGAAAATTTATGTTGGAGCTCAGAACCACATGAGTGTGTTCCAGATTGAACGTGAGAAAGAGACAGTGCTTCAGGGTGATAGATCAATTCAGGAGTACTCCATAGATCTGAAACAATTGTGGCAAGATCTTGATCACTACTCACCTATGTTGAATTGTAGAGATCTGAGATGCGAGAAGGGGGAGATCTTTGCACAGATGATGACAATGCAATTTCTAGCTCATTTGAACCTAGCTTTTGATCAAAGAAGAATAGTCCTCTTAGCTCAGGCAATGATTCCTTCATTAAAAGAGGCCATCACAACGATGATACAAAAGGAGAGTCGCATGAAGCTACACACTGAGTCGAGTGGACTTCCATGCATGCTATCATCTTTGGTCGCCTCAAGGGAAGATATAATAGGGGCTCAGGGGGAGTAACTGGTGCAACAACTGTGAAGAAGTGAGACACCTGAGCAAGGCTTATCCAAAGCCACCCAAGTAGAGAGTGAACGATAGACATGGACAATCTAGAGGTCGTGATCGTAATCGTGGGGACCATAGAGGTGAAAGAGGGGGCTACCGAGCAAATCTAATTGTAGCGAAGAGTGAGGGAGAGACGGAGGTGATCTTTACTGCTGAGGATCACGAGCTCCTAGAGATGTTGAAGAGGAAGCAAAAAAGAAGCAGGTGATGTGGTTGAAAATGCATCCACCTTATCTTCATCAAAGAGAAACACTACTACTTATGCTCACTTAACCAAAAGTACTCGACATTCATATGCTCTTGTCTCTATATCCACCATAAGTTAACCATGATTGATAGCAAATTTTGGTGCATCTCGACAAGTGACGGGTAACATTAGTGAGTTCGATTTCTATACTCATTTAGCAGTTCCAGAGGATATTCAAACAACTGATAATATATCACAACATATGGTTTGTAAAAACACGGTAAGATGTACTAATTCTACGACTTTGTCCAATATTTTTAAACATTTCATTCATTAGTGTCATTATTCTCCAACTAAAATGTATTTTGTTTATTTGATATTCCTAAGATGATCCTTCAAGAAAAGAGAACTGGCCAGAGACTTGGGACTTGCATGTGGCATAGTGGACTCTGAAAATTGGATAGAGAGGAGATGAACTCAACACTTACATCCATGGTAGATTGTACTTGAGTAGGAGGATCTGGGAGGATGTATTGTGGATTACATCACAAGCGCATGAGACACTCTTCGTTTAGTCTATTGAGTCATTAATACTCGTCTTTGTACAAAAAGATAAATAAACAAAAATTTGTGTGATTCATGTGAGTTGGGTAGGCATACCAAGAACTCTTATGTTAGCTCTAATAATAGTTTGTGTTTTTTATTTGGTGCATTTAGATATATAGGGAACCTATTCTACAACTTTGATGAATGGTCATATATATTTCATGATTTTCATTGATTGTTTTTCTCAAGTTACTTAGTTATATCTGATAAGAAGCAAAAGTGATGTGTTCGCCTGTTTTAAAGGGTTTCAAAGGGCAATTTAGAATCAATATGATACAATAATAAAGATATTGAGGTCTGATAATGGGATAAAGTATGCCAATGAGGTGTTTGGGAGTACATGTCAGTCCAAGAGATACAACATCAAATCACTTGTTCATACACACTGATACAAAACAAAGTAACATAATGGAAGAACAGACATCTTCTAGAGGTAGCCCGAAGCAAGATGATCTCGATGAATATCCCAAAACACATGTGAGGGCAATCAATTTTGACAAGCGCTCAATTGATCAACAGAATACATTCAAGACTATTGGAGTAGTAATCTTAATGGTGGGATCCTCTCATTGAAAGTATTTGGTTGTGTATGTTTTGTGAAGTACAATAGACCATCAATAGGAAAGCTAGATCCAAAGTTGTAGAGTGTATTTTACGGGTTATTTTGGAGTCCAATAAAGAAAATACTATTTGCGAGTATGGTGTGACTTTTAAACAATTCGAATTTGCACTACTCCTTGATGGTGACCTCACCCTTTAGTGGCTCGTCAGATAATGGAGGTACAAGGCGAGAGGGGGAGAGTAGTGATGGTGAGAAATTGGTATATGTGGGTATGAGGCCTTGTCCCATTGTGTGGGAACGATAGAATGAGGAAGAGTCAATGCCTAAGGAAAATGAGCTCGAAGGTGGTGGTATTCAAGCACAAGGGGAGCTGAGTGTGTATACAATGAGACAAAATGAGATAACAGTTTTTGTCGTGTCAATCGTGCCAACAAGTCTTGTGTCCCAGTCTACCTTGAATCCTGAGGCACCTATACCATCCACCTCAAAATCTGATTACATATGTGATATGATTCCTCTCTTCTTCTCACACTTTCAAGACTTTAAAAAGGACCTCTCACAGCAATGTGCGCTATTCTCCTGTTTTTTTTTCTTCTCTCATAACATTGGTCAGTTTGTCTCATACTCTAACATATCACATGTATATGGAGCATTCACTGCATCCTTGGACATTGTCTGTATACACATATGTTAGCATGTAGCTGAGGAGGATTCAAACTAGAAGACTGTCATGCTGGAGGAACTTGATGCTCTTGATAAGAACAAAATGTGGGAGCTCGCATAGCTGCCGACAGAAAAAAAGACAGTCAAGTGCAAATAGGTCTTCACAATGAAGCAGATCCCAGAAGGAAAGATTAAAATCTACAAAGCAAGGTTAGTGACGAAA
Source organism: Phalaenopsis aphrodite (assembly GCA_003013225.1). NCBI lineage: Eukaryota > Viridiplantae > Streptophyta > Magnoliopsida > Asparagales > Orchidaceae > Phalaenopsis > Phalaenopsis aphrodite. The sequence goes on from NEWO01000007.1 coordinate 2,927,966, forward strand.
GGGTATTGTTAGACATATGGCATAGACTATGATGATATATTTGCACCAGTGACAAATATAAGCACAGTCAGGACACTCGTCTCTCTAACTATGAATGGTGAAAGATGTTACACCAAGTGGATGTGAAGAATGCATTTCTTCATGGGGATCTACTAGAAGAGGTGTACATGGAGATACCCCAAGCCTTTAACACAAACTGAATAGTGGGCAAGGTAATGCAGATTGAGGAAACTACCTTACGGTTTGAAACAGTTTCCTCGAGCTTAGTTTGATAGGTTCAGGCAATTAATGTTAAGCATGAGCTATTGACAGATCAATACCAACCACACAGTGTCCTTTCGAAGACATTGTGGTCATATTACCATTCTTATTGTGTATATAGATGATATGATTCACTGGTGATAATAAGAAAGAGATTGCTCAATTGAAGGAAAGACTGGGCAAAGAGTTTGAGATGAAGAACTTAGGACAACTTAGATACTTTCATAGGATTGAGGTAGCTGTGGAGCAGAGGAGATTGTTCTATCTCAGATGAAGTATGTGTTGGAATTGTTCAAGGAGACAGGCATGTTGGGATGCAAGCATGCAATTACACTGAGTGGTCAGAAGAGAAAGTTGAGTTGAGCGCAGATGTGAGAGTGCCAATTGATCATGACTGGTACCAGAGGTTGGTAAGTCATCACATCTATCTGAGCCACATTCGTTCTTACAGATCATTTGCAGTAAGCATAGTGAGTCACTGTATGCATGATTTGAGGAAAGGCCACATGGATGGTGTATCAAATTCTGAGGCACCTGAAGAGAGCACCAGGGAAAAGGTTGATCTTAAGAAAAAATAGGCATTCAACCATTGAGGGCTACTGTGGCTCTGATTTGGCTAGTTGTGATGATGACATGAGGTCTGCATCAGGATATTGCATGTTTGTAGGGGGTAATTTGGTCACTTGGAAGAACAAGAAGCAATCGGTAGTTGTGAGGTTGACGGCCAGACTTCGATAGTTGTCATGGCCTTGGGAGTTGTTGAGATGTTATGTCAGAGAACTCTATTGGTAGAGCTCAAGATGGACCAAGAAGCTCAAATTAAGTTGTGCGAAAATAAGTCAGCAATAAGCATGGCCAACAGCCCGGTGAAGCACGACAGAACCAAGCATGTGGAGATTGATAAGTTCTTCATCAAGCAGAAGCTAAATAGTGGACTACTAGAGAAAAGTAATGTAGCTAGAGAGCAAGTAGCTGACTATCTCACAAAGGGACTTAACTGATTAGATCTATCCAGACTGGGTAATAAGATGGAATTAGGGGATATTTTTTATCGGTTTAGGGTGTTATTTGTAAATAAGGATATAGACAAAGTCAAGGGTTTTATTTGTAAAGAAAGTTGTAAGGCTGTATAAGTCCAATTCTTTCATGAATAGATTAATTTTTTTAGCAAAATCATTTCAATTTATCTCCAAAAGATGCATTGCTCCTGCCAAGTCATCGTGCAATCAACTAGTGGCACATCACAAATCTAACTTAAAACAATCAAAACTCTCTTGCCACTCTCATTCACAATTTTTGTATGTAACATAACAGATAAAACTAAAATAATTAATAGCATCTATCAGAAAAAAAAAACCTGCAATCAAAATAAAATATAAATTCAACTTTAAAAATGCAAAGCATGGTAAGAAAATCACCTCTTCATGTGAGTACGAAATAGGTCCCTCTCAATAATATCCAAAAGTGACTGCAAGAAAATGCCAATTTAGAAGAAAAACAAAAAGCCAAAGATGATGGAATAACTTTGTGCTTCTCAACTGACAAAACTCACTCTGTGCTGCACAAAAATCAGAACTCTGTGCTGCCCTACCAAAATAGCATCTTCTGAACTACTGTTGGTGCCAATCCCACACTCTTCCAAAATTTCTTGAAGAGCCACCAATTTCGGAGAATGGTGCAGCTCATGAAGCTCCGAGAGAAGATCACTGCAAGCAGGAATAACTTCAGCCAGAAGGCCATTCAGAGATTCCGGAGGATTTTCACCGATCACAAGCAACGGATGACTACAGAGTTTTAACAAGTATTGTAACGCCTGCATGAAAAAGAGAAGCAAGCTAAGAAAGTAATTTCGTATAAAAAAAAGGTAAATATAGCAATTGTTTCAAATTCAACAATTACGCACTGACTCGTGTAGCATACCTGGAAGACATGAGAGGTTGCCTTAAGAGATATTTTATCAGCTGCTTCACTGCTGGCCTCACTCCCTATAACTAATGATGAGATTTCCTTTTTGGAATCTGAACTTGAAAAGTGCTCGTACAGTTTAAGTTGTACAGGACTTAGGTTGCAGTATCTGTCCTGAATAATTTTCTCTGGAAGATCGGACAAAACTTCATCTTTTGTTCGACGCAACAGGAATGGCATGACCTGTATAGCAGCGTCAATTAGATTATTTCCAAATTATTATGAAATAATGAAGCTTGCATATTGTGATTATAACACTGCACAGATTTCACCTGCTTATGTAATGCTTCCATGGCAAGCACGCCTGCTTCAGCATCCTTAGCAGAGCATTTTGAATCTTTAGCAGCCATTAGTGGTTTTCCATATGTTGCTTGGAACTGCAAAATTCATGCAGCAGAAAAACCAAATGAATAAATGGCAGATTAATGAAATTCTTATAAAAAAGCTCAATTCAACATGCTTCAGTTCTAACAAGTGGAATCAATTTGCATGAAAACTGTTTGACACATTTTTCAAATTAGGAACATTTCTCTAGCACTTACAATGAATATGTTAATACTTAGACAAGATAGCACTTTTTATACAAGTTTGTTATATGTTAGGATTATACTTAGCAATCTAATCGCTTTAATATGAATTAGGGTAGATAAATGACCGATGCAGCAGATTCCATGAAATAAAGATCATACAGAACAGCTATAAAGAACAATACAGCTAAACAGTACTAACACTACAAAAATCAAACAAACAGAGAAACGTGCCATCTCAAACCACACTTGGCAGATTCTACCGCCTTCTCTGATGTTGATACACTGGCATCAATAAAATAATCAAAATAAAACCAAATACAAAATTTTCACGGATGCATGCATGAAGGCAATTACATATAGTATGGGGTGAAGCATCACATGTCCGTGCATTAATGCAAGCATATGTTGTGTATCTCTGCTTGAAGTCATTTAATCACACAGTTAAACAGTTCAAATGAAAGTTCTCATACGGGTTACTAAATCAGTACTATAAGATTGCCTTAATGTAAATCAAAGACAGAAAATACAAAATTAGGAAACAAGAAATTGAATTCAAATTTAAAATTTCTTCAAATGAATGTCAGTTCAAATATATAAACTTTCAGGCAAAGTAGACGTGAATGAAAAATCAACGAAGACAGAAATTACTGAATGATCAATATCGTGATTAGAGTTCCACAAGCCTATGAAACTCACAGCAAACATCTATCAATATGCCCTACCAAGGTAATAAGTAAGTTGCACATTAATGCAAAACACATTCCAATGCCAAAATAGCTGTGACACACTTTGCACCCACTACAAATAGTATATCCATCCTCTACCAAAAAAATGTATACCTGTCTCTCCGTACCAAGAAACCCAGGCATTAAAAAGTCAAAGAGGGACCAAAGCTCCAGTACATTATTCTGAAATAAAAAGAAACCAAGATCATATAAGCTGATATTCTACTCTAAAAAATTAATTGTTTATACAGACAAATTTAACGTGTAAACCAACTTGTATAGGTGTGCCGCTCAAGATAAGTCGATGCTCTGCCTTTAACTGTTTAACTGCAGAAGTTATTTTAGATTTTGAGTTCTTGATAATATGCCCTTCATCTAAAATGCAATAATTCCACGCAAGTTTTCCAAGGAAATCAATATCTTTCCGAACGATATCATAAGATGTTATAATGATATTGTACTCGTCAAATTTTCCACGAAGTAACAGCCTTTCTGAGGCTGAACCTGTATATTGAAGCGTAATCATCACAGATCTGTCAACATACTTGTCAATCTCATATGCCCAGTGTGCAACTAATGTGGAAGGGCACATTATTAATGATAAAGGATCTTTGCCATTATTGATGGCACGCTGTTCTACAATGTCAGATGCTACTATTGCTGATGATTGCAGCGTTTTGCCAAGTCCCATATCATCACACAATATTCCATGTAGCTTAAATCGTCTCAGAAAAGACAACCAGTTAATTCCTTCCTGTTGATACCTAAACTCGGTGAACAAAAACAGGAAAATGAGAAATCAATCTAATGAAGTGATAAACTTCCAAAATATACAAAATTAAAAACAACAAGAAAAGAGTGTGAATGTATAAAACTGAGGCGTTAACTTTAATTGCAAAATAAAGAGCAGCAAGTTCCATCTCAAAATATTATCAATCTAACCATAATATGAGTGCCAAAATACTCTAAAATAAAATGCTAGAAAACAAATGTGGAGAAATAAGTGGGTAGACTCTTCCAAGTGAGATCTTGTTCTTGATTTTGAAAAAGGATTAGGTTTGCCCATTGCACTTTCGTTTTTTAAAAGGAGGAAGACTTGCAGAAAGCATCATTTTTTATTGAAATGAGAAAAGAGAGATTCAGCCAAATAATGAGAAGAAAGAGGCTTGAAGATCGATAGTGTTAAAAAAAGAAGAGAGACTGAGGGTAGTAGAGACAGAGAGGGAAGATCAAGAGCCAAACAGATGAAGAAGAGATTGCAAACTATCTTGCTTTTACTTTTTGTTTTATTTATGAATATCTTTACCTTAAGCCTCCCATTATGTATAATAAGCCATCTTAGGAAATTAAAAGAGAGAGAAAGATAAAACAATAAAAAATCAAAGTGAAAACATGAGGGATTTTCAAATAAATTAAATCTTTTGTGAAAGTAGTCGATAGATAAGTTAAGCTTCTTTCATAAAAAAAGCCTTTAGAGAAAGAAATAGCATGATTAATTGAATCAGATGACTCATGAATTACATAATTAATATAAATGGTGCAGAGAATGGCGAGTCAGAAAACTATGTTTTGCATGAGGACCAAAAATATCGAAAAAAGCTTCAAAACAGTTTCCATTTTAACTCAAAATACCACCCTCATAAACTTGGCCAAAAACATTCTTTTTTTTCATTTTTGCTATTCTTTACAAAGAATCTACTGAAATGAAAGGCTAGTAATTAGAAATAGATGTCAGTTCATGAAAGTGAATACTGATATACAAGTATGATTTCAACATCCATGCCAAAAACGTTTGTCAATATATTTTCTGAATGAAATCAGTACGTGCATGAGAACAGAAAAAAATAATTTATTTAATAAACAGTATATCTTCCGTATGAGAAAAAAGATAATTGAAAACAAAAGGGTGTGTGTGTGTGCGTGTGTGTGTGTGTGAGTGTGTGTGTGTGTGTGTGTGTGAGAGAGAGAGAGAGAGAACTGCAGTTAAAGAACACACTAGCAACATTCTAAAACTAAATTTCAACAATGAATAAACAACACACCCAAAAGGAACAAATTTTAAAAACTCTCTCTCTTACACGCACACAAAAACAAAAAATATCTGGGCCATACACACTTTACTGCTTAGTTATTTCTTTAATGGAGTTGAAGACCATAGCATATGCCAAGATTGAATAGAACAAGCTCAGCAGAAGTATGACTCTATAGAACGCATTCCAGGAAAGTCTTTTAGGGCCTACCAATACTAACCCATAAAGATGAAATCAGGAAAAATATTTTGACTACAGCCCTCGTTCCCAAAATAATAAACCACTTCATTTCATAAGATTAAACATAGAAAAAGAGTATTTACAAGGTCTTTTTAATCAAGCCATTCCATTGTGTTGTAGGTATGTGTATGAGTCCGTTATTGCTTCTGATACCATTTGACTCCCCATTGGTATCTATTGTAAAGCATAAAGGGCAGTTGCAACGTAGAAGGCTACTTGTATGCATACATAAATTTTAAGTCAGCATTTTTAATTCCAGTTGGCATTACAAAGAAAAATATAAAGGGCAACAGTCCATTAACCATTTTGTCAGCAAAAATGAAAAAAAATAATAATAATAAATATAATCCATAATCATTTCAAACTTAGCTAATATTGATTATTGTACAATTTAAAGCACATACATAATGTGGAATAAATAGTGGAGAACTCCACATTATTTATGGATATATCAAACAGTAAAAAGTACCTGAAAAATTAAAAAAAAAACATTAACGCATCCATCGTTTTCCGATTATTGCAAATAGATCCATAAAGGTGTACAAAAGTTGATATAATACCTCCTTAGTGTTACTTTGATGTCAATGGGGAGCTTGTAATCATCAATATGAGAATTGTCAAGAAGTTGCTCCAAAAATTGTGCATCTTCACTATTTCTTGATAAGCTTTCACTCGAACCAAATGGAGAAGGAAGTCCTCTAGCTAATGGCAAAAGAGGTACAAGCGCAGCAAAGCTATGTGTTACGCCTTGCCTGACACTGAGGTCACAGTCGCTCATACATTTAAGAAGAGGTACAACAAGCAAAGGAGCATAAGGAACTAGCTCCAGGCCCAAACCTTGAACAAGCAAGGTTACCAACATGCCGGCTCCTTGCCTAGCATGCAAAGAGGAAGTATCAGCCAACATTGGAATAGCCTTTTCAATGACCACTCTCATTACACTATTTGTCATTGACTTGGACATAGAGGTGATACATCTAGATGCTGCCAGCCTAACTGCGACATGGCAGTGACGAACACAGCTAAGTACTGATGGAAGAAGGGTTAGCAGTCTTGCTTTCAATGACTCATCCACCAAAGGCGTAATTGCACATATAAGCTGAAAAAAACACACAGACATTCAGCATCTAACTGATAATAAGGGAATCAAAATGGACTCCTAAAAAGTGTTTTTAGCAAGGCCGTAACATTTAAACCCTAAATGAACAACAAAGCCAAGAAATTAAAACAAGACAAAGTTAAATGCTAACTGAAGCCTTTAAGAAAACTTTACTATTGCCCTTGAATATGGAAAGCTCTATCCTCCACGTTACATTCCTAACATAATGACATTTTGACCAAATACAAACCTATTATGTAATGCATATTAAGCATTGCTAAAGTTATATATTCTAATTTTACAAGTATTTAAAAAGAAACAACTACAATATAGTTCCACAACTCATCATCTTCACAAAAATGGAAATTAGTACAAAGCAAACAAACCTGAATGTTGTTAATCAAAATCTGAGGATCCGTTTGATTGGATATTTCAATCATATCTGCAATCCGCTGGGTTTCATCAAAGTGAATAGGTTTGAGAACCTCTGTGAGGCAGTCCCAGAGCTTTGGAAGTTTATCAAATAAGGAAGATCCAAATTTTTCACACAGATGCTTCAGAGCCTGTTCTGCTCCTCTTCTGCTTATAAAACCCTCTGCCTTTGCCCTATCCTCATTTGCGGGTAGAAATTGAGCCATTGACTTTTGAATGCTAGGTGATCTACCAAACAAAAAAAGATTGGGATCTTCAATAACATCCATTGAACCAATGTGTGCTGCCTGAGGTGTTTCTGAAGAATCTGCACAAGTTAAGCTGCACAGATTCTTGATTAGTTTGTCATTTGGACCAGGCTTTCGCCCAATACAGCTAAAAATAAGCTCAGCAAGTGCCTCTGCAGCTTTTTGTTGTAATGTTTCTTCCTGCATAGAGATGAGAGTATTTGAGGGTATAGAACTATATATTTGCGAGAGCCAATTTTGTTTGAGATTTCAAACCTGCTCCCTCTTCACAGCAGCCATCAAAGGTAAAATAATTGGATTAAGCTTGGCAGGTAGATCTGACATCCATACCACAGCAGCAGCAACCGTCGCTGAAACAGAAATATGCAAGTTGTTCTGCAAAATGTTGCATTTCATAATAAGAGCTCAATAAAAGAAGATATAATTTGAAGTTTTTTACGTAATAAAATAGCTAAAGAATTAACAGTCAAGCAATACCCAAATACAAAATAGTACAGACCTGTACGCATTTCAAGTACCCTGCAGTGGAAAGAAGTTGCTGTTTAGCAGACGCTAAATCATTAATGGCAGCTTTTTCACAGGTTACAGAATCAGCGGGCTCAGATAGCCTTGAAGCAAACATGATTGCCTCATCAACACTCAGTGTAGCACAATCAATATTCATAGTTGAAATCAGACTCTGAAACATACCACAAGACTCAGCTGATCGGAACAAAATATTAGCTTCACAACGCATTTTTGCATAAGTTCTTGAAAGCTCAGCATAAGGAAGAAGAGAATCCTTTGTTGGAAATGATGGATCGGAACATGATAATAAATCCAAAAGCCAATTTCTGACATGCTCTACAAGACCCAATAAGTTACCTTGTGCTTCCAGACAGTCCCTGTTGCGCAGTTCTTTAAACCAAGCAATAAGAACCATTGCAGCTACCTAAGAAAAAGCACAACCTTCATGGATTCCATGAACAGTAGGAAGTAATTCACATGAAATTTTTCACAACCAGAAAAGAGAATTTTTTTGTGCGTACCTGCCTCTGAACTCCAGAAAAAGAAGTAAGATCATTCCATAATGGATGAATAACAACAGGCAGAGAAACTTCAGGCAACCTAGAGACAAAGATGCCAAGAGCTGAAGCTGTAATTACTCTTGTATGTGTGACAGGTTTCTCACTATCTGCACCGACAATTATTATTGTGCTAATAGTAGCAAAATCAACCTTATTTTCCTGCAACATACTTTCTTTTGCTACCTCAGAAGCAAAGCATGTATTAGCAACGTTCTCACTCTTTACAATCCTCATCTTGGCAGCTGCTCTAAAATGGCTTTTGCGAGGAAGAGCAATTGGACAAAACATTTTAGTGACATCCAAAGCCGAGCCATATGGAGTGGCAGCGAGCTGTATCCAAGAAGAAAAATATAACTTCGCAGCAGCTTCCAAATCCTGTTCTGGACACTGAAAAAATTCTTTAGTAACAATTAGAATCTAATTGCAAAGGGTTATAGTACTGCAAAATCTTCCAAAAACCAACCTGAAGCAGAAGCTTCCAAACCCTTTCAGAAGACAAAAGAACCGCATCATTTGACTCTAAAAGGAGATTCTGGAAAACAATACGCAAAGCATCACCCAAGATAGTAGATGGCCAAAATCCATTGTCTAAGGACTCGGAAGAGCTCCTTCTATTACCAACTTCCAGAAGCCTCTCCTAAGAGATTAAAGAAACAGCATGAAATTCAGTAAGTTGCTATAAATAGAATACCAGTAACCCCAGTTGAAAACTACTTAAGGCTTCAAATTTTATCAATACGAAGAGATGTTGAATTAGATGTGTCATTTTGTAATATCAACTGCTATTGCTGGTTTTGTTGCAAATTGTTTGTAAATGTGAATATAATGGGGGCACGTGTTTTATAGTGTGAGTGCATTTTAAGCTATGCTGGGAAGCATGCATAGGACTTCGGCGGTGTTTGGTAGCATACAAATAATAGGATTTTGCCATGGATTTAACATAAATCCAGCCAAACACCAAAAAAATTAAGATTAAATCCAACACTCTTGTTAAATGCAATTTTCTCATGTTTGTCTTTCACATCTTGCATTCCATCATTTTTAGGATGTAAATCTGATTTAAATTCGATTGTGAGGTGGATTTATTCTGTCGTGGCTCACAAGTTTTTCTGTCAGAGTGTGGATCTAATAAATCTGGATTTATCGGACGTGATAAATCCTATACAACATAAATCTAAGTTGCAGCCAAACACCGCCCTAGAGTTCACACAGAAATTGAGGTACACCGAGTCCTTCACAAACTCAGTGTATCAATTATGCTTTTTGCCATGTTTGCCTTCAGTTTTTAACGATTTTTTTCTGTGGCAGAATAAACTCTATTATAGTCACACCATGAAGTAAGCATATATACACTGTAAGCTCAATTCCTTCCTCTCTCAGAGCCATCCCAAGTAAGCCAATCACGCCTTTCCTAACAAGTTCAACAAAGCAGATCCTGTCATAACCTAAGTTGAAGCCAAAAAGGGCCACTGACACCATGCTCTGACAAATTGGAAGCTTGTTGTGCCACCAAATAAGTCATTATCGAAGAAAAAATGTAAAATTCAAAATGAATGTGCAGTACCCCATGTTTGATGAGAACAAGGCTAGTCTAGAAGAAATATTTTTTTTTTTTCAATAAAAAGTGTAAGCATGCATGTTTGTGCGAATAAAGGAGCACCTATACGAGTATTAGCGTGTTGTCCAAATTATATTAACTTTCCATCATATTTAAATTAACTTGCCATCTGTATTTTGTTCATAAAAGTTGGCAATCAAATGAATAAATAAAAAATCACAGCAACAAATTTAACAGCTTCTATGACAATTTCAACAGAAAAAAATGCAACTAGGACATAAGCCAGAATTACCAAAGTTTGTATAGCAGAATGGCGAACTGATGTGATGTTGTGTCTCATGAAAGGCCACAATCTAGGTGTTAGCTTAGATAAAACGTAGGGATTATCTGCATATTTAATCCCATCAACATGATCATCTGGCTGAGACAGCTTGTTAAGGTCTAGGTCCTCTTTCTCAATTACCTTCAGTGTGCCGAGCATCTTCGGAACCATTTCTGGCTGAGAATATATTTCAGACAGCAAGTTCATTACACTGTAGAAAAATTTTCAAAAAAAGGAATTGAGCAAAACCAATTTGAGTAAGTGTGAAGCATTTTAATTAAAAAATAGTTCTTTTATCAATACAAATAAAGAAAGAAAAATATGGAAACAAAGGAATGGTAAATTCATTGAAACAAACCATTTAATTAAAAGTTAAAACTGCAGTAAAATCAGGAGAAATTTATTATTAGGACCTTTTGTTCTTCTTTCCCATTGTATGAGTACTTTTGTAATCAAGAGTTTCGTTTAGGAAGGGATCCATTGATAGTAAACAGCAGGAAAGTAGTGTTCCTTCGGACTGTCCATCACCAAACAGAAGTGGGAGGAACCAATACAACAGCGTATAGGAATTATTGCTCTTTCTCATTACAATTAAAGTCTTTATGACTACAGTTACATCATCATCGTCTCAGGTTTATTAATGTTACAACTTGATGTCAAGAACATTATAATGAACATGATTTAGTTTCCTATCCTAGATCCTATCCTAGAAGTTTCATTGGTAAATTGTCTTGGTGTGTGCTTTCACCAAGGAGAAACTGACAATGTTATGCCCAAGAAATCACCATCAAAGACTTACAATGTGGAAGCTAATGGCACAACAGCGTTTTGCAGTACGTGAGAGGCAGGATTGTGAGACATTTGTCCTATTCAAATGACAATCAAGAGAATATTAAATATAAAATCTTTTCCATCAAGTGTTCCAAGGTTCATCCAAAGAGGACAAACACTTTCAAAAGTTTTTAATTAAGGAACCAAGAAAGCACTATCAAGACCATGAAGAATAAGTCGATATTCCAAACTTTGAGGGTGGATTGAATCAAAAAGATTTCCTTAATTGGTAGTATTATGTAGAATGCACCTTTGATTATAAATAATAGGTGAAAAAAAATATTTTCCCTTAAATTAAAAATAAGAGCTTCCACTTGGTGGCAAATCATAAAATGACTAAGGCTAGAGAGAGAAAAAGTAAAATCGCTGAAAGAGAAAAAATGAAAAAGACTTTGGAAAAAAAAATCTTCATTTCAGCAAGAAGCTTTCAACGAGCTCAATGATTTCAATCGAGTTTATCAACAAAAGAGTATGTGACTGAATTTGAGCAACTAACGTTAAAATGTGACATGGCTAAGCCTCATAAACATAACATTGCGGTTTTATGTCCCACAATAGCTAATGATGTGCAATCAAAATAACATTGGATGTTTTATGGTGTCACCAAACCAGCCCTAAGGTTTGAAGGACCACAAAAATCATCTAAAATTTTCTCTCTAAGGCTAGGACAAAAAACCAGTAAATTTGGAAATGAAACTTCTGAATAAACACTATAAGTATCATATAAAAAAGTTCCTTCAAACCAATCCAAAGATACGGATAGTAGTAAAGCAATCACGTCCAATACTAAAAGCCCGCTCACAGCATGTTTTTGAAGCCAACAATTCGGAAACATTGCTTCAAATTGCTTAATAATCAAGTGGTGTCCTTAGTTGAAGAAACACCATAGAGCGAGGGAAATGAAGAAGAAATAAGACTTAAAGATGAGCGCAAACACTTGGCCTGAGCTGATGACAAATAACTGCTTGATTTAAGAGTGGTAAACGTCCCTATAAACTAGGAATTGGAGTGGTTTTGCCACAGAATTTTTCATTAAAAACAAGCTGTATAACAAAAAAAAATTTAAAAAAAAACTCACAATATTGTTAATTATAGGAAAAATTGTGAACTTGGTTAACCATAAATATAGTGAAAAAATAAAACCTCAATAAAAAAGATCACCCGGAACCCTAAAAACTATCATATTTGCATAAAGATAATTAAATAAGGATTTCACAATGATGGTTAATACAATAGTATATTGATAATAAATTATGGAAGGAGGTTAGTGAGACATTATCCTTATCGTCGATAATTGTCACAAAAGTACATAAAAGAATTGAGAGCAAGCATGTGATATTGATGCTTATAAATGAAGAGATTAAGGAAAATGTTGGGTTCATTCAATATTCCAAATCTATATTCATGAGAGCTATGTTAAACTCTCCATCTACATAAACTCTCATAGTGTCAGAAGAAGATTAAAGCGTGAAGCGAAAACCAAAAGAGATTCAACCATTATTATAACATTTGGATGTTTTCCCTATCGATTTACCTACAACTTATCTACAATGACAAATGTACATATGGTAGATTTTGTTCATTGAGCTATCATTTCATATGTATTGACCTATCAGAAGCAGCCCGAAGAATATGAAAAATATAGCATAGAATAGAAGAGCTCCTTATTAAAGACTTGATATGAAAGAGTGATAGTCCAAATGAGACGCCAACAATATCAATTACAAAGAAAGTTGGCACATAATAAATATGTATTCATAGTTTAATGATAAGCAATATTACAATAAATAAGTGATTCACTACTCCTTAATTAGATAATCTGTTTGATCAAGTACATGAAGTATCTCTTCTTTCCAAGATTGACATAGATATGTATACCGCTAAACATGTATGAAGTCATAGGTGATTGAAAATTGTATTCAATACACGAGATGGATTATATAAACAAATAGTGATACCATTTGACCTTTCCAAAGCTCCCAATACTAATATGCATCTTATAGCTCGAGTTTGTCTACCATTGTGGTTGTATCTTCGACGCCACCTTTTTTAGATGTACATTAAAGGTTCAACTACATCACTGGAAACAACTCTTCAACGTAATACATCAAGAAAAATTATATACAACAACAACAACAAAACCTTTATCCCACTAAACGGAGCGGCTACATGAATCCTTTTTCTCCATTGAATCCTATTTAGTGTCATATTGTCATTTAATTCTAATAAATTAAGATCATTTTTATACAATAAACCCAAGTCTTCCTAGGTCTACCTCTGTGCTTCTTAACATAAGTCGAATCTAAAACATCTACTCTTTTAATCAAGAAAGACTATATGCATATTAAAAAAAAAAGTCAATTTTTAGTAAATTAAACTAATTCTAATAGGTATATCATTTACATTGTCAAATTCAAGATGGATGAGAAGTTTAAGCCATCACAGATTGGTTTATCCGCAACCTTTCATTTATGTCCATAGCTTCCATGGTCTTATGTCTATTGCCGATTCATTAAAAACTTTAGGTGGCTTCTCATTTGACCAAAGTACAAAGAAATTCATTTAAATATCAGCAGCCCAATCTAGTTTGAAAGAGCTCAAGAAAATAGTTACAAAAGCTCTTTTGTTAGCTCTACACAACTGCAATTCCATTGTTGTGGTTGATTGTGATGTAGTTAACAGGGAGATTGGTACAATTCTGACTAGGAATGAGTACCCAGAATCCTATTTGAGAAAAATTAAAGGGCACATTTTATTTTGTCATAAAAAAAGGATGCTTCCTATATCGTTGATCTTAACTTTCAGGAGATTGTTAACACCAACATGGTGTTCCAAAGACTATCACATTTTATTTTAATGTTCACTTTCGGATTTCTTTTGAGAACTTATGAAAATTGAGAACAAAACTTCAATTTAATTCTACTTCTTGTCCGCAAACAAATAAGACTTTGTTTGGGAGTGCAGCTGGACAGCTTCGCGGCACCTCACCGCTTAGATCTACTGTTTGGGGGCGCGGCAGATCAACTTCGCAACCGCTGCAGGGAGGATTTTTTGCAAAAAGCGGGCCGCGGGATCGACTCCGCGACCCGCGTTTGGTGACTCCATTTGCTCCTTCGTTCCTGTTATTCGTTCGTTCGTTCGTTTTCTCTCCGTTCTTTCCTCTTCTCTGGCAGTTCGGCAGTTCGACGTCTCACTCCCCTGATTCGCAGTACATCCTCAATGCCCGATCGCATAGTTCGCACCCCTTCATCTCTCGGACTTGATCACCTCTATCGATCTCTCGATTGTGTCGATTTGGCTGGATGGGCAAAGCAGGTAGAGGAGGAACTTAAGGAAGCAATTTGTTGTGGTTAATATCTTCTCAAGTTATTGTTCTTTTCTCACTGGCTTTCTTTGCTAAACAACTCTTCGTTACTCTTTCTTCTTTGGCAGTGGGTGCAGACCAATACTTGGACCAGTTAGAGCCTATGCGCAAAGCAAACGAAGGTTTCTTCCGCTTAGAGCAAGTGTCTTTTTCTTCAAATTGACAACCTTGTGCTCTGAATCGTTTCTATCCCTTGAATTTCCTAGCACTCATTTTCTTTTTCATTGTGTATAGATATATTTGGTTATAAAGTTTGCTCCGCCTCATATTTAATCCTTGGGAATCCAAGAGCAACAATGCAATTAGGTGATTCACCTCAGTTTCTTTCTCAGTATTTTATGTTTGGACAGATCAGTACAAAAACGGATGTTTATGCCTTTGGTGTTGTGCTTCTTGAACTTATTTCAGGAAGGAAACCTATCAGCTCTAATGGCATTAAGGGTGATCAAAGCTTAGTAATGTGGGTAAGTATTGCATTTTATTTTTCTAATCTAAACTCATTTTACTGAGTTACATGTGACTTATGTTTAGCTATACCAATATTTGTGTCATGTAATCAATGCAATGCATGAGTTCTTATTCCTAAAAAAAAATTGTTAGCACATTCGGTGCTCACTGAAGTTTCAAAATATGGTTGTTACAATCTTCTTTTAAACAGTTTTACTAAACAGGGGCAGTATGGTCATTTTTTTCCAAAACCAGCTGTCCGACAGCTGGTTTCACAAAGCTGCACCAAATAGGGAACCAGCTTCCCCGCAGCAGCTTCCTAAGACAGCGCAGCTGCAGCTTAAATGCTGAGAAGCAACAGCTGCGCCAAACAAAGCCTAAGTCAAAAAAAAGCTGTCAATGTAGTTTGGAAAGGCTGTTGATAAGCTTTGTTAAAAAAATGATGCCAAACAATAACCATAAATCAAACAATGAGCAGCAATCCTTTTGAAGCACAATATGTCGCAATCCTTTTGAAACAGTTATAGCCAGAATCTTTTTACATCCCAAAGGGAATTTTGTCGCTTACCAACACTGAATTTTATATAGAGAGCTAGTGAAATTAAAAAAAATCAGCAAGTTATATATATGACCATAAAAGAAATATTTAGAATATCAGAAGTAGGCTAACGATCTCATTTTTTCATAAGAACCATCAAGTGTGCATTCAATTGTGAAAGAAATGCTTTCCTTAAAAGAACTTTTGCGAAGCTTTAACCAAAAGCAGGAGGTCATTTTTGGGTCATCAACCATATCAGAGAAAATGAATATAAAAATGATATGCTAAGAGATAAAAAAACCCCTATAACTTCGAAGTTGTTGATATAACAATTTATTATGAACAAGAAAGTTTTCAAGATACCAAGAACAAGTCCAAAGCAGAAAGCATGACATATAGTCTTTGTGGGCTAATTTTTTAGAATTAGAATTTATTCTTAGGACCCTTTTGCTTATTTCTCTCTTACTAGAGGTAGTTCTGTAATTAAGGGCAGTCTTTAGTAAGGAGACAAGCCTATTATGGCTACTTGTCAGCAGAGAGAAGTGAGTTCTTTTGGAGTTGTTCAGGTGTTGATCCTGAGGCATGGAAGGATTCCTTGATTTTCTAGAGGTTGGAAGGGAAATATATTGCAGTAGAGTCAAAGAGAAAGAAATAGATTGCAGTAGAGTCATCAACTCTGCCACAAGCTAGCATCAAAACTTGAGCAGCCATCTCTTGCGATCATTCATGGCCAACTGCAGCAATTCCAGAAGCAGAGAAGAACATCAGTGAGAATAAAAGGGAGGGTTCGTCGCAGGCATCCTTTTTTCTGCAGGAAAGAACTATTGCCATTCCAAGAAAGTGCAGAATGTTGACCGATCACCAATTATGGAGAAGTGATGCAAATTTCCATTGTTGAGACATGGGCAAAAAGGATGGCTGACAGGGTTGAAAGCAATAAAAAAGAAATCACAACCAGGCTTTAGCGTTATTAACACTCAGATAAGTCGTTGGATTGCAATATTCTTGAGCCAATAGATACTTTTTTTCTTCTGTTTTTCAGCTAGATTTTCCTTAGTGGGCATATTAGGTTTCCTTCTCATTTGAATTGTTATAACTAAAGAAATTGGAAACTCTAATCGCCTAAAAGTGTGCTCCCTAATAATCAAGAAATACTTGTGCTCAGAAGGCAGGCTTTATTGCTGTTCGGACACTGCATCCACTGAGTGACATATTAGAACCTCAAGACACGACATACAGTAGCAAAGCAACAACGATTATGGTGTGCCAATCAGTTGTCTGCTGAAGCAAATTCCAAATAAGGAATCCATCCAAAATAAAACTCACTTTGCCGCTTATCACCTCAAAAAAAAAAAAAAAATTGTAGCTGTTATAAAACCAAACAAATAACACAGAAGTACCTGCTAGTTGATGGACTCAAGTCATCCAAATCAAGCAAAATATCCCAAAGCAACATGACAATTGAATGTAGCATTCTATCACTGAGAGAAACAATGGCTGCAGCAGCAGGTAGCAGGCAGTCAGCTGCAACAGCTCTAACATCATCATCCGGATCTTCAAGTCCAGCTTTACATGCAGGGAGAATATAAGGTAACAGGTCCTGGAGCATTTCCTAAATAACAGCAACAAAGCAAGAGGTGAACTTGCTATTAGAAATGGCAAAATTGTTATATTACAAGAAGAATGTATCGCACACATGGCGATCCACTTGTGAATTTGATATAGTAGGCAACTAAGCATGTCAATCCAATAGCAGCTCTAACTTTAAAAGAAAAATATATTTAGATTTAATATAAAAAATGAAAAACAACAATAGATATAGGAAAGTTATTTTCTGATAAATAGTTCTCAAAACTGACAAACCGAGATATTGTTCTTTGTTTTTTCACAAGGCAGGGATTTGAGGGTGAAAGGTGATATGGGCTGTAGAGTTCTCTATTCCTACAGGCTGTTGCATTTCCCTGGCGATGCGCTGTTATTTCCCAGGTGCTGTCACAATTATCTGCTATTCTCATGTTACTATATTATATTTGTTAAGTTCTTTCGTCCAGATGCTGTTATAGCCAAGCTGATATTGGCATTGTCATACATATGGATATTTCTTCAGATACTGATCCTGATTTCCTTCTACCAGAGCCTCTTGTTTCTGATTTCCATCTATGATAGCTTTCTGTTCCCATGATGGGTATTTAGGATACACAGGTTTTTCCCTTTTCCCTACTATAGACTGGACTCGTGGATAAAATCAAAAATGGAATTTAGTTCGGTATTTGATATCATATTGGACTGATCATATGCCAGCTATATATACTATCCTGAGGTTGATGAGTCTATAAATAAAGGATCTAAGGCATGCAAATTGTTAACTTTAGTAAAATAAAATTTATTTTCTAATTTTCAAACTTGGTATGCAAGTTGAATAAGTGATTCTTTAGAGTACAGTGCATGTGTGAATATCAGGGAAAAAGTCATCTCCTTGCACCAAAGCAAGTAAAGAATTTCTTACTTCGATATCTTCTTTGCACCCTGTTGACCTCATTTTGAGGTCATTACTCTTTTCCTTAGGATCCTAGGATCTAGCTCTAGGGGTTCCTATTGACTATCTTAGAAAACTAGTATTGAAATTCATCCCCTTTAAAAATTCATCCCGATTCTCTTGTGGTGTCTCCCCTAAGTAGTCTCAAACCATCGTCATTTGGTCGAGTGGTTAAGGACTATCATGCGTATTCAAGGAGAAATTCCCAATAGGATCTCAAGCCCTAGGAAAACCTCTTCAGGACTTTATTATCACACACACAAAATGCACAAAATTCACTAAATTGCAAAAGATCAGACTAAAATTGAGCTTAAATGATGGGTCAAAGTGCGAACTTCTCCGGATGACCTCTGATGACAAAATGGACAGCGTCAACACGTCCGGGACACTAATTTTAGTCAGAAAAGACACTCATATTGCCATAATTTCCGACACGAGAAAATGACACGCAAATCGATGAATTCGTCAAAACGACCTCCGATGGTGAAACGAACAGCGCCAGCACATCCAGAACGTCAAAATTACCTAAAATAGACACCAATTTTGTTATGATTTGACACACGAATAAAAAGTATGAATCAAATTTTATTTTTTAAGGAATATTAAATATTTTATATATTTTATTACTTATAATATTAAAATTATAATCTTAATCCCTATTTCCCCTCTACCCACGCACTTATACCCTCGTCTGACCCGTTCCATGGCTCGATCCTGTGGCTTGATCCCGCGGTACTTGTCTCGCTCCCCTCGTGTGCCCTAGTTCCCGCAGACGATCCATGCGGCGATTTCTTCTCCCTTTCTCGACTCTTCCTCTATCGTTCGCGTACGAGGCTCCCCTCCTCGAGCTCCCCTCGACTTTTCGGCTCTCTGATTGCAAGAGGCGAGCTGGCCGACCCTTCTCCTTCTCGATGTTTTACTGTCTCTCTCTTTACTGTAGCAATTACTGCCTCGTCGTGTGATTCCTTTACTAGTTAGGCTAGTTGGTGACTCTTTCCCCCCTCTTCTCTACCTATAAAATGGCTTCTTAGTTTACTTTTTTGGGTTATTGAAAATTTTTTGAGAGAAAAAGTGAGGCAGTGGTTTTACTGTTGGAGGCTTTTAGGGAAGAAAACTCTGCTGAAATCTTTCCTAAGTTTGATTCTCGTGTGATTGGAGTGTGGAGCATTTGTGGGCTGTTGTTTTTTTAGACTTTTAGGAAGAGAAGCTTTGTCGAAATCCTCTCTAAGCTAGAATTCTTGTGTGCTTGTGGTGCGGAGCATTTGTGGCTGTTGTTTCCTGAAGTCTTTAGGAGAAGGATTTCTATTGGAGTGGTTTTCTTGAATCATTCTTATAATTTTGTTTTAAATCTGCTGAAAAGAGGTATTTTTCCCCTCTATTTTGCACTATTTCGGATGACATCTAAAGATACTTCCTATCTCTTCTAAAAAATGTGGAAGCAAGATTTTGGTATGTTTTGAGATTTAAGCATGAAATAGTTCCTATAAACATCAAAATATAGCATGTATGGGCTGTCTTTGTTCTTCTTGCTTGAGATATTTGGAAGTATCATAATGATAGTTTTGAAATGAAATTTGCCCCTCTAGAAATGCATGTTAGAATGTATTATCAGAGCTCTTTATTATTATTACTCATATTCAAAACGAATGTTGGAAAGTGCTGGCTCTAAAAAAAAAATCTATTCAGGCTTATCTATTTCATATTACCTATCATTATTTGAAAACAAATGCTGGAAATTTTCTCTCTTTTTGCCCCCTTGTTTTTGGGCTCGGTTTAGCTCATTTTGGCATCATGTCTTGGCTAAAATCCTTATTATTTTTGGTCCTTTTGGTGAGTTCGGTTTTGGCTTCTTCTAAGCTGAATTTAGCTGAAAGTTTTACATTAGTTTTGGCCCATTTGAAGGGCTCGGTTTGGGCTTCTTTTGGTGTTATATGTTGGCTGAAATCTCTTACTGTTCAGTCCATTCCTTGGGCTTGGTTTGACCCCATTGTTGGGCATGATTTGGTTGGGGGCCTCCTCTTTAATGCTCCTCCTCCTCCTAAGTTTTTTTTATGGGTAATCAAGTTTGTCATCCAAAAATTCATGAATTTCAATATCTATCTCTATGTGGGAATATTTAATGTAAGCGATGTCATACTTTATGTGATGAAAGTGGGTTCGGTCCTAATGATTTATAATAGCTTGTCAATTCACTCTCTTATGTATATCAAAGGCGATGTAATGGCAGTACTTATGGTGGTTTCCTTTCCGCTGCCTTGATCGTGAGCCTTGGTGATGCTGCCTTTGTGGCCTTCTTTGCCCCTACCCGTGAGCCTTAATACTATGGTTGGTGTTCTGGCTGGTTGGGATTTAGCTTGCTTCTCATTTTATCCTAGCTATGAGTTTTTCTCATGGCTCTTTTATGTTAAAGGTAGTTGGTTCGAACTTGGCTTTCTGCTACGGCCCCTACCCGTGAACTTTATCCTATTTACTGTATTAAATTGTGAAGTTATGTTGAAACTTGATGATGTATTTCACGATTTTGTTACTTGTGGGCTTGCCATGAAGTTTGGTTGCTTTCTTCTCTGGCCTTATCCGTGAGCCCTCCTCTCTTTTCTGGCCTTATCCGTGAGCACTGCTCTCTTTTCTGGCTTTACCCGTGAGCTGGTTTTGGGGCTGGTTTGTTCTCTTTGTGGTCCTTGGCCGTGAGTTTGTTTGGGGCTTGGTTGCTCTCTTTCTTGCCCCTATCTGTAGGCTTATTCTTTGGTGGCCTTCCCTTTCTTGACTCTATCAGTGAGCTTAAATGTGTGGTAGCCATTCCTCTTTATTGCTGCCCCTGGTTATGAATATTTATTTGGTCTTATTTAAATAGCTCCATGATTATGTGAAATAATTTTTTTTAATGAAAGGAAGAAATTGAAAGGATTTGGGAAGAGTATGAAATTGCTATTTGGAAAAGAGTTTTGGAAGTTTGATATTAAAATTTTAATGACATAAATGCTATATTTAGGTTCAAGATTAGGTGTGTGAGTGCATACAAGGAATGGAGCCATGGGTATAGTGTTATGTTAAATTTGAATACATTTTAACCTATTTGAAACCAAGAATTGGAAAGGATACTCTTTCTGGGTTGATCCAATTCAATAAAATTTGAGAAAATGATATACTTTCTGGATTGATTCAAGGATCTTGAGCTCTCTTTTGAGGTTTGTTTCATCCTTTTGTCTTTCGATCTTTTGGGTGAATCAATTTCTCCTCTCTCATCCCTATTTTTATTCATTTTTTCCTTGCTTCTTGGTCGATTTTCTGTGCTTATATCTAACGTATAAGTGCTCATATATAGTCTTTTGTTATATAGGAAACCACAAAGCAAAGTCGCAAGTAGATTGGTTTTGTTTTCAGGCGTAGGGCAATGATGACAAAGGCACGCCGCTGGTAGAGCAGAACGATACGTCATCCTACAACACCAGGACTCAATTCTGGGACCTAATGAACTGTAGGATGAAAGTATCATTCACCTACATAAGACTAGCGGGGACCCGTACATTCTTAGGTTGTTGGCGGTCATATGCCCGACGACGTGATCGACTCGTGGACAACTATTCCTTTTTCAAAAATTGATAAAACAAATTGATAAGAACAGATACAATATTTATAAAAGAAAATATTTTCACTATAAAATTAATATAACTTTCCTTTTGTATGTCTGAAATATATATACATGCTAAAATATAAATTTTAAAATACAAATTGGTTGTCCACTTGTTGATTACTGATACCGAGCTAAGGAGTATCCTCCTAAGTTAGGTTTAGTAGGATATCCTTATAGTAGAGTGACAGATTTTATACATTCGGGTGACCGATAGTAGGCTTCGACGTCCCTCGAGTACAAATATACATATTTGAGCCTAGCCCCGACACGAGTGTTTGCGGTCCCATCTTTTCGGATTTTTCGTATGTTTTATCGGAAATTTTTTAACAAAGCACTCGTGGTCTTTTCTCCAGGATTTTCCCAAGATTTTAATAGTTTTATTTGAATTGTTACTCGTCAATTTTCTCAAGTTTTCCGTCGTGGATTATTCGTCGATTTTTTCAAGTTTTCCGTCGTGGATTATTTGTCGATTTTCTCGAATTTTCCAGGCAATATTTTTTTTGTTTATACAGTGAATAATAGTCATCTTAAAGGAGCAGCAAGTTTTCAAAATATACGGGTTTGATTTATATTACAGCATTTTATTTCACAGCATGTTATACTGTTCTCCTCTTTTATACCGCATGCTTTATTACTTTGATACATACTATGCCTGAGTATAGGAAAACCTAGCGGTTATATATGATTGACATCCAACCCAAAGTTGCTATGACGAAGAACTTGGATCGAACACCGTGGGCAACATGACGAGGCCATACGGAGGAGCCAGTTCAAGATGAATCTGCGACGTCAAAACACATTCACATCACCAAACACTTTCCTTAGTTTAAATAACTCATAATATTTCGAGGTGGTTTGTCTAATACAACATAAACCCTTACATATCACTTTTAGGCTTTTGCACAATCATGTTGTGTAATTATAACTCCTAATACTTTAGGATTCCGATGTTACCGTACGGTACAATATAAATCCTCCTTTTTTTTTTTGTTATTTGTACGATCTGATATCGTGGGAATGTAAGTCTTAAATTCTAAATAAATTGCAGAATTAAACATTAAATAATATCATTTCAAATATATAAAGCCAAACATTAGGATAGTTGGGAAGTCACTGGGATTTCCACGAGATCTGTGATATCCTATACTCTTCATTCCTTTGGATTCCTTCAAATAGCTGTTCCTATTTTGAGCCACTCCTATTTGATTTTCTCATGCCCAATCTTGAAAACCTAAACTTTGAAATCTGGAAGGTAGAACCACCGATCTTAATCGAGAGTTTTCTTAAGTGGCTCCGGTCATTTAAGATGTAATTAACTATAGGAGCTTGAATCTATAGGGAACTAGGAACATGGGTAAAATAAACCATATATAATGCTTATATTAGGTAGAGAAATTTGTTGACCTCATATAAAATATTTCACAGACCAAACGGATGTCACAAATTTTTTAGTTTAAGTGATTGAGCCTACTACAATTGATATGTTTATTCTTCGGGATAAGTATATTACTCATAGTATCATGCTTAGTCATCCAAACTATCCAAAATGTGAGACTTGTTTGGTCTCATCTATTTTTAAATTAAAATGTTACTTTCAAAAAATTATATTTATATCAAAACTATTTTCATATTTATAAAACTCATCTCTCTTTTTCAAAAAAAATCATCAAACCAAGTTTTTTTTAAAATTTTTAAAATTAAAACGGCCGACACACCCCTAATTTCTTCCACATATTATTACTCGCTAGTGTTCTTAATTTTGTTCAAATTTGATGCTACAAGTAATTTAATTGTGGTGATTAAAATATAAGTGTTTGCTGAATTTTACATGGTTTGAATATGCCATTGATTTATAATTAAACTATCCTATAAGTTCTAATTACTGTATTTATTGTTTGCAAATATTGGCAGATTTAGTTTTTTTTTATTATTATTCGTGAATCCCAGCTTCCATACATTTCATCATTCTAGTTTAATTAAAAACACAAGACCATTCACCTCCGTAAAAGTTGTACTCTCACCATCAGAGCAGAAAAATCCATGCAAACAAGGTAACATTGTCTTGTGATGGAACTATGAAAGCAGACGAAAGGTAAATTCAAGCCTCGTTCACTGAATCAAAATCCTAATGAAGGAATAAAAGGTCATAAATAAGATAAAAAAACATAGCAATAAACAAAAAATATAAAGGGCACATGGTTGTACATGATGAAAAAAAGCAATAGACACAAAAAGATTATGCAACATATACTTGAGGACTAACAAAAATATAGCAGCAAGTAAAAAATTAAGTTTTACAGTGGAATAAATACAATAATTTTCTCCTGTATAAATTTTACATCATCCATAAGCCTATAGCACTCCAACCATGTTATTTTCAACATCTACGACTAAGAGGATTAGGCATTTCTCGCAGTTTGCCTTCACTTTTTTTTCTTGAAGTGCTATTTTAATCTCCATTTCAAAAATAAAACTTAGGGTACTAGATCAAATTGTCATGGTCACATAGAAGGTGGACCATACAAATTGCTTACAAGAGAGAGTTAAAATAATATTAATCTTACATACTAGGATAAGTGACAAGTCTCTTCCCTATAGAAACTAAATTTTGAAACAAGCAGCCTCTTTGATTGTTCAAGGATTTTTCCAAGAAACTTTGCTTCGAGGCTCAAACAATTTTCTGGATTTTCTTGGGACTCTTCACGATTTGACATACAAACTAAACTAGGTATGTGTGAATACAGTATTCATTGTCTCTAAAGACGCGCGTCAATTTTTATCAACAAATTAATTCAAACTTCATTATGAAGACTAAACTTGTGCCTTTTTTTTTTTTTGTTAGGCACACTTGACTCTTAATTGATTACCAGCTAAGAACGTATAATATCAACTAGCTCACATGCATCACATCTCATCAATAAGATTCCATACAAACTAATGTAGGTTGATGTGCTCTAAGCATATTTTTGAAGTTTATCAACAAATTATAACTTTCAAACTTCCTCTTGTTTGGCGTGCCTAATTCTTAATTTGTTACCAGCTAAAGACCTATAATATCACACCCGCCATCATATTCTACCAGTGTCATCCAATAAACCACTTCTAATGACATTAACAACTTTAAATGCTCCAATAAAACATGCCCAACAACAACCCTAATCCTCCAGCTCAAACGCTCCTGAGCTATATTATGTACCTCTTCTACATTAAATCACATAAAAGAACCACAAAGAAATTCATGCTTAAAACAAGAATAAATTTTGAGAAAAATTTTAAAAATTAAATTTGTTTTAGCCTAGTCAAAAAGAAAATGATACCTTCCTAACAGCAACCAAATATTTTATCCCAAGTAGACAGCCATGCCGTACCTCCCATTCTTGTCTGCACTGAAAGCAAAAAAAACAGAGAGAGAGATGATAAAAGAAGAGACACAATGAACAGATTTGCAATAACCATGAGATGTCAAATAAGCTACCTGCATATGTAATAAAATCTTTAATGTCTCCATAACCAATGAAGGATGCATGTACTTTAAAACCACCCCAAGAACTTGAGCGCAAGTTTCACGAACGGGTGCAACAACTTGGTCGGCAACGTAATCACCAAATCTACAAGCAAATTTAAAATAAAGTTTAAAACTAAAAGAAGAATATTATATTGGTATAAGGCAAACAAGAAAAAAATTTTGTATAAATATCTGAGAAAATAATTTAGTCCTCCAGCAAAATCTTATACATAATATAATGTGCCCTTTAAACAACTACTCACCGATCTAAGGATAGTATACACAAAAATCTGATAGCACAATCTTGCAAAAATTCCCAGTTCTTCATCCGGGAATACTTAGCTAGTTTAATCAACTTCATAAGTTTGGAAGCCTTAGGAAGATTTGTTGTTAAGTCTAATTTGGAAATAGAGCAGGTATCTTCAAAAGATGATTCAAGAGAGGCAGCATCCTCCAACTTGCAATGATAATTAAGTCCGCCAGAAGATGGTTCCATTTCCACTTTAACATGAGTTCCGACAATATCATCTTTTACCAGTGTAGGATAGACAATTTGTCCTTCCATTGTGCCCATGATAGCGTTATCTTTAATTTCCCCACCAACAGACTCTAGAGAACAAAGTTTATTTCCATTATCACTAAATTCGATACAAGACTTGTGCCTTTTTAGCGGAGGTTCATCCTCATCAACTGGAAAATGAACATTCAGATTAATTTTCCAGGAATCGCTTATTTGTTTCTCACACTTTATGTCCTCTATATCACCAAACCAGGACTTTTCCAAGTTAAGATCCACAGACAACACTCCAGCACAGGCACCATGATGAGTCAGAATTTCTCTTAGAGCCATAATGGACCCATGGCGCACCTCCCAGACTATTAAAACACAAGCAAGAAGATGCATTGGAAAATATACATTATAGATAGTTCAGAAAATAGAGATATTGATACACCATCCAAAAAATAAAACAATAAAAACAAAAACTGACTGGGATCAAACATATCATGAATGAGTTGGTCCACAAAATGCTGGAAAGGCCATCTACCATCCTGGTCAAGTTCATCTTTATCTACCTCAATAACTGCATTCACAAGACCCTGTAAAGAGAAAAAAAATTTGCATTTAACTAGATTACCTTGTTACAAAACCAAATGCAAATAAACATGCAGGAAAAAAAAAAATCATAGTTTCAAAAAACTAATAATAATGCTTTGGCATGAATATAACTAGTTCTATTTAGCTAGCAAACAATCAAATTGCTCCCAATTTATTGGCTTGATAAGAGAAATTTACATATACTAAATTGATTAGTTCCGTGAGATGATAAGAGATTTTGCCAAACAACTCAGGCAGAATGGAATAAATTCACAAACAAAAAGAAAGAAAGAAGAAAACCAAGAAAAGCATACTTACCTCTTCCTTTCTAACAATCAATCTCTCTACTGATATAGGGACACTAAAATTTCCAACTGATATTGCTATTTCTTTGCCAACATTTAATTGATAAATTAAGATGAAAGCTCTGACAAGCAGATTAATAAATTCCACCTGAATCTCACATCCAAGTTAAAACAGCTTAACTGCTCAGACCAAGACAAGATGAAACACATAATAGATGCCGAAAAAAGGATTCTACAGACACGGCACTGCTACGTAAATGCTAGAAGAGTTGTTTAGATTTTAATATCAGAAAGCTATAACCATCAACAATGATTTCATAGAAAAAGATAGCAGTTCAAAATCTCCAACTCAACAAAATAAAGGCATTTTGAGCCAATGATATATAACTTGGTCACCATAAAACTACAAAAAAAAGAACTATAAAAGACAAGGAAACTATAAAAGTGAATTAAGAAAACAATCATCATCGTTTGCCTTCAAAACTATTTGGAATCAAGATTTTGGATCGAAGTCCTCTATTTGTAATTATTGAGTACTACATTAGGTGTTAAACATATTTTGTGAAATCTTTCTACATCACTTCTATCCAATTTTCTTTCTAAGCATTTGACATTAATTTTATATATCCATCATATCAGTGCATCTTCCACCATAAATTCCCTCACTGCCGTCATCTGTTTACAATTTTTCACTTTATTAAATAGATGCTACTCTCACCATCCCTCTAATATAATCATTTATCAATACATCCTTTCCGCGTTTACAGTACATCAATCTAAACACCATCATTTTTATAATGCTCGACTTATCTATTAATAATTTTATTATTGCATAGCACTCAAATACACACAACATAGTCAGCAAATTTATAAATCTTAAAAGTATATCTTCCAATCTCAAATATATTCTCATCACAGTAAACTTCTAAGGCACTTCTTCATTCTAAAGAATGAGTCTTAATTCAAAAAGTTATATTTTCATCTATATTACAATTTATACCTATGATAGATCTAAGATGGTTAGAACATAACATGTAAGTACAACCATATGCTTTGATAATATTTGTTCAAAATAGTTATATAAATATCCAAAAAGCTACTTATCATATGATATTTTTTTCAATTAATCATGTTTGTTATTTTCAATATACTCACTCCATCATTAGAATTTTACACTTATCAACAAAAATATCACTGATAAAAATCATTTTATCTTCAAAAAGCAGAAACCAAAAACCTCATTTTGCACATCCTTTATAAGCATCTCCATAACTAATAGAAGAAGGTAAAGACATAATGTTCATTGCTAATGTAGAACCACCATGATTGAAAACTCCTTAGTCACTCATAATGACTTATAATACTAATAACTACTCTGATATACATTTCTTTCATAACTTTGAAAAACTTTTGACATTTTTTTCTTTGTGCGAGGCTAATCAATTCGCATGTTAATTCAAGTGATTTGAAGTTGCTAACCATCTAAGGCAATCAGTCCATGTTAGGCTTGAAGCAGGTCAGTTAGTGTGTTAAACCCATTTTAAGATGGAATTTATTTTAATTTGATGTTATCAATTCCTAGACTAGGCTAAAAATTGGTCAATCAATGTATTTAAAAGGTTGATTAAACCTATCAGTTCTAAAGAGATATGCTCTCCTTGGTTTATGTAAGCTAGTTTAGACTTTCTAATTATAAAGAAATTTCTATCGCTGCTCCTCGTGTTTAGTTAGCATCTTGAGTATTTTTCAATTTTATAAATAAATCCATTCCAAATAATGAAAAATGGATTTTCATATTTCTAATTCTAAACTATAAATCTCCATCTTCCTCGCTCAAACTTCCAATCCTAAATATAAATTTCCATCTTCCCCTTTTCTTTCTCTCCAGAATTTTTTCGAAACAACAACAACAACAAGAAGCTTTTATCCCACTAAGTGGGGTCGACTCCAAGAATCCATTTCTACATTGTGTCCTATCGATTCTAATAAATAAGATCATTTTTTATACAACATCCCTAAGTATTTTAGGTTTACCTCTACCTTTCTTAACATAAGTCAAAACTAAAACATTTACTCTCCTAACAGGTCACCAGAAGTTCAGCATTTAACTTGATTAAGGGTTTTTTTGGTGGCTATCACAAATTTTTATTTTTTTGGAAAAATCAGACCATAGCCAGAAAGCTGTCACCGCACCTAGATAGGCATGGTGTGAAAACACTGCTTTCAGCGTTTTGAAAACGCATAAACTACCAAAACGCAGCTTACCCAAATAGGTCAGGTGCGTTTTCAAAATGCCACCGCACCAAATAAGCTTACCCCAAACGGGCCCTAAAACATCACCCGATCTTTTTTCCAAGACAATCAAAAAAATTTAGAAGCAATCATGGTCATCCAAACTTTGCTTAGAAGAGTCCCAATTATCCAAAATTTGTCCTAAAATAATTAAACATTGTAACAGCAGCACATTAACATTTTTTGAGAGGAAATACAGAAACAAGAAGAAAGGGAGAGAATCAATCAGGACCTTATTAAAACTTTCTTGCTACACTTACACTTAAGACTCTTAGATCATTTGACAAATCTTTAGTTATCTAACGCCTTAAGTTTGGGATCATCTTTTTTAGTCAGAACATCAGATTCTATTTTTTTAAAGGAAAAATGATGAGAGAAAACCAACCCAACAGCCAATCATAAGCAGCCCCTAAATGCATGCTAAAAGAACAATCCAACAATCAATCAAGCTAGTCAATCAACCGCAAGTAGATTGGACACCTTGGAAGAAATGTTCAGCCAATTCATGAACTCATAACAACAGGGAACCAGAGTGGTAATCTACTTACCCGTGTGGTATTTGGCAAGACACCCCCAATCTAGGAAGTAAAAATCCAACGATGATGCGGATGTAAAGGGTGAGGAGGTTTACCTGCCAAAGTTTCTACAGGAAACTTGACTACAGTTCAAGGTTAGACAAACTAACTTGAGTTGCCAGCCTACCAAGGTACATTCAACACCAGGAAGAATGCCTAGAAAACAGTCTTCACGAGGCTGAAGCTATTTGTTCATGCTAACTATGGTGGAATGTAGAAGCAAGGAACCACTGTAAGATTAGAATATTTTATCCTTGAAAATTTAAGAAAATCTTAAAGGAGTATCATCCTGATGACAGAGCAAGAGAGCTAGATCTGAAGGTCAAAGCTATAACAGAGATATAAGTAGTTCGCAAGGAATAATGTTACTTGATTCTAGAAGTGATTGGTTTATCTAGAAATAGCAAAATGTAAAGTAGAAGTTCAAGAAGTTTATATAGATCTGTGTTACTTAATTGTATATGCGATCGGCTCTTCTAGAGATAATTCAAAAAGAAAGCTCAACCTTCATAAAGTTCATTGCAGGGTAGCATCAAAACCTTCATCAAAAAGCTGATGTCAGATTAAAAACATAATCCAAACGACAGGGATAAAGGATAACAGCAAGGAGGAGGGAGAAAAAGGAAATCAAAACCAACAAAAACAGAGAAAGCCCTTTCGCGTGCATTGTCAACTCAATGCTCATACCAACACCAAATGATGAAAGCTCTTCCCAAAATTAAAGCCAAAAAATGAAGCGTAAAATAGATATTATGGCATATGCAGCAGAGAGCGTATCATTGGCAGACAACAAGCAAACTCTTTGATGACTCAAATGAAATCGTCTAGAAGACAGGTTGCAAAATCAACAACAAAGCAGGCTAGCAATTACAAAACCTAACCAAAACCTTACAATCTTACGAATTGCTATCATAACCTGTCCCAAATGATAAAAAACAAATTTCCATGCAAAAATAGCAAGTAACACAACCAAAAGTGCAACACTTTGATCAGCAACTACAGCTGGTTGGACATCAAAATAAGTCGCCGAGATAGCTGTAAAATGGAAATAATGACCCTAGAGCAATCCAAAAGAAGGGAATAGCAAAGGAATACTCCTCTAGCTCGCAGCCGGCAATAAGTATGAGGGCAAAAAAAAGTATTTTAGGCAGTATATTCAAATAAAGATGGTTCTAGTTTCTTTGATATTCAATGCCTGAAGTCAAAATAATCTGAAATTAGTGGAACCGGTCAACATATTTTAGTCTGAAAATACAACTCATCCAAATCCTTATTGGAGCAAAGCAATGATGTTAAACCACTAGGTTCTGCCTCTTAATGTATGTCGCAAGAACTTCAGCAATACATACCTCTAAAAGTGGGATGTCTTCTAAAATTGATGATGCTCATAGTTCATATTTACACAAGATGGTACAAGTTACACTTGTTACATAACTACTACACATATCTTAAAGATTAAACTCAATCCTAGTTTTATATTCTGATGCGAGTTGACAGTAAAACTCCATAAAATTGTTTTCACCCTTATCAAGGCAAGCAAATTAACCAAATATAGCAGGAGATTTTAGCCCTTTACCAAAAAGAGAGGTTTTATCAACCAAGAGAGCTGTGGAACATGAATTGTCATTGATCGAGAGAACATTGTGGCCAAATAAACTAATGTATGTCATTCTCCAATAGAGTCCAAGAAGATTAGGAGTAAGGTGTAAAACCTGTAGAGCAAGGAGCAACTCAGGAGAGCAATTTATCATGTGAATCACCAATGATACGTGTGTTCAATAAGACTAGCGATTGTAAATGTGCATTAATTATAGGGCCCTAAACATTATCACCATCAAAATCAGATATCCAATTCAACAAATTGAAGAATTAATCATCAAATTGCAACTAACCGAATAGTTTCCAAGCTGTATTTGTCACCATCAAATCTCAGTCAAGAAAAATATAACTAGAGACTGCCATTGAAAGGAGGTTGAGATTGTACAAAAGGCAAGTGATGTTTGAAATTTGCAATTTTCCAACAATCGTGTGAGGATGAATGATGTATTGTGCGCTGTCATAGATAAAATTGTAATTGTTCAGCTTGATGACATTTTAATGTACAGCAACATCTAGAATAAGCATTTGCAGCACAATGAGCATATTATAAGGCTTATGCAAGAAGCCAAACTTGCACTTAATCTCAAGAGTGAAAGTTTAACAGACTCAGACCCATCTAGCTCAACTTGATTGTATGTAAAATAGGCCTATAAATAGATTCAAATATGGTGGTG
Source organism: Phalaenopsis aphrodite (assembly GCA_003013225.1). Lineage (NCBI taxonomy): Eukaryota > Viridiplantae > Streptophyta > Magnoliopsida > Asparagales > Orchidaceae > Phalaenopsis > Phalaenopsis aphrodite. Next base: position 2,959,836 of record NEWO01000007.1, read on the forward strand.
ATCACTCGAAATTGACTCAAGCCCCACACTGATTCAGGAGCGAGGAGTTTCGTTAGTTTTTGTCAATATGTGAGAAAGCTCACAATAAGGACAACACATTGCCATTTATTTGATTCTTTGGCCATTGGGTCACAACTAATTGTAATACACCTCGAGGTATAAAAACCACATGAAAATCATGCTTTGTTTACTTTATTTTTTCATTAATTACAGTAGCACTAAAATTGAGTTCTTAGTTGATATTTTTTTATATACAAAAATAATTATCCAATATCAACATATGTTCTTGAGAATCTATTCCATTAACCTCTTTGATGGCTTCAATGTGCAACTAATCAGTTTGATCCACATATAATTACCCTAACCTTGAACATCACCATTTTTTCCTTGACTGTCGATACCAGAAATACTTCTTCAATTCCTTGGTGTTCTTTTAATCTTCAGAATTCATGAAGTTTTATTACTCAAAATTCTCTCATATCACCAAGACTCGCCAACAATAGGTACCTCACCAAGACCGGTAGCTTTACCTCCTATGCATCTTTTAGAGCGAACTCCACTTCACTTTTTTAGATTATTTATAATTCATATTACTAAATCAAAGTCCCAGGATCCCATAATATTGTGTAAGCTACGCCATATACCTATTTAATTTTCCTTAGTTTTCAGCATATTATAAACATAAACAAAATCTAAAGCTTTTGCTTTCTCACTGCCCGATTTAAAAGATTTCTAGCTTCCACATAATAAGTATAAAACTCAATAATATTCAAAGAACAATTCACTGCAAGTCATTCAACACACTGTGCATTGGCATATTTCTTTCTCTTGTAATCTTTTGAGCAATTTAATTCCACCACCAAGTCTCTTTACTTGTGTATGATTCATTTCTAGTTATTTTATCCCAAAATAAGTTTTACTCAACTACAGAATTTAAATTTGCTACTCTAAACAACCTATCTTAAAGGTTTGAGAACATTTCGCCATTTAAATTCCAATTTCTTGATTTAAGGAGATGTTTCCTTCGAATAGTTTTCATTATTCTCTTAAGACATATATATCAACAGCTACAATTCTACACTGTGTGCTCGACCAATATAAACAAATATGTAGGTGAAAAGCCAATACACATACCCAGGCAACATAAAATGTTAAAATTAAAAAGAATAGTTTTTAATAATTGTACAGATTGATGTCAAACTATTATAGATACTTGACCAACATGCAATGGCAAAACTGCTTGACAAATAACAATTTTGAACGAAGTTATAATTTATAAAAAGCCTTACACAACCTTGCTTGCAGCTGGTATATCTGAACTCTCTCTAGATGCCACTGGATATTGGGAAACCGACACCTCAAGCTCATCATCCTCAGACCAGCATTTTGTATGATCTTTTGCGCTTACTTTTGCTTTTCTTTTAAGCATATTCAACTCCCTCGCACTTAACCCTCTAGGACGAAAGCCGGGGATCATGGTTGCCACCAAATGCTGGATATTTTGACCGGACCTGGTAACATGGTATCCATTATTAGGCCCATTTCCACTTGAGTTACCTTTTTGTGTGAGAAGATCCTCATCCTTGATCATATCGCTAACATCTATAAATTGCTCACAAACATCTAAACCTGCATACATGCAAGCACATTGGTAAGTAAAGATACAACTTCGAATTCACTGGAATACTGTCAAAATCAATAACATTGAATCATATAAAGGATAAAATATATGGGAATATTGGCATATATCTGACTTGAAAAAAAAAAAACCAAAGGCAGTAGTCGGCAACCATGCTTACATAAATCAAGATAAGTAAATATATACCTATTAAATGGAAGGATGGATGGATAGATTATTAGATGTAAACACTATAAAGGTAAGATAAGAACACTGAAGTTCATGAAAAGTAACATGCTAATGCTAGGGGGAACACAACATAGGGTGGATAAAGGACAATAAATAATGGGGTATGTCAAACCTTTAAAAAATTTAGGCTATGAATACAGTGGTAAGTAAAAGTAGCATACCAAAGTATACCGAAGACATACACATTTTATGACGTCTCATATATACATACATGTCATATGACATGGATCAACACATGCATATCTATAAAGTGTCCAAATAAAAAACTGCAAATTAAAAATTAAGTCATGCATCCCAAGCATGTAAGCAAAAAAAAAAAAAAAAAGCAGACAAATTTTTACATGATGACTAAACAAAAATATATAAATACATAAATATGTATTACAAAAGCAGCCATCTATCCACATCATGCACGTATACAAGCTAACATAAAGAAAAAACAAAATTACATGCACAACTATAAAGTAGACAAGCATGCAGAAATTTTGAAAGAGATATTAAGAGATTAGGAACATGTAGTTTTCTACACATTTTTTAATAGGAAAAAAAAATTTGCAACCCAATGGTATTAAATTTAAATTGAATTATTTATGGCTATATAACTCAAATCTTCGAAGCCTCTCATCTTACTAATACAAAAAATCATGGTCAAGTATTTATCACATTGTTTTTATAATATCTTAACCCCCAAGTGAGCAGGTAGTTCAAGAGTAACAAGGGTGCAATGGTGACTGATGAGAACAGCTAAAGTGACTAGTAGTAGATAGGTTGTGTGTGGTGGTTGTATCCAACATCAGCAGTTGAAAAGGTTGCACTTGCAATAGCAACAGTAGCTAGCCAATGGCAGAAAGAAGAATCTTATTTTTAAGCTAAGGTGGATAAACGATTTGATGAATGTGATGAATGATTTGATGAATGCCAACTGACCTTATTTGATTAAGCAAACAATAATCAGCCAACAGCATAAGAAACACCAGGTAGTTCGCTAAATAAAAAATTATTCAATGAATATAATAAAACTTTTGGCCTATTTAAGCTTCAAAAAATGAAATATATATCCAAAAGATAGAAAAGGATACATCAAACATAAAATGTACTGAACAGCATATTCAAAATGTAATAATACAAGCTTCCTCACATTTAAAAAGAATCCATTTCAATTGGCTCTTGTTAGAATACAACAGAAACTTTAACCCCATAGCTTCAATATAATTGTGTTAAGATGGTAAGGAACCACCAGCAGTAAATCGTCCAAAACACAATCCATATTTACTGTAAAACCTAATTCAAGACATGCAGAGTGATATCTATGCATTAATCGAAGATGAAGCATAAGTAAAAAGTTAGCCTAACCTTGGTATATTTGATTAGTAGAATATTTTTTTAGGGTAATTAATTTCAAAAGCCCTTTAACCTGTCTCACTAAATCCTTCTATAAGAGGAATTTCTTCACAAGAAATCCTCCTAAAACATTTGATTTCCCATGTACACATTTATAAGCAATAAAGGGCAAATTGGATAGTACGACACTTAAGTATGTTTTCTTAAGATAAGAAATTCTCACAAGGGATATATATGACACATCCCTCAATCAAACGATTTCTCATTTCAAAACAATTCACATTTAATGAAAGAAAAAAACACTCTTAAATCAGATTTACCTTTAGGAGAAGAGGAATCAAATAGAATGCAAGCCTAACAAAAATTGGTATTTTATACATTGATTGTTCAACTACTAATACACAACAATGGCAACAGTACCCCACCAAGATCAGCACTCTGGCTACCAAAACACTCCAGATGTATACAAGGGCCAAACCAATCCTAACTCTCTTGCAAGTTCAAGGCTCAAAACCCATTAAAGATAACTAAAAGCTAATTTTGAATAAATTAAGAAATTCAAGGAAAGAATGAAGGTATATAGAAAAGAGATTGAAGATAATGGTTCCTACAAAACAATGCACAACATTTAAAGGTATGCAAAATTCATTTTAAGAAGTTCAAGATATGTTGAGTAGTTTACGCAAGAATAAGAAACTCCTCTATCCACATTAAATTCACAGATTTAAGTACTTTAAATTGTTTGATTGGGTTGTACTTTTCCTCATTACGATATAAACTTCCAGCAGAAGTGAAATTATTGACTCTAACTTAAGCATATATTGAAATAAGCAATAGGTTATGTTGCTCCATTATTGATCCAAATGCTACCACATTTTAACATTGTGAATTTTAAGGGCAGGAAAACATATTTTCAGTGTTTTGATTCTCACTATATTTTAAAGGAGACCTCTTCTAACTATTATCTTAATCCACATATTAATGTATGAAGAGCCACCAAACATCCCCATGCCCCATAATTCAATACACATCCACTGAAAACTTCTTTTCTGCGCACAAAGCCTTCCTTACAAATGTTAACATCATTAAAATTTCACAACCCACTTGAGATATTAAGAAATAAAAATTGTGAGAAAGCCATGACAAAAGAGATGAAAACCTTAGCACTTAGGAAATAGTTGAGTTACGTTAAAGAAAAAGTTTGCAGCGAGTAAGTGAGTTTGTACATCAAAATTTAAGGTTAATGAGAGCCTAGAAACATATAAAACTAAGCTACCAGAAAAAAAACAAACCTAACCTTATCAGGCAGACAATCAAGCAACAATTGCTTCAAAAATGAATAAAATTCGTATCCATAATTCATTGGTTCATGCAACAATATTAAATGACAAATGCTTCTCTGCATGATGATGTAGACACTCTTGACGAGATTCCAAAACTCTTCTAAAAAATATAGTATGAAAATTCAAAAAGGCACCAGTTAAAATGATCTCTAAGTACATGTAATGAAAAATTCACAATAACTATTGGTGGAATGAGGTATAGACAAAGCCAAGGAGACTATACTATTTTATGACACACTCAACTAAAAGGAAATTGGCAACTTTTATCGTAAATTTTAATGAAATAATTACTACAGGTGACAATGGAAGAAAAAAATAACTCAATGCAAAATTTGTGGACATATAACTCGATGTTAAATACTTTCTCAGCATGAAACTGACTCAATCAAAAAGTAGGATATTTATCTCTCAACAGAAAAATATAATGGACGTATTTAAAAAAACAAATACGTTGCACTTAAAACCATGAGAAACCCAATCGAAGTGGCCCAAAAACTAGATATTCATAAAGAAGTAAACAAATTCAATAAAGTGTGATATCAAAGATTAATTAGAAAACTAAGATACCTATCAAAGACTAATTTAGATATTGCATTTGTGGTAAACTTCACAAGGCAATTCATACATAAACTACAGAAATCTAAACTTCAGGCTGCTTAAAATTCTAAATTATTTAAAATATAATTCGATAAAAGAAAAAAACCCTAATATAAATTAAGTTTTAAAAAGACAAAATCGAATATTGTGATTTTTTGCTTCGGCGAGATGAGGCGGATCGAGATGTAAATCGCAAAATAAAAAAATAAAAAAATAAACTCATTAAATTAAAAATAACTTATAAATATGACATAAACTATCAACATATTAATTTAGTTTATTTTCAGAAAGACGGAAATAAAAAATCTCAATCTAAAATATAGCTATGAAATGGAAACTTTAAAAGAGATTTAAGTTGATTATTTATTTAAAACTTAAATACAAAATGAGGGTTGAGGTTCACTAAGATCTCATCATCACTATCATTATCTTCAAAAGAATTATCATATACAATAAGTGTATCATCATCTAATTAAAACTAATTAAATACAAAATGATTCTTACACCTTATATTAATTAACATTAGATCAAATATAATATAAAATAAAATAACAAATTAATTACACAATCAAAAAATCCGACATAAACTACCATTTCGATATATTAGATATAATAATAAAATAAAATAAAATATATTAATCACATAATAAAGATTTGCATACATAACATACAAGTCCTCGGTATTTATATATCAAACACCTAAATTTTGATATATACTTATATAACACGTCATTAGCGCTTCAAAATATATGCATAAAATGATGTAAATTAACTTAAGAAAATTAATTTTAGTAATACTTTTGACATGATGCTAAAAATTTGGGTAATCTCTCTCTCTCTCTCTCTCTCTCTCTCTCTCTCTCTCTCTCTCTATATATATATATATATATATATATATAAACATAAGAACTATGTGCTATGTAAGAAAATCCCTCTAATATAAATAGGAAAATTTACAAGCATAGCATAGAATTCTTATGTATTTATATATCTCACAGCTAAATTTTAATATTTACATACATAACACTTTGGTATCTTAAACTATACGCGAAAATAAGTAACTCAATTTTAAAAAGTGAGAATGCTATTTTTGATGTTATATTAAAGAGCTAGTGTTGTGTGTAAATAAGAAAGTTTAAGTGTGAGATAAGTAAATACAAAAAAATTGGTGTTATGTATGTAAATGCCCCTATAATATAATATATAATTTCTATTTAACCTAATTAAGACGTCACTTCAAGCACCTCAAGAGTCGAGGCATGCGCCTCATATCAAAAAGGAGTAAATCTCAATAGTCACAATGAAACTTAAAACTCAAGATAATTTTTGAGTGCATATTAGAGAAGTGCCTCCAGATGTTCTCCTGAACATTTTTTTAAACAAGGATAATGATGTTTTACAAAATTTAAAAAAAAACAAGAATTAAGGTGTTTTGCCTCTATAAAGTAAGGCACAAGTCACGAGGCAAATCAAAGCATAAGCCTCACAATATAAAAAAAATTATAAAATTAAAGTTAATTCACAAATAAGATTTAAATTATTATCATAAAAACATGAACCGTAAATCTCAATTTTAAAGGTTGATATAAAATAAAAGTTTGAAATGTTATTCAGGGTAGGCATTTACTTAAATTTTAAATATACTACATATATTAAGATCTACATTAATTAACATTTGATCAAATATAATTTAAAATAAAATAACAAATTAAAATATAATCAAACAATCATATTTAAATTACATTTTAACTTTTTCAAATATAAACTAATATTTTTTTACATAACTTCATTGAGGCGCCATCTCAAACATCTCCAAGCATATAACTTCAAGACCTCAAATTAAACAAACAAAAGCCTCACTAATGATAATGAAGATTAAACCTCTAGGCATCTTTGTGTGCCTCGGTTTGAGATGCACCTCTAGGCATGTGCCTTGAACGCCTTTTTAAGCAAAGATGTTGACTATATGTGATCATCGGTAGATAAAAGATCAACTATAAACTATTGAACATAAGTAGGACAATTTGAACCATGGAGAAATAAACAATAACTAATAGTCTCAATTTCAAGTGCATATTAGAGCTTAGAGCGGTTGCTCAAAGATTTTCTCAACTTTTAGGGTTAAAAATTTTACTAAAAGATTTGAAGAATAATTATTAAAAAAAATGATTGTCCACTCTTATGTTTCCTCCCGTTTAATTGTCATATCTTCTAGCATAATTTTTATCCATAGAAGCATTTACACATTCTTAGAATCTAAAGAGATTAGTGAAATTAAGGTAGGTTATAAATACAAAATAAGCAAACAATTGTTCCAAAACAGTTGATCTTAGATCAAGAGACTCCAAGCCATCTTTCCCATTGCCCGTCGTGAAATTAAGTCAGGATACAATAGCTATGCATCTCTCTCTAGTAGATGAAATTGCTCGATTTCAAAATAATTTGCTCAAAATATCAAAAATATATCTAGGGATAGAAAGAATGTGCATGGTTGTACCACAAAAGTGAAAATCTAAGGGTTGAATAGCATTTCTAATCCTGTAGTATTAAAGAATTAATATTGATCATAAACCATTGCTAGAACTTTGAGAAGTTGCAATAAGCATTGGAGTGAGCTAGTGTGGATTAGATCAATGTGAATTCCAAGCTCCAATGTGCCTTTAATGAATGCTAGTGGTTGAGGGTGGCAAGAAGGGAGGGGATGCTGGGAAAGCTCTGAAGCCATTGGGATTCAGTCCAAAATGCATGGTTTGGCTATAATGCATTTCACTCACTTCAAATAAGCTTAATAAACTAGCTAAGGCACTGCGGTGGTTTGATGACAGTTGAAGTTGGCCAAACGGAGGTGTGTGTCTCAATCCGCTATGAGGCTTATGCCTCTCATCACTAAGGCAAAACGCCTAAATTCCCAATTTCACCTTTTTAAACCTTCCTCAATGCTTTTAATTTTTAATATATACCAAAATCGTATCACTTACTAAAAGTGCATATCAATCAATATCACTTTTAACAATTACACTAAAATCCTTCATAAATTATGAAAGTAAAATTGATTCTTAATGTAACCCTTCTTTCTTAGAAGCTCTTTTGTCAAACCAAAAAAAATCAATATTTGTTGTTAAACCAATTGCAGATATTTCATAATTTCAATATATACTTCAGAAATAGCATTTTTACTCAATGCCACAGATTATATGCAGTGACACTCAAAGTTTTATCATTTTATATTTGACAAAATCAAAAAGAAAATCTTACTATTGTATGCTACACATTTGATTATGCCATGACCAGAAAATTACTTCTAGAGTTAAAATTAACAGATTAAAATAAGAAAGTGTATCAAGAGTGCTATGTGTGAGAATATGAAAGAAATTAAACATACAAATTTGCAATTAGATCAATTTTTCCACATGGATACAAGTATTGGCTAATATGGAAGCCATTAATAAACAAATTTATCATCATATAAAGACGAATATTATGGATGTGTGTTAGAATTAAAAGGTATAGAGTAAGTCACAATAAAATCAAAGTGCTTGAAAGAATGGCACCTATTAAACATAAAATAATATGAAACAAACATATAATTTATGCATATAAAGTGAAAAGGTGAGATGATAAGATGTGTTGATTTGGAAGGATAAAGGGGTAGTTTAAGGTAGTATGATTAGAAGTTGGGAGAAAAATTTTGCACTGATTAAATTTCTCATAATTAGCACTCAACAAAAATGAACAATGAAGTGAGGATTCACATAAGCAGCACCTAATAGCTACGACATTGCTAATGATGATCATGAAAATGCCTTAATATAAATCACCTTCCAAACACTTTTACATTAAACCAATCTGATTATATCATTCTATGACTAGAAAAGTGACTTTTTCAATCCTTATTCTATATTCTCTCTCATAACTTCAATGTATGACTCATTTGCCTAATTTCTTCAAATAATTAAGAACTTACATACCCACTTTATAGTTATAATTGGCAAAGAAATGCTTCTCTTCCTATCATTGGCATCATTTGTTTAAAAATATTTTTATAAAAGAATCATTACCAAATTCACTACTTTTAATAACACTTCAAGATCTCAGCTAGTATCCCATCTAGGCCAAAATAGCAAGCATGCATCCACCTCAACGTTAGCCTTTTCTTCATGTTTTTAAATAATCTAATTCATAATTCATTACTTCCATTTAGCCCTTTCTTCTAAAACTCACAGTTCAAATTCATATAAACAATGTTCTTATTTATATTAAAAATGTTCACCTTTAAAGAAAACTTATCATCTTTTTTTAGTTTTCTCCCTTGAAACCCAGCATATACTAATCATTAAATGTTACAGCGTTGGTTTCACATACTGCCCTGTTGCAATTCCCTTAATTTTTTTATAATTATCATACGCCTCGATAAACTTTGGTTTCTTGGCATCACTTTTCTAAAATAACTTTGAATTCCTTTAGCTGCCATAATGTCTCAATAAATTTGGTCAATCATGATGCCCCAAATAATAATTATTTCAACCAAATAAGTTCTCATTTGGTACGTTTAAAAAACATTCTTTAATAATCGGACACTTTACATTTATGATCCACCATTTTATGGCACTCATCTCATTTGTAACATTCTTACTATTTATCATAGCAACTAATCTACATAATGTAATTAAGATGAGCATCCAAGTCAGAAAAACTTGCCTAAAATCTCACTTAGCTTGAAATTTACTAGATCAACAAGGTAATACGCACTGCATTGCTTTAATATCGAACATCATATACATACTCAAATTCAAAAGTATACCATGTGGCACCCATATGAAGTGCTAAGCACGCTACTTCTCTCTGTGTGTGTGTGTGTGTGTGTGTGTGTGTGTGTGTGTTATTACACCAAATCATAGAACAATTCAAAGCAAATATCTTGCATCTCACTTCCGGATTATATATACACATCTCACGCAATGTAGTTCACAGGCTGCCACCAAAAAATATAATAACACTAGAAAGTCAAATATTTGAACCCTTGACATAAATGTTAAGGCCTTTAACATAGAAAACTTAAAAAAGAATGTTTTATATCATTAAATCATAAGAATAAATTGCTGCTTAAGAAATAAACATAGCATAAAATTTTATCATTCATAGTATGCAATATAAACACTCCCTTAAACGGATTTCATAACGCAACTGACAAACAAAAACATCGTCAAATGTTGAATTATATAAAACTATCACAGAAATAATGTTAAACAAAAGAAGATGGTACTCTCGTCAAGCAAAACATGTAAAGGAATCATATAGGCTAACCAAGACGACGGCGAAGACTTTGTTTTTGACGAGCCAACCTCTCTGCTGGAGTCTTGCTGCTATCATTTGCGACATCATATTCCTACGACAATTTTCAAAATCACAAAAAAAACCTAAATTTAAACATTGAATATCATGAAATGAAATAAAGGAAAAGTTATACAAATTGCTCAGTTATAAAATCAAGATGAGTACAAATACAAGCTCTAGAATAAATGCAACCTCGTGGTGAAGTACACAGTTGATCCAGAAAAAATAATAATGCAGCAAATATCTACATATGCTTTCATATAAGAAGGATGAAATTTTCTAGGTGCAACAACATTAAAGGGCTGAGACTGACAACGTCACATCTAAAGCCCAGTTGAATGGGTGTACAGAAACCACGAGGCAGCAGATTTTTAGATTTGAGAGTGGAAGGTGGGAACTACCTGATAACATGGAAAAACCTTCATAAATTGGCTGATAAAGTCACAAAATTGTGAACAGAAATATCGCACTGCCTCTTAACACAAAAGACAGATCAGTCCTATATATCACAGCATGAAGCATGAAGTTTCTTATTAAAGCTTGCATTTCAATGAACTCAGAAGTGCTAAAAGAAGATGAAAAAAATAGAGGGGTTATCAGCCAAGGGATATATAGTGATCCTGAACTTAATAAAATCCTAATTCAAGCCTTGAACATGCGAGCAGGCCTGAAATGAGATGAGGTCTACAATTTCACTGGCCCCTTTCAGATATGTGACAACCATTGGCTTAAGTTTTAAGTTAAAGGCCTGACAAGTTAGAGTAGATTAATGATGACATTAGAGTGAGCCGAATCCAGAACCCTCCAAATCAGTTGTGCTGCGGCACAAAAAAATTCAAAGCAAAAGCCAGCAAAACACGATTTGGTTGAAGCTGAAAACAACTATAAAGTCAACAAGTCACAAGGCTAAAATTCTTTAAATAATATTTAACTTGGTGAAAGGAGCTAATGCAGCTAGGAGAAACAAGGGGATAGATAAGTCAGTGGTAATGAGATGATCGAAGCAATGGCAAGGAAGACTGATGCAGCAACCAAGGCAACAGGAAGACGGACGCGACAGCTGATGAGTGAGACAGCCACAACACTAAAGCAGCCATGGTGAGGTAGAAAGGCAGCAATAGCGACAAATAGAGAGACAGACAACACAAGAAATGAGAGATGAACATATGTAAGAGTAAATAAAAATTTCACGCTAAGCATATGTACATAAGTATTAATGCATCAAGTTACATACAAATATATGAGAATGAACAGATTACTCAAACTGGGTTACTAAATTGATCAGATGTAGGTCAACCTGCAATCTGAACTGGTAATCTTAAAACAATAGAGGTTGATAATTGGAGTTTTGTTTCATTAATTCCTAATTGAGCGGAATGATTTTTTGGCCAATCCAACCTATCTGCAAGCCTAGACACAAGAAAACAGCATTGTTCAACAAATTAAGCAAAAAATTACAATCTAGCATGAAAACTAAGAACTTAAGAAACCCCCAAGACTTGTGTAACTTTGACATTAAGTTGCAAATTGAAGCAAATCATCAGTGGTTACAAAAAGATGATAAATCACAAATGTAGACACATCATCAGATTTACTAATTCATGTATGATAATGAAAAAAATGAACTGTAAAGTATTCTTTTTTTTTTCTTTTTATTCTAAAATTTCAAGATTCTTATCATTTATCTTTATGGTATTTAACAGAAAACCTAACAAAATGTCCTACTCAAGAATCAAACCAGAATTTGAAGAGGCACACAAAAAAGCTACTGAGAACAAAAGTATACTCAAAATTAAACATAAACTGGATATAGTATTTCCCTCATCCAAAAGATAAGCAAGGAAATATTTTAACCTTGGAAGAAGTGGAAGCATCACCTGTCCCGCCGATGCCAACAACAGCGAGCCAAACTCCAGTACTTTGTTGATGTCAAAGCTGCAAGATTCCAAAACAAGCCGAGTATTCAAACCATCCTACAAATTATGACTTCATAATGCTAAAACACAAAAAAGAACTTCAAACAAAATATCTAATTGAACCAGCTTATTCAAGTGGTATACATTTCTTCGACTATGAAAAAAGAAAAAAAATGTTGACGGTGCTTGATCACAAGTAAAAAAAATTTAGACCTAACGAAAGAGAGGCCTGATAGATTCTTGGGATGAAAATTTGACAGAAGCAATCCTATATCTTTAGAAGCATCGCGAAGTCCAGCTTCAAACATCTCTGATTCAATAGATGCCAATAGTTCCTTCATTGATGTGTGTTTGACATTTTCTGCTATTGCGCCTACAGCATGGGCTGCAGCAACTCTTGTATCCCAGTTCCTGCTTCGAAGGTACTGTAATATCTACAATAAAAAAGAGAAATATTGATTCAAATAACCAACGAAAGTAAACCGGTGAGAAAATTCTGTAACGGGTTGTCAAGATGCTGCCTATTTTATGTATCATAATTCTAATAAGAAAAGCATCGTAGTATCCATCTGATTATCTGTTAGAGCGCTATGAACATACTTCAACATCAATAGAAATATTCTCAAGCTAACAGGAGATGATAAGTGCTAAAGTGAGACATATTGGAAGTAGATAAACATATAATCTCACACGCAGCGGCTTAAGATTCACAAGTAGAATTATAACGCATAAAATTCAGAGCAAAATCTGCACCGAGACGTAAAGAAGTGAAAAACACTCCATAGCTGTCAACAAATTACCTTTTTCAAAAGGGTGACCAAGTCCTGAGGATGTGATTTTGCAATTTCTCCAATCTGTCGTGCAGCTGTGAATCTAGTTATTTGAGTTGATCCGGCTAAAGTTAGTTAAGAAATTTTCAGAACTAACATGAAACTACACAAATTAAAGTGGTAACCACCTGAAAAAAAAAAAAAAAAAAAGCATGCCAGAGATTATTCCAAATCTTGATAAATTTGAATACTGCAATATGATCGAGGAAAAAACAATCTTCCGAGAATATTAAAGGATACTGTCCAATAGAGTCAGTAGACGGTGAAGGAGAGATGAATGCTGAGCCATAAAGCCTGCAACGAACAGTTCTTCTCATCCAAAAACTACGTGCGTCTTGACAAACAACCTCAACTTAACCCATATTCACACCACTACGCAATTCACGGTTTGCACTTTTGACAAATAATAGTTTCTGCCTTTCAATAAAGCACTTCCAATTAGGCAAACTCAAGCTGCAGAAGCACGCTGAATAATAGAGGTGCCTACATGACAAAATTATTGAGAAAAAAAATGAGCATATGTTAAAAATAAAAATTGATAGTTGCATACTTATACTGTGTATGTGTGGAGAAAGACAAAGGATAGGGAGAAATCAGTATTATCAACGTTCAATGTGCAAAACAAAGGCAATAAATCTTTTCCGACGCTAAAACAAATAACAATGTGGCTCTTCATCTAAATGAATCGCTACTACTTTCATAAGCTTTGAAAATAACACGCCGGTGAATATAAAATTTCATGGAGAGAATGTAGAAAATATGAACAGCGAGTCAGAAACCTCCAAGAGCAAACAGCAGGGTGTTGATAAGATCGAAGGTGAATAAATAAAAAAAGAATTACCCAATAAATTGGAACAAATAAATACCTCTAAAAACACCAAAACACTTGGCAAATGACTCGATGTGTTTCTGAGATCAGTGGCATACTTTGCAAATGACTCGAAATCATTCAATCTCCCAATTTGATTACTTTCAGTTATGGTTGGAAATAAAACATAAAATCATGTACAGCCCTAAGCCTTATTTGCCCCATGCTTTGCCAACCAAATAATGCTGGGTATTTCAGAAGCACAATCATCAACTGCTCTGCTTATTCTACCATATTACCCTGAAAGTTACTATCTTTTCTCTACCTAAAAGTTCAAGTTTCATTCCTAGCTCATTCTCCTGCTCTCCATTTGATTGTGCCTAAGCGTCTATTTTTTATTTCTTTGTGCATGTTTTGATTATCATTATCCAATTATCTTCCGTTGTTTAATTTTGTTTGTCGCTTCTCTATTACTTCTACTAGAGGCCATATATACATACTAAGTGATTTAAAACTCCACAAGCGAAAACACTATGGCCTTTCAATCCATTGTGAAACCAAAAATCAATCAGATTCAATTATATAAGATTGCATTCAAACCTTTAATACAATAGTTGAACCCATCGATAGCACAAGTCCACAGTGCCGAACATGCGCCCTTTTTTTTTCTTTGCTTTAAGGAAAATTTGATCAAAAGCAATAATATTGTTTTATCCTTTTTAGTTTTTAATTTAAAGCAAATTAATACAAAGTAAAATTGTGATGCCTTAGAAATACTGAAAATAAATCATTCTGTTCGCATTTGAAAATCAACTAAATTGTCCAGACTCTAGTTTCAAAATCCCAAGCCTTACTACTCAAGCCGTCTCATTGCCTGTCATCATTTCCATCACCAACAACCTTCCCCAAGCCACTCCCGTCATCAGCAAACTCACCCCTTCCACTACTGATAATGTCACTTAGATGCCAACCGTCAACCTCAACCTCCCTAAGGCATCCCGCATTGCCCCTTCCTACAACCCTCGTCCATTTCTAGCTCCGTCAACGATGACCTCGCTTAAGACCTACTCATTGCAAATTTCCTCAGGCTACATCCCACACCAACAGCCTTACCCAAGCTTGTGAAGTGCATAAAATAATGTGTTAGTGAGAGCTTCAATGTATTTGAAGCTTATTCTAACAAATACAAAACTATTGCAATGCATTGAGTTTACACCCAACCAAACAACTCATGGATTTCTAAAAAACGGGCTTTCTAGTTACTTTACAGTTCTAAAATGTATGCATTTTAAATACATTCTACCAAATAGTCTCAAATCATCATTGTTAACAACAAAAAACCATTCCAGAGCTAATAATAAATTTTAATGATTTTTCAATGAGTTAAACATCTTCCGCTGGAATTCCCATGTGATTAGAACAAGCTATCATCACTAATCCAAGGTTATTAATCAACTCAGCATCTTCACCTACGCACCAAAGAGATCACATGGATATGATTTCTAAAAGGCAAGCATTCTAGTTGTTTTACAATTCTAAAATGTATGCATTTTAAATACATTCAACCAAATAGTCTCGAAATCATCATTGATAACAACAAAACCATTAAAGAGCTAATAACAAACTTCCATGATTTTTTTATGCGATAAACGCCTTCCACTGGAATTTCCATGTGATTAGCACAAGCTATCATCTTCAATCCAAAGGTTATTAATAAACTCGGCATCTTCACCAACACACCAAAGAGATCACATGGATATGATTTCTTTTGTATGATCCCCTAGCAATATGTGCAATAACATTTTTCGTATTTTCATCTTTTGGATTCATCGCTGGAAACATCGTCAAAAATCTTGGGTCTCCAAACCTTTCCAAAACCCTAGAGCTCCAAGCTTTTCTAGTAACCCACATTCTCCCCTCTGAAGTTTTGTTCGCTTTCGCTAGAAGTGTTGTAATAAATAATTTTTCAAGCCATAAGCTTATTGCCTTCATGGATGTAGAAATAAACAAACTTGTTTTGCTTTACAAGCGTTACTGCCTTTAATCTCTAAAAGGATCTTGTATATGTGTATTATGGTTAAAATTTGGAATGCTCAGTTTTTTTAAACCTAAATTTCTCAACTAGAAAAAAAGTTGTAAATGACTACTTTCTAGAATGATCCTTGATTACCCTTCTAGATAAAGTGCTCAAATGGATTACATGATGGCAATAATGGATTTAGATAAACATAAAATCTTACCTATTAACTTTCTCATCATTCCTCCTGCTTAAGAAATTCCTTCAAACACAATGGCTTTGATGAAACATCATCACAGATTTTCCGGTTCAACTAGTGATTTCTAATTTCTACTGAAGCATGGTGCTCCATCTCATCTCTAAGGGATTGATTGGTTAGTGGAAAAAAGAATATTACATTTTGAAAGGAACGAGTCAAGTTTCTGCAAAAATTAGGGCATAAATAATATATTCTATTATGCCGGTACCAAATCAAAATGATAAAATCTCGAATGCATAAAAGATACAGCAGCAACAAAAACAAAACCTTTATCCCACTAAGTGGGGTCAGCTACATGAATCATTTTTCTCCATTGCGCCCTAGTTAGTGTCATATTTTCATTTAATTCTAATAGATTAAGATCATTTTTTATACAATATGCTTAATTCTTCCTAGGTCTACCTCTGCCTTTCTTAACATAAGTTGAATCAAAAACATCTACTCTTCTAATTGAATCATTAGAAGGTTGAAGTTTAATGTGACCACACCATCTAAGACGACTCTCTCTAATTTTGTCCATCACTGGAGCTACACCAACCCTATCACGGATATAGTCATTTCGCATTTTGTCTCTAAGTGTAAAGCCACTCATCCACCTAATCATTCTCATCTCAGCAAACACTTAACATAAAAGATAAATACCAATAATTAAACAGGTAAGCGATCTCTCCCAAAACCTAACACTAATATTCAAGAGAACAATCATACATCATCTAACCCTAAACATATTAAGCTATATCTATATGTCACAATAATAAATAACAAACGACTAAATTACTCTTTTAGTCTTACTGCTAACATAAGTCTTCACATTATTTTAGTTGGCACAGGGTCGACTTAGTGGAGCACGAGGAGGAAGGTGGCGTAAGCGTAAGTCTAACACATTCCATTTGCAAGAGTTCTAAAAATTCAAGCATTTTGTCAGAAGAAAAACAAATGCAATGAAAATTTCCCTACACAAAAAATTATTTTGAAGCATTCTTTGCTCAACGCCTACAGTTAACCATCTACCTATCTCCCTAAACAAAGGATTGAGAGTTGGGAATGAAATTTTGAAGTTGTTTCTCTTTTAAACTCGATTGTGCAACCATGTATTCATTAATGGAATTCTTTGCCTTCATTCTTTCTCATATCATCATCACATCCCCATAGATGTCGTCGAACAGAAAGTAACAAAGTGCTTTCTCAAGAAAGCATAACTCTCCCACAAACTTGTATGGTTTGATTCTTTCTAGAATGTCACGGACTGTGTCTACATGAAGCCTAACATTATTGAGGATAGGGACGAGATTCAAAGGGCGTGACTGATCCCACCACCAAGTGCACACAAGCAAGGTGCCGAACTAGTAAAGCTTCCAACATCAATGACGATGTCATCTATGAGGTTTAAGGAGTTGGTGACCATCAACCTAACATCATTCATAACCAAGAAGGAATAAAAGTCGAATGGTCAAATCTAACAAACAAGAAGTGGAAATAAGGAGGGCAAGATAACTCCATCCTAGCCATTATCAATTGCAGATAATCAACAACATTCCAAAGCAGTGTAAGGGGCAACTCGCCTCTAAGCAACTGGTTTGGCTGGTAGAAGTTGTGTCAAGAGTAGAATTTGGGAAAAATTTTCTTTTTGAGACATAAAAACCAACAAAAACTTATTTTGAGTATTTTTAAAACATCTTAATCATTTCTTAAAAATAGAAACACGTATAAAACAATCATTAAGCATGACTTATCCAAGTTTTTAAAAATAATAAGTGATGTCAAACAGATCCTAAGGGTTTAAGTTTTCTTCAATTTTAAAAATTTTGTAATTGGTTAAAGCTCAAGGTGCATTTGCTCCAACTTGAGAATGAGCATTATCATATAAAACATTACATATACGTGAGTATTCAGAAAAAAGAACTTTCCTCACTATACGGTTGTTAATCATACATTTCTTCAAAAACGAAAGAAGGCAAGGCAAAAGATGAATCCATCCACAATGAAGAAAATCTACTGCTCAACAAAGTTTCAAACAAAGCTGAGTATGAAGTTATTAGAAAGGTTAAGGCAGTCGATTAAGCCAGCTAAAAAACAAAATGGGGGCAAATCATTCTGGAAAAACCGCCATATGTGAAACTTACATGCAGTCAGCAAACTGCTCTCTGACTTTCTCCGATGGAATGCAGCCCATTTACATAAGCAACCCGGCCTAAACTCCCAAATCAAAGTTTACAACGAATACATCCATCCATCTAAATTGCAAATCAATAGACAATCAGAAAACATATCATGCCTCAATTATCAAATTGCTTTAAGAAAACACCGCATTACTGGATCAAAGAACAATAGAATATACCAAAAACATACCGGATGGGAGAATGAAAGCAAACTAAGGAAGTAAGAATGAGAAATACCAGGTAACAGAAACATCGATCAATCGCAACACTAAGGTGCAAGCCAAAGGCTACCGATCGAAATAAAAGGAAAAGAGAGAATATAACTCACAGAAAAGAATTTAACGCATAAATCAGCGGCGCGACGTCTCCGATGAGGAAAGGAGTCGACGAACTCGGCGTGGCTCGTGCCGCGTTAGAAATCGGAAGCCGGGGGGACCTTCTTCCGCTAGGGCATCGAAGGGAAGAGGGGTATTCTCCAGCGGAGTCAAAAACCCGAAAGTGTTTATTTTATTTATTTATTAGTTAAATTCCGAAATTCAGTGCCATAAAAAATATTATTATTTTAATTTTTAAAATACATTTTTCATAATGGCATCTATATAAAAATTAAAGCTTATGTATTGAATGTGTAAATACATAAAATTTTGTGGTATGTTTGTAAATCTTCTTTTTTTAAATTAAAAAAAATGTGATTTGTTCTTCTAAGTCATACTTATACCATGCATCAAGTGATTGTGGTCATAAAATATGTAATATATTAATTCTTAAAATTATGGATATTATTCTTCATGTAAGAAATTAGTTAATTTTTGTTTATTACGATTGGATGATGAAAATAAAAATGTAATTATATGTTTGTAAAGCCTCAAAATATGAATTTTTAGAAATGATGGTTGATGTTGGGCAAGGGTTCCTCATGGTACCCTTAAAGTCTTTTGAGACAGCTGCAGTTTATTAAAAAACAACTATGAATATACTAAAAATAATCACGTGTTCAAAAAATTATATTGTGGTAATTATTATATTTTCTTAAAACAAAAAGTTAAACAGCAATTAGAAATTTGTCATCGTACCTAGTCAGTACCGACAGGAAAATATTGAATTCAGCAGCAGCTTTTTTTAAAATGCTGTCAAAACTCAATTTACCCAAATATTACAGTGCGGTGTCGTACCGCGGCCGCAAACGGACCCCTAGATGCAAAATGTTAGTGAGCTACCTAGTTGCTTTATTCTCATAAGAAGTTTGAAGTCTAACATGCAGAAGGTTAAAATACTCATAAAAGACAATAGAATTGGGTAATATGACGATATGACAGGTTCGCGCCAAACCAAAAGTTGACCCGATTCAATATTGGTTGACCTGAATATTAAACGGGTTCGAAATTTAACCCAAATAGGGGGGCGAATGCAAGAGCTAGCCTAAAGCTTGGTCATTTTCGGGTCGTTTGAATTTTTTGTTTTGTTCGTGTTCGGATCGGGTTCGAAATAGCTTATTGATTGCCTATTTGTATTCGGCTCGATTTAAATCTATTTTTCAAATTAAGTCTGCGTTCGACTCGACTCGATGTAAAATTTAGTATAATTTAATAAATCATATAAAATAATTTAATTTTTATTTTAAAATTGCCATTGTTTGAGCTGTGAGCGGAGTTAAGCTAAGGAGAGACTCATTATTTATAGCGGCTAGGCGAAATATTTCTTTAAAATTCTGTGATATGCGACTATAGTCACGAGTTATTTATCCTTATCATTCAAATGCTAAGTCATGGGACGCGCAACGTGAATTTTATTTAGCATTTTTATAAGTACCACCTCATGCAAATGTATTTAGATACCCAATATAATTTTATTTATTTATTTATAATCCTAACTAAAATTATTTAAAATTTAGTAAAATTTCAATTTTTTAATAATATATAAATTTAATACATAAAGATTATATTAATATTATTTATTTATTATTTAATTAATTTGAGTCAAACCGAGTCGAACACAAACAAACAAACATTTGTTTGTGTTTAGCTAGTTCATAAATCGTGCTAAAAAAAGTTTATTTGTGTTTGGTTCATTTGTTTAAAGAGCGAGTCGAACAAAAGCTGTTCGAGAACAACGAGCTTTTTGACATCCCTAAACCCAAACACGACCTCTCTTCAACCTGTTGACCCTACTCGAGTTATATAACTAAATAACAGAAGACATAAACACTATTGGTTCAATTTTGGTCAAATTTGTGGGGGTAATTTTGGGTTCGAGTCAATTTTTGGTTGATTTTGGGTTAGCGGGTCAATTTCAAAATGGCAGCAATTTGAAACCAATCCAAAAAAAAACTTGGTCAACCCAAATAACAATTTTTTTTGGGTTGGGCTTAGGAAGAGTTTGTTGGCATCATTTTCATATGAATGATGTACATACTTCAGGTTTAGTATTTTGGAGTTATTTTAGTTTTATGTAAAGTACACGATTAAAAAAAATTATAAGTTTCGCATCGTTATTATATGTTGCTTGTCACTGATGCGGGGTTCGCGCGTGCATGTGCCCAATTCATATTCCACGCATGTACGCTATTCACTGGAGCCCTCACGTGCAGGGGCATTTTGTTAGTGTGGGTGCGAGCTTAGCTTGTAGGCGAGGGCATGGATGCAGCCGCAATTCGTGTCGAAGTTTTGAGAAAAATAGGCTCAATGACTTTTCATTTTGCTTTTATTCCATTAAATAATAATCTTACAATCTATTTTAAGTACAAAATATTTTGTATAATCTATTTTAGGTAACTTAAGAAAACATATTCCTGATCTAAATATTCAACTAAAAGAGAAATAAATCATAATAAACATATTGGAAATAATTTAAATAAGGAAGCTCTTGGTTGTAGAAAACTTCTAATTTAGCTGTCTAATTTCTGTCATCCTTGATTTACATCTCCCCTCAAATTGATGATAAATGATTAGGAAACATCAATTTACCAACAAGAAACTGATAACATAGTCGGGACCAAAAAATCCCAAGTCGTGAGTGTCGGAGCCAAAGCTGTCGAAGCCGAAAATGTCAAAGCCTAAGAGATAACTCCTGAACCATAACATGATTTGAGCAAAAAAAAGCCAGAAATTCTTTAACATTGTCATTCAGAAATTCAAATCATAGTCACAAGAAGGAACTGCTTCCAGTTATACAATCCAAATGCTACCGATCATAGCCCACAAATAGGATCCAGTTACACGATCCAGATGTTATCGATCATAACCTATAAGTAAAATCTGTGTCATGATCCAAATGCTACCGATCATAGCCCACAAATAGGATCCAGTTACACGATCCATATGTTATCGATCATAGCCTACAACTAGGATCTGTGTCCTGATCCAAATGCTACCAATCATAGCCCACAAATAAGATCCAGTTACACAATTCAGATGTTATCGATCATAGCCTACAAGTAGGATCCGCGTCATGATCCAAATGCTACTGATCATAGCTCACAAGTAGGATTTGCGTCCAGTAATACGATCCAAATGATATTGATTCTTTCTGCAACGACGAGGATGATCTATTCCCTGATCTTCAGGCCAAAAATGTTGAAATCATAGGTCTAGAAAATAGTGTCGAAGCCAAGATGTCAAAATCGTAGGTCTAGAAAAGAGTGTCGAAGCCTTTCATCCTTGGGTGCGACAAAGAAAGCAAAGTCGAAGCGGATGAAGCCGAAGCGAAAGAAGCAGTCGAAGATGCTACAGAAGTAGCGATGGCTAGCAAAAGACATCTGAGGCGGACAAAGCGATCGCAAATTGTGGATGAGACTTGAATTGTAGACGAGACAACAAATGAACAGGATCGTAGATCGCAACTGAAATCAAAAGCGGGAGACAAAACCATACGCGGGAGATGGAAGAAGTCGAATTGAAGGAAGATGAAACAGTCGCAGCGGACGAAAACCCTTAGATGGGCGAATAAAGGCAAAGAAATAGTTCCTCCCTTCCCGCAAGAAGGCCGGCGGGAAGGGAATCTTGATAGTTCTCCAAAAACTGCCGGTGGTTAGGGCAAAATTTTGGCTCTGATACCATGTCAAAGTTTTGAGAAAAATAGGCTCAACAAATTTTCCCTTTGCTTTCATTCCATTAAATAATGATCTTACAATCTATTTTAGGTGCGAAATATTATGTATAATCTATTTTAGATAACTTAATAATACATATTCCTAATCTAAATATTCAGCTAAAGAGAAAGTAAATCATAGTAAAGATATTGGAAATAATTTAATTAAGAAAGCTGCTAATTATAGAAAACTCCTAATTTAGCTGTCTAATTTTTGTCCTCCTTGATTGAAAATTCGCAAGATTGTGTGTGTCGGTGCACACAATCTCCTGGTTCATTTTCAAGCTTGGGTAATTTTATTTATATTTTAGGCATTCCAATTCACATGTAGTCAAAATTATTGCATGAGCAACTGAAAAATGGTCATATACAAGTAAAATATGACCCTCACCACCAAGTTAACTGATAAGGTTAATCCGAAGTGAATTTAAAATATTAATTGTGGATTTTTAGAGGATAATTGGAGGAGTTTTATGAGTGTTGATTTTGAGTTGCCTGAAGAAGAGATTTTTTTTTTAAGGAAAAGACCTGAAAAGAATAGCTTTCTATTGAGAAGGAAAACGCCTAAAAAGAACATTTGTTTGGGAAGAGAAAAGAGTGAAAGTTTCTTCCTTCTTAAATGAGGAGATGAGTCTCCCTATAGAGGGGACATCTTGCCATCTCCTTCCTTCTAGCTTCCTTCTTTTTTATTGGGGAGAATGAGGGCTATGGTAAAGGGATTCCTTTCTCCTTCATCCATTCTCCTAGAAAGTTTAAATGCGAACTTTAGTGAGGAGCTTGGAGAAAAATCCATTGACATCAACTCCGTGTTGTGTGGTAAACTTAAAGCGCATTCCTCCACATCCTCTCCAATCTTTGGATTTTCTCCCTTCATTGGAAAAGCACGGCCTAGAGTGTTACTGGCACTTGGAAGTGCAATGAAGCAAGGAAAAGCTTTAGGACATTCTTGAAGTTCGCACAAGTGAGATTTCCCCAACTTCTCTTCCATGTTTTCCTTCTTTTAGAGCCTTTAAACTGTTGATAGAAGACTATGATATGTTTTGTGCTTGAGAGACATGTTGGGTTTTCTCTCTTTACCCTTCATGTTATTGAGTAAATCAAGTGAAAATATCTTATTGTTTTCAACCTAGCATCGCGATGCCATCTCTATGCTATAAAGGTGGTGCTTGAGCAGCACTTATTGATACCTAGGATCCATACCCTTTTTTTAATGATAGATTCACATAATCATCTTCACAATATTGTATGTTGTATTTATGGCTTTTACTGTGATTAGGGGTAAGCTAGTCTTTTGACTTTATTTACTTGTATGATCAATCCTTCTCTATAAAAGGGGCTTAGGATTCATGAGAGAATAATGGTGAGAAGTGAAAAAGTTATAACCCCTAGCAATTTTTTCTCCCTATTATGTACTAGTGGAATCTCTCTCCCTGTGGGCATAAGTGAATCAACTTAACACCAAATCACAAAAATCTTTTGTGTTTAATTGTTGTTGAATGAATTTCTTCGTTTATGCATTGTTTTATCATGACAATTAGTATCAAATATTTGAGTTCATGATCCGAGCATGATTCAACCCCGATACAAATTCGGTAAGTGTTGCCTATATTTTTTACAATAGGTGGCATGTCAGACATGCTTTGTCGGTGGATTCAAAGTTGTTGACAGCGGAAAATTTGGTGAACAAACAAAGACACGGCTCAAGGAGGAGTTCTGGCAGCGGCTCAGACGACAGACGACATCTTCAACAAGGTTCAACTGGTTTGAAAAGGTTCAACATGGAAGCAGGCCTCGTGTGGAAGGTGGCAAGCAGTGTGGAACCTCGCTGAAACAAGAAAAAAATAAACTTATTTAAAATAGGAAAGTTACTTTTAAAAGGAGAAATGTTCATTTGAAAGAAAGCAATGTTTTAAAAATTGTATTTTATTTTCTAAGGGTAAAGACAGAGTTAAGAAATTTTGGGAATGAAGGTGAAAAAAGGAAATTCTTTTTTTTTTTAAAAAAAAAGAAATTTGGGGAATCAAGAAAGAAAAAAAAAGGAATTTTAGAAATAAGAAAAAATAGAAAAAAAGTAAATTTTGTTATAAAAAAATTTTTTAAGCTTTTTTTTTCAGTTGATTTTTTTTCTTTCTTCCAAACTTCCATAAATAAAGGGAAGGAATAATTTAGGGAATATTTTATTCAATTTTAGTAATATTTTTGGAAAAGAGATTTAAATAGTGGTGGAAATAAATGATAACACAATGTCAAGTTTTTCAATGTCTATTATGAAGATGAAAAAGTTAATTCATCGGGTGGTTACACATCTTGTCAAAATCGATGTGGTGAAATTTGATGGTAAAGAGAGCACTGGCATGTGACAATGTGAGGTGACGGATGTGTTGTCTTCTTTGAATCCGGAAGAAATACTAGATAATGAGGAATATCCTAATGGGATGTTAGAGAGAGCTTGGTTAAATATGAACTTGATTGCTTATGACTTGATGAAAAATTGCTTGACCTAGGAGATCAAATATGTGATTTTGATGAAAATTTTTGCCTGAAAATTGTGAAGAATGCTGGAGAGTAAATATCTCACGAAGAGCGTAGAGAATTGTCCTCATATGAAGCGTCGACTCTACATATTTCAATTTAGATGAGAGATTATTATTGATGAGTACTTGAATGACTTTACAAAACTGTTAGCAAATCTGTAAAATTTGGATGATGAGATTGGAGATGAAGACAAGACACTCATGTTGAATTCACTCCTAGGTGAGTATGAAAACTTCGTTGTGATACTCATTAATGGGATTGAAATTTTGAATTATGGTGAAGTGACTACAGACCTGTTGAAGCACAAGTTTTGATGAATGGATAATAAGTCAACAAATATAGAGTCAGTGAAGGCACTTACACTCCAACGTTACAGATCTGAGAAGAATAAGAGGAAGAATTCAACAAGAAAAGGTGGCAATGCAACACTTTTCAAAACCAAAGCAAGTCTTTCTGTTTAGTGACTAGTCAATACCTAGAAAGATTTTCCGAAACTGAAGAAAAATAGAATGGAAGTGGCATTTGAGGCGAAATAAAATTTCATTGTAAAAAGATGTGAATAGGCCAATTCAGAGGTACTGTTGTCTACAGTTTTTCACAGTTTGTTTGCAGATAATTCGTGTTGGATTCTGAAAATAGGTGTTACCTATCACATTTGTCCTCATCAAGGGTAATTATGTACATACAAGAAGTTGGATAGTGGCGCGGTTGAATAGGAGTTTGGAGCTCATTTGGTCATCAATCATTTATATGAAAGTAAGAGATGAGGTGAAGATTATTGTATTTATGTCTTTTATTGTAATTCAAGGTAATTAAGTCTTTTGATTTTATTTACTTATATGTTCTAATATTTCTTAACAAAATGACTTAGAGTTTATGAGAGAGTGATGGTGAGAGGTGTAGAGTTGTAACCCT
Organism: Phalaenopsis aphrodite; assembly: GCA_003013225.1. Taxonomy (NCBI): domain Eukaryota; kingdom Viridiplantae; phylum Streptophyta; class Magnoliopsida; order Asparagales; family Orchidaceae; genus Phalaenopsis; species Phalaenopsis aphrodite. Next base: position 2,985,843 of record NEWO01000007.1, read on the forward strand.
AGCATTTTCTTTCTCCACATCCAATACTAGTCGAATCTCTCTCCCTGTGGACGTAGGCGAATTAACTCAACGCTGAACCACGTAAATTTTTTGTGTGATTATTATTGTGGGAATTTCTTCGTCTCCTTATTTTTTTTACAAAACATTGTAATGCTATCCTCTTGGGCTAGCAAAATTTCATGATGTATGTTGATATCGCAATGTCATGCCCTACTTTTGTTCATAAAGGTCATAATATTGCTCTTAGCGCCTCAAACCTATTAAACCTAGTGCATGTTTGGCTAAGATTCACAGTGTTGATCTCAACAATGAGCCCTAAACCTTTGGCTCCACTGAGCCAAGAGCTATAGAGCTATTTTTGGTGTTTTATACCCAAGCTTAGCCCATTATGGTCTATCAAACGACCTTATTAGTAGAGTGATGATGCCAAGGCTTACCCGAGGATTTTATTTTCTTAATCACGTAGCTATTGTATCACATTTCCTATAGTACCATGACCACGAGTTTATTGGTCATCTAATCTCGTTTGACACTTTTGTCAGACGATGTCAAGTCCAATCCTTTATAAGTATTGGGTCTATGAGTTGACATGTGATTAAGCCATTAAACTATCTTGTTGCCATAATTGGGTCGCTAGGACGAGCTATTGTGAGATGTGAGTTGATTGGTTATTGTAATATGGTTGCTGGGATGATTAATACGCTATATTGGCTAGTCAATTTGTTGGGTTGACTAGAAAATCCTCCCACAAGGTTGGGCTAACCTGATTTGAATTTGATATTGAACTAATCTTATATGCGTGCTTATCTAGATTGAGGCATCAAATATTCAACAAAACATGTATATTCTTCTTGAGCACATTGTAATATATTCATATTCTTTAGGTTGTCTTAGGGGAATATTTAATTAGAGATAATAAATTTTAGTAGCAACTTGGTTGAGGAGCTAATTGATGAAAAATAAAATGAGTGTATTATATTGAGATTCCAATTATGTCAATAATTTTTTGTGTTTGATTGCAAGCACATGAAATGCATAGTATAATTGTGGTATCTAAAATACTCAAAAAGAGTAGAAGTACATACATTAAAAATAGTCAAATTTGAGCAAAGTAAAAATCCATGCAATATATTCCTCTCGATCTAAATCCTCAAACTCTCTAAACCTCAGTCCTTCGATGAACACCTATGATCTAACCACCATCACTTTTGAATGCAATTACAACCAAAATTGAAGCCTGTGGATGAGCCTTGTCTCAATACTTTTAGCAATAGGAGATATATGGATATAGCACTTAAAATTATATCAAATATGTATTTAACATTAAAATATAATTATTTACATATAATAGCACTTAGTTAAATTCTATTGATTTATTCAACAATCCCTATTATGTATAGGTCCAAAATTCCACATTTATTGCCTCAAGATAAGTAATTGTAATTTTTGAAGGACAAATAGAATATTCATCATTAGGAGCATTCTCTGTCATTAGGACTAGGTTCATTGCTATTTTGTAGGCTTCTCAGATCCGCCTTTGTGTTTTCTTTACATTGTTTTATACATCTCATAGAGTTCTTTTATTAGCTATAATGATGCAGCAGAATGAATTATTAGAATTGTGTTGATTTATTGCTGTATGAATTCTTGAATATTAAATGTAGTTTCGTATTTGTAGTAAGGGTGTCAATAGGTCAGCAGATAGGATCTCGGTCCAACCCGAAAAGTAATTGAGTCGAGCCGAATAATAAATAGGTTGAAACTGAGACATGAACCTGAACCCGAACCCGAACCCGACCCGCTAACTCGAGTCCAACCCAAACTTTTGACCTTATTCAGGTCATGTTTGGGTTTTCGAGTTCAACCCGAACTCGACTTGAATAATAAACGGGTTGAATTCTCTAACCCAAACCTGACTCGAAAAATATTCAGGTTAACCCTAACCCGGATTTTTCGAATTAAGTTTGAGTCATGTCGACGTGTTGGGTTGATTTCTGACAACCTTAAGTTGTAGCAAGATTTCCTGCATGTTACTCCTATTAAGTACAGTAAATTTTTATGCAAAGATCGTATTTTAGAATGTTATTATATAATTTATAACATATCTACTGAAAAATTTTAAAATATATGCATATATATATTGATATGCATGTTATTATAACCCTTTTGAATATTAGCTAGTAACAGGTCTACAAAAAATCATGCCATGTCCATTGGTTGGTATTTATAAACCCAATTTTAATTTGATTGATAAAACCGACTACGTATACATAAACTAAATTATACTTTGATAACAAATGACCGCTTTGATTGCATTAAGAAATGTGAAAATATGAATTCCATAAACTATATTTATAAAATATTGATCATAAGAATCAGTCTACTAAAAGTAACTTTAAGAGTATAGAATAGATTTTTTTTAAGCATTGAAATATCATACAAATTTGATGATGATTCAATGACATACATCACCTCCTAGTATATATATATATATAGTAAATCTTGCTCTTTTTTTAGTGTTCATGCTACATGTCTTAATGTCTTGTATATACATTAATAGATAATTAATGTCTATTAGATTTAATTTTTGCCAAACTCATTCATGATAAATTTCTTATAACAATATTTATTGAGGTATTTATTCATTGGCTATTTCAAATTAATGTATTGGTTATTATATTCTTGGGTTTGGATAGTTTAGTTTTACAACTGTTCGTTTTATTCTATTTCTTTATTGGACTGTGATTATAAGTATTTTTGATTTAATAAATATATACTTTTAGTTTTACTCGTGCTAATAAGTATTTACTTTTACTTTGATTTAATAAATATATTTTTTATTAGATATTGTTTTATTTCTTTTATTTTTGATTTTCAATCAAAGGGATCGAGTGGTTGGGAATTGAGACTGTGGCGATCATAGTTCCGAGCTAAAGAGCGGGATATCAACTAGCCAAGCAGTTGTCCGTGGCTTCTAAGCAAAACGATCGACGGACCTCTTACTGAAACCGGTCGGTTTCTTTTGATCGGTCGACTGGTCCCCACGGCGGAATCGATTTGATATATACGATCGATCGACATGACCAACAAAAATAGAAACATTTGGCGATCGATAGCATTATATTTCTTTTGTATTATAATACATTTTACACTCGACAAACATGTTGATTCAGTTATTTGGATGGTTATTATACTTGTTCTCTGTCTTCTTCGTAAATGTATTTTTAGGCCCATATAAGCAAGAGGTCAGAAGATAAATGAAGGGACTTTTCATACACCCAGATGTTGCTTTCATTCGACAAATCATAGAGGCAATACCACCAGCAAAGTCAATGATTCCTTATTTGGATCCTTACAAGGGGAAATTAATCTTATTTATCACATGGCTTCTTTTGAATCATCAGTTAGAGTATTGCAGATCAATGATATGATGAAGATGAAAAAATTAGCTCTTTGATGATTCTTTAGAAGAGTTTAAAAAACTCATAGTGGTGCACTTCACCTATGTTCAAAGTCGAGAAAAAATTCTCAGGCTCTGCTTCAGATAAAGCAAGGAGAGAACGAAAGCCTACGTGCTTATATCACTCAATTCCCGAAGAGGATGATGGAAGTGAAGGATTTGCAATTTTTTATTGCTCATACTGCTTTGGTGCAAGGAGTTAGAGATGGGCGATTCAAGTATAACTTGAACTTGTTTGAACCAAAGTCTTTCACCAAATTGTTGGAGATAACCAACAGTCACATTGCTACCGAGAACATTCTTACTGGCCCTAGTGTCAAACCAAAATTGTATGATCATCGATCGAAGAATAGGAAGCCTTAATTCAAAGTAAATAATTCGAAGGATAACTAAATCACTGCTAGTAGACCTCGAAATAACAACAACCAACGACCCCGGGATAACCGAGGCAATGACAAGGGCAACCCGAATTAGAGCCAACGACCACCTCAATACTATGAGAGGCTACACATACATCAGAAGATGCAGCGCTTAACTTTATTAAATGTTTCAATGGTTGATTTAGTTGAAGCCATATAAAACAAGGAGTACCTCAGGAAAGCCCTCCGATGAAAGTCGGACTTGTGCTCCGGAATCTGCATAAATATTGTTAGGCATGACACAGAGGAGTGTCTCCGTCTCCAAAAAATTGATGGAGTTAATCAAGGAAAGGAAGCTTAAAGAGTTCATTGCTATCAGAGAACATATCTGGCGAAAGGGAAAGGCCTCAACTGAGGAGCCGTCACATGGACCTGTCAGGACGAACAAAGTGCATATTGCTAGAATCATTATAGCTATCTTTGGTGGAGGTGAAGAGACATTACATCGGTTCAATAAAAAGAGGCATTGATCGGGAGATGTGTGTTATGTTGCCTCTTATAAGAATAACCACCCCCCTATTGTTATCATAAATGCCAATCTTCCATCGAAAGGGAACCCATATAACGATGTGATTGTCATTACTACATTAATAAAAAAACTACCGGCTGGGTAGTATTTTGGTCGATACTAAAAGTTTAGTGAACATTCTTCTTAAAATGATGATTGATAAGATTGGACTCAAGACTGACTGGTTGATAACACCGGTCGGTCCATTATTTGGCTTCTCTGGTGAGAGAAAGAAGGCTTTGAGTGTTATTGCTCTGGGCGTCTCGTGGGGTGAACGAGATAAGCAATTCACAAGCACCGAGGACTTTCGGTGGTGGAAGCCGCACTGAATTACAATGCTATCTTTAGCTCACAGTTGTTGAACAATTACCAGGCGATAACTTCAACTTATCATGTGGCCATGAAGTTTCTTGATGATGGAGAGATTATCACGATCCGAGGGAATTTGGAGGAGTCAAGGAGCTGCTACCTTTAAGCGATCACCAGCATCGATCATGAGCTGCTCGAAATTCAAATTCAAAGGGAAGGAGGACTCAAATGAGACCATCCTCAAAGTACCTATGCCTGACGTTGAAGACCTTGGTAAGATTTTTCTAATAAGTGAAAAATTTGATACAATGTACAAAAATCTAGAGATCCAGACCCTTCTCGAGCATCGAATTGAGTGGAATGTATATAAATTTTCTTCCTTATTTCTTTCCTTTTTTCTTCATCGTTAATTGCTCAATGAGATTGTTTCTACTTATCTTATTGAGTTCATACACGCATCTTTCTAGTATTGGATTTAGATTTCTCCTTCTGCAGGTGGATATGGTGTAGCAATTGGCGGTCTCTCGCATGGGGTTTCTGTTGCAACCATGAGATGGGCCCAAGAAGAAGCAGCCATCAGCTCACGATGATGATAGAAGGATTCCTAAAATTCTTATCTCAGTTATTAGTAGTTTCTTTATGAAATTTAATTTTGTTTTTCATTGGATAATATGCCTGTGGGTTGAAACCATAAAAAATTGTTTTCGGCCTTTAGATGATTTTTTTTTTCCTTGAGATTTTTGAGTGTTGATATATTTGCTTGGCACGTCAGGTTGTCATTTAAAAAAGAAATATTTGAGTAATCAAAATGCTATTTCCAAATTTTACTTTAATTCAAGTTTATAATATTCAATTGCTCATAGAGAGGTGTCAGAATTGTCATATTTTCTTAAAACATGAAAGATATCATATATACAAATTAGCCATAATTGAAATTTAAGATGCATGTGACTTGGTTGAGAGTTTGGGCCATGCATTTGTGATTTGTATTGGGGTATGAATGTAAAAGAGATATTGACATACGGAGCACATAATTCTTATGTATTAACATATCTCACGAATAAATTTTCATATTACATATTGTTGAATCCTTTTGAGACGTAGGGTCTTGTATTGTTTGTGAGTGCATATAACTTGACAAAGATTTTGTACAATAGAGAAAGATGTGTGAGAGAGAGAGATGGAGAAAGAGAGTGTGTGTGTGTCTTGAGGCGGAATTTTATAAAAATATTAAATTATTATCTCTGGTAAGTTGAAGGAGTGCGGCTCCTCGAAGGTTTTATGAGCTACACAATTTCACAGAGATAGAGAGAGAGAGAGAGACTCTTTTTCCCTTTCTTATTATACAAAAAGGTGAAGGACAATAAAATAGTCGATGCAGTACATTTTGTATTATATGACGATCTTCTCTAACGTCTTGACGAAAAGACCCAGACATGAGTGCAAGAGCTGCCGGTATAATGCCCATCCCTTGTGCATGTGTGAAAATATCGAGTCTGAAGCCTCAAGCAACATCTTTAATAACAAATTTATAGATGTCCTTACCAGTTATAACGATATCCTCTGATAGCCGCTCTAGTACAGTTGAGTTTGGCTATCCCTTTGGCTGTAACAAATATAATCAAATTGATAGATGAACTCGATTCAGCCACTTAGGCAGGTTTGCTAGATTCAATTATTTCGATAAATGAGCTCATTTCAATAAGCAAAAAATTTCGTATACTTATATTTGTGTATCAGATACATAACACTGTTGTTTTAAAATATGCATTTTTTTCAATTTTAAAAAAGTACTAATACATAAGAATTGTGTTTGTCGCCGTCAAACACCACTGATTAGAAGTTGTCAGTCGACACAATTTGGAAAACCCAATAAATATTTCTTGTCTGTGAGACAAAGAATCTCTGTAATTATCAATCTATAGTAAATTTATACTATTGAGCCAGATCTCGTGGCTTTTCCACATAAAAACTTCTAGTATTATTATTGATTATTTTTTTCACCTATTAAATTCTAGTACAATATTAAAATAATAATCTATTATTCTACTATCACGAATTTTATAACACTTAAATATCCCTAAAAAAGCACTACACATCTCAATTATTTTTTTGAAATGCACTTTATAACTTGATTTACTCACAATAATAAGTAAATATGGAATACATTTTCGTTTCTTTCAAGAGAGCAGAACAATTTATAATTCGTTTCTTTTAAGATAGTAACAATTATCTATAAATTGTGGATCACAGAATGCATAGCAGTGGGGACACGCCACCGAGACAGTGGGAAGCGCTAAACCACTTGTTAATGTGCCACAGATCTGGATAATGGAAGGCTGTCGCAGCCAAAGAGTGCGATTTCTGAGAATATAAGCAAATGTCTATTCATTCGTACCCTCCATCACATCCTCGCGATTATTTTAAGTGACACCACTTTGATACATTGCCGCAAGTAATTATCTCAGTCTTCGTCTGTCCACTCACATTCATGTCGGTAAACTTAGTATCGTGGCTATAGGAAATTAACCAGGCTTTGTCACACTATGTCGGAGTGAGTGGGAGTCCCTTGTGGATTATAAAATATACTTAGTGGTGCAAATTGTTGTATTTCGTTATATTTAAAATGAATCGATTATGCATATCATGAGATTTTATATTATATTTTGTGAATATGAGTGAGAGAGTTAGAGTCGAGTAAAAGATAAAAAAAAAGAGTAGAGGGGGTGACAAATTTGTTGTAGGGGAATTCGGAGGGGAGAGCGGATCTGTCTCCTTTATTTGTATTTTTGTCTCTTATTTATAAGAGCATGTTTTGTATAATTACATGAATGAGGGAATAGTTGTGGAAATTGTTTTTGATATGGTTAATGCTCTAATAAATTATATGAATTTTATACCATTTTCGTATTATAATTTGAATTTTTAACATGACGGTAATTGGTTGGGCCGCTTTTTTGAGTTTAGTGATTGAGTCGACTGGTTGAGTGGAGGCTATGCCTTTCGAAATGTGTGTCGGTCGGTCGAGGGCTCGGTTGTATGGTGATCTCGCTCGCTATGGGTTAATCGACCAACTGAGATCGGGTGCTCCTGTGCGCACTTCGAGCGGTCTGGGGTTGTAGTCATGACCCGTTGGACGAACCCTTTGTCATAGTGTGTCAACTGATCCTGATCAATCATTGATTGGTCGGATGCCCCGATTGCTCGATTGTTATTTGGACAGTCTAGTAGCTTTGAGATTCGTGTTGATATTCCAGTGTATATATATTAGTTCTCGAGATTTCATGTTTCTTGATAACGACAACTACAATAAGAACATCGAAATTTATTAAGCAATTGTTAGCATTAAATTCATGAATTGATTGAACATTTGACTTCCCTTGGGATTCATTGCCCCGTGTGCTCTATAAATGGGCATGAAGTAAGCCTTGTATCATTTGTCATCAGTTTCTCTTTTTAAAACTGAAGAGCGTTGTGGTTGATGGTTCGATCCAGATCGTTGTGGATCCTCAGAGGCCGGCGAAGGCAAGGTTTCATATTTCTTCCTCAACAAAGAGGAAAATGAAGGAAAAACGGGTAAGGTCCAAGCCTAATTTGGTCGTCATAGTCGACTAATTTGATGACATTGAAGGTTGATCACTGAGGAGCCCTCATCAAGATGCTTTGGAGACTGGTCTAGGCTTGAACGTTGAGGGCTAACCAATCTTTCTGACTGAGGCGAGAGGAAAAGAGCTGGAAGGAGCGATTATCAGATACTTCATTAACTACTGCTACAGGAAAGTGGGGGTACCTTGGTGCAAGAGGAAGAGAAGGCCTTTAAGACCCTCTCTTCCATAAAAAAGATTCGTAGAAGAATTGACCAGGTTGGAGGATCGCTAGGACGGTGGGACATCGAAAGATGCTGCAGATTCTGTTCTTATTGTGGTGGCCGGTCCATTGGTCGTAGATGTTGGGCTTTTGTCGTTGTCGGCCCCGAAAGTTCATTAGTTGCCAGACCCCTCGCTCACGATAGTTCTCCAACTAGGGAGACTAGCATGGGGATCACCGCCCCAAACACCATGGAGCAGCAGACAGGTAAAACGGACAGTTAATGGCGTCAGTCAGCCCTATTGACGAAGTTGCCCGGGGTTCAACTGCATGCGAGAGCTATTCATTTGCCTAGATACCGAAATAGCGGCTCTGCGGACGGTGCTTGTCACTTTTTGAGGTGGGCTGACCGAGGTGCTGTACACTTTGGAGGCGCTCTGCTAGTCGTCGGATCTAGTAAGGTTCGACCAGAAAGCTTATCAGGTAGATCGGATTAGGTTAGGTGGAGAGTTGGTTCTCTAAAAGTTGAGGAGGCATGTCCCCTCCGAGGTCTTGGAAGACCTTGTTATCAAATACTTCGTTCAAGGCTTGTAATAATTGTTATTTGTAGTAAAAGAATTTTTTTATAAAATTTAAAATGATGTTTGATGTGCCACTTATCGTAATTTGATGCTCCATTTTACATGCCCTCCTTATAAATAGGAGAAGGGGTTGATTCTTTTCACTTTGTGCGCTTTTAATTTCCTTTCTTTTCCTTCGACCTTCTCTTCTCCCCTTGTCCCTCAGTTGTTTTTGTTTTTTTCTTGTGACATGACCCCCAAATACTCCCCTACTCTGTTTGGTTTGGTTAGAGGCACCAGATCTTCATTGGAAACGGAGAACAAGGTGAGAGAGTTGTAGGATAGGTATGTTCTCGATGTCATTGGTCTTTGGAAGTTGCCCGCGTCGGCGCGAGCGACAGATCCTTTGTGAAATGACCTGGTCTTCTACCGAAACCAGCTCAAATATAGCCTATGGTTGCCTCTATGTCATGAGCTCTGCAGTGTCTTCAATACATACGGGGTTATTCCGACACAAGTGATGTCGAAATATATAGTAACGATCATGACTTTCGCTCTTTTATGTCGGCAAGAGAATATTGTGTGGTCGATCAAACTCTTTAGATATTTTTTTCTCATTTAAGGTCGATAGGGAGGTTTATGCCATGTTTTGGATGGCAAGGAATCCCACTTGGTGAGAGTGAAGAATAAAATAAAGGACTGGAAGAAGTTCTTGATCGGTTCCTGGTTTGATGCTTGGGGAATCCAAACCTAGTCGTTAGAGTGTACGGTGTCCAAACAAACGTCACTTCCACACAGCATGAACATTGCTTTTGAGACGCTGAGGTGATGGTTACCCGTGTGTTGATAGGTAAGATGAAGGGTGAGCAGTGGCATGACTCAGACATTATAGAGGAGGTTTGGTAGAAGGCAGCAAGTGAAAAGCTAACCTACAGAACCCAAAAGCAAAAATGTCTCACAGAATCAAGTAATTTTGTAGGGGATGATGTACCGCCCCCTTCCAAATTGGCCTTGAGATACCTTGTTTCCACATTTGTTCATAACATTGTTGTTCAAGATAAGATGACCAATAAAGTTTTTGTTATTGCCCGAAAGCTTGCTTCTCATTCTGTTGATGCAGGGGTAGAAGACAAGAGTGCTTTTGTCTCTGAGAGAATCCTAGATGAGATCGTTGCCACTGACCCTTCTTCTTTGAGAGTAGGCAAGCTAGCGTGTTGTCGGGTGTCAGCATTCCACCGGACTCGTGAATTGGGGCTCCGTTCTACGTTGCTTTGTCTGAGAGAGACAAAGCTTGCATACCACTCCCACTGCTTCAGCCTAGTTCCTCGCAGGGGCATCGACCTCGACTTCTAGCAATCTGACCTCATCCTCCTCTAAGAGGGCAGTGATACGTTAGTGTCTGAATAAGCTGATGGAGGATACAGAGATCACATGCTCTCCTCCCTTGAAGAGAAGTAAGAAGGTTATTAAGTGGGAGCCTGTGCACATGAATGCCAGGAAGATATGGCTGGGGGCCGACAAAAAATTATGTATATTTTAAGGTTATGCATTATGAAGTTTTGAGGCAAGTATTTACCTTTTGAGGCTTATGCCTTCTAAGGTTTTTGATGTGCATATATCTTTGGAGGATTGTAGCCTTTCCTGATTTTAAGTGGAGACCATGCCAACTACTTACTCTCATAAAGTTTTTCTAGTGATGACCCTGTCCACTACTATTTTCTTATTGAGACTTTCTTCATGGGCTCATATTTCAGGAGTATGGGTGGAGACTTTGTCTTTTACTTGCCTCAGAAGAACTTTCTAGTGAGGAGTACATCCATTATTAGCTTTCTATTGAAACTTGACTCCTGGGCTCATATACTAGGTGTATGAATGAAGACTATATCTGCCACTAAGAATTTCTGACCTTTCTTAGGTAGTTTGGTCGAAGCAAGTCCGCTCAACGACTGTAGCTTATAGTGGAAGAAGTCAATTATAATTCAAGGATGTAAGAACCATCTTATATTATATAGCTGGAGATTCTCGGCAACGTTAACTTGTCACAGATAAATTCATATGAAATTCACCATTAATTTTGAACCTATTTGAGGATGTTACTTGATGCTTCTACTTGACGATCGTAGTTTTTTATGGAAGTGGACGAATCAGCTCCCGTTGGAACTGATTCCCAGAATAAGGTGTTAGTGATGCTACATAATTCTCGGGAATGGATATAGGTTGAGATTGACCGCACTTCTTCTTAAAGATATGGTTACCAAATTTGACAAATTTTTTTGATGTTGTTTTTGAATTTGTTATACCCCAATGCGGTGTTGTCTAATTGAGTCTATAAAACAATTCATGTATTAAATCTTGAAGAGATTAGCTTCTTAATCAAGTTGAGAGGAAGAAATCTAGTATGGTGGGGTGCTAATGAAGCAATTTTTGCGTTGAAAGTCCATAGTAGTTGGTTATGTAGGTTGTAGATGGTGGCATTAGGAGTGTTGGTTGACTACAATAACTGTAGTAGGCAGCTGTGATGTCTTTCGTAGGCTACAGAGGTCGAAGTTAGGAGATGCGTGAGTTGTGAGCTAGGCAGGTCATAGTTGGTCAAATAAGCTAAAACAGAGAGCTATAACAATGTTCTAAGACCATAGAGCTAAAGTTAGGAGCTACATGAGTTGTGAGACATGCCGTAGTCAGTTATATATGTTATAGTGTTGAACTTTTTTAATATTTGTAACCGCATAGGCCAGAGTTGGGAGTTAAAAGATTAATGGACCGTGAAAACCGTATATGGTAACATAAGCCATAACAGGGAGCTATGGTAATGTTTGTAGGCTGCAAAGGTCCGAGTTAGGAGCTGGATGAGTTGTGGACCATGTGGTTTGTATTTGGTAATATAGTTTGTAGTGGTTAGTTGTAGTAGTGTCAGTTGGTAGCCAAGGCAGTAGTAAGGGGTTGTTGTAGTAGTGAACCACATAGGTCGTAGGCTTTATGAGAAGAGAACTTCAGTAGTTCAGAGGAGGTCACCATATTCAGAATACGATGGTTGTAGTTATTGCAGTAAATCACATCATACTCTGTGTGCTTTTTTACACCCTTCAAGGTGCATCATTACACCAATTTCAGAGTGCATTGCTATATCGTCTTTGGGGTATGTTGTTACAACATAAGATTAATCGACATCAACAAGTAGGGAGCATCCGATGATGGTCGATGATGATCGGAGAGCCGTGTTCAGTGACTGTGAGAGCTAGAAATGTTTGTCGGGTTTTTGGTCCAAAATAATATTGACATTCGACTTCTTCCGGTCCATCTCTTGCTTTAGGTCTCCATACTTGGTCTCCTTTCATGAAGGGGTAAGACGCTATTTCTAGAGTTTGAGAGTAACTTTCTCTGTAAATAAGAAAAAAAATCTGGACAACTTCATCAACGACCCGAAAAGATTCTCATGATCAGATGGTGTTTTGTAGACATTTTACTATCTTAATGATGTCGAAATTGAGTTATCTTCAACTTGTTGGATGCATCACATCGAGTATTAAATTTTGCTATAAGTTTTTTGGATTTTAAATCTGTTTGACACTACAATCAGCCACTCAGAGGTTCTAAAAAAGATTAAATGGCTTAATCCATGTTTGATTTGACTCTAATTGAACCATGTTTGCGAACTTTCCATTTTTCTTCTCAATCTCTCACCATCTCCTTAGTAGAAGCGTGCAAAGAAAAAAGTAGAAAAATGTTCGTTGACCTTTTTCTTTTGGGTTTGCTGGAAAGAAAACAAAACTTGTTTTCTTGTGTTAAATTCTTCCACTCATGTGGGTTGGGTAGCAAGGAGAGAGAGGAGAAAGAGAGAGAGAGAGAGAGAGAAAAAAAGAAAAGAGAAAATGGAAGAGAGGAAGATAGTTTTTTTTTTTGTAAAAGTAGATGTGCTTGACGGCGTGATTTCTCGAAATAATAAAATCCTATGCAGCTCCGTAGACGTAGGCAATTTGCCTAACCACGTAAATCTTGTGTCACTTTTTTTTTTGTAATTTTCTCGATCCGGTTTTTCGCTTTATTGCCGTCATTTTGTAGACATTAGGGCGAAGAAAAACAGAACTTTCCATTTTGACTCTAATTTAATCCAACATCAATCTCTCACCATCTCCTCGGTAGAAGCGTGCAAAGGAAAAAGTAGAAAAAGAATGCTTCTTTGTCCTTTTTCTTTGGGTTTGCTGGAAAGAAAACCAAACTTGTTTTCTTTTGTTAAATTCTTTAATTAAGTTTCCCTTAATTAAGTTTCCAAGAAAAATAATTTTCCCTTAATTAAGTTTCCCAGAGAAACAACAAAATCTTTCTAAAAAAGAATTGAAATATTCTCTTAATTAAATATTTCATTTAATTAACTGAATTTCAAATATTTTCCTTTTTTAAGCCTCCAACAAAAGAAATCTCACATCCACAGATCCAACAAAGAAAATTTTAATTAAGTTTCCTTAATTAAATATTTTTTTTAAATCAACTTAATTAAAAAACAAATTTCATTTAATTTAGTAAAATTCGAAAACTTTCCTTTCTTCGACGGGAAAAAAAATTTATTGATTTCTTTCATTTTTCTCCTCTGAAGCCTCCAAAGGAAACGAATCGAACCAGCAAAGGAAACAAATGAGAAAATTCCTTCCAATTTCTCCAAGAGAACCTTTCTTACACGAATACGCCGAACCTTCCTTTGCAAAACTTCCTTCCTTTCCAGATCCACGCACAGAAGGAAAGATTCCTTTCCTCCCTTCCGCCCAACAACCTTCCGCAAGAACCTTGCCGCCGCCAATCGCAACTTCTTGCAATTCGCGAATTCTCCTGCTATACCGAAGCCGCGAACTATCTTGCTGTATCGCGAACTCTTCTTCTTCTACTGCTGTACCGAAACCCCATCCTTCTAGCGTCGAGCCGTCCAAACAACAACATAGCCCAATTCCCCGAAGCCGTCGTCGAACTGCTCGCAACCTCTGTCTGTCGCGAACGGTAGAGAAATCAGAAGAACTCTGCGACACTTCTGCGAACTGTGTCGAAACCTTTGCGTTTGTTTGCAATAACATGCGAATCTGCTTCGCTCGCGATTCCGAAAATGAAGCCTGCGCCGAAATCCTCGTCCCGTCGAACTCCTCTTCGGCGATTCGAAACTACCGCGAACCTTGCTTCAGTCGAATTCACTGAAGGAACTTCCTGCGCCGAATCTAACACCATAGCCGCCAAACTCTGTCAAAATCTTCTTTATTCTTGCGCCACCGAAAATTTTCTTCCCTGTCCTTGAACTCGCTCAGATACCACCTGTTGAGAAATTAGGACGAAAAAAAAAAAACATTAATCGACACAAAACCAGAAGAACACAGAGATTTAACGAGGTTCGGCAAAGATGCCTACGTTCTCGGGAGCAGAGCGGCGAGTTCCTTTCAATATTAAGAAAAAGGGTTTTCAGAAATCAGGAGATACCTCCTAGGGTTACTAACAGACCTATTTATAACCCTAGGAGCAAACCCTAGACACGATATGTAATTACAACATTACCCTTGCACCATACTACCGGGCTTTGCCCCCGCACACCAACCCACATAACTTCCCATTTTAGACAGATTCTTCCGCTGCGCTCCGCTTCAATCCAGCGTCTGTCCCTGTATGATATATGAGTCATACCATAACAGATTTGACTCTAATTGAACCACGTTTGATGTCATTGTTTTTATCACACCGAGGATAACTATAAATTTACCGAAATCAAAATTTTATGTAATTTTCAATTTGAGCTTGAAAAATACCTCGAGACATACACTAGTATCATCATTCATGCTAACAACATTTGTTGATTACGAATCACTTAATAAAGTATGTATTATAATCATCAACTTTATTTTGAAATGAGTAATACATGACTAATCAATTAAAATCAACATCATCTTTATCTCCAAGTAATCAATATTAAACTCATCACGATTAAATTTGAGTCAAAATATTCTAAACATTTTTTTTTTGCCAATTTCTAAATCATACATCATTATACTTCTCATAACATAATGCATATATAATAGGCACAGATCAACTAAGCAGGATCATAAAAATCAGAAAGCAAATTTGTAAACAATATGCCGAACCTGAAAAACCAAAAATACAGAACATGCTTACATAAATGAATGTGAACTACTAAATTATTAAAAAAGAATGGGCAAGGGAATTTATATTCATTATATTCCCTTGTATAAATATACACCATTCTTCTGCTCTCACATTAATATATACCAAGACAATACTAAACATAGAGCAACAGAATTTCAACTCCATCACCATGGGCCTGGCTGCAGCAGTGAGCACAAGAAGGAACTAAGTTAGACATGGAAGCCAAAAGAGATGCATTTGTTTCAACACATAACCTGGATCATAAAGAGCAAATACTAATTGCTTCACAACGACTCTTGCTAACTTTCCATGGATGCCACCTCAAACTCAGATCAAAAACATATTTTTCTACATGCTGCTGCTGTTTTCCCTTGGAAGCTATCTTGGACCGAAATCCAGATTCTCCCACTTAAAGGGAGCAATGGAACCAACAAATGGAGCCCCACGAAAGAACAAACAGACACATACACAAACCGCCGCAATTGCTAATATGGAGTGGACGTATGGACGCTGAAGAAAACCCCGATGATGGTTTATTCTGACAAGGCGAGCTTCTGCTGCCAGAGCACATTGGGCACATGAACTTATTGCCATTGCTTCTAAACTACAAGCATTAACATGCTTTGCCGCTGGTTTTAACTCAGCACAAATATTCTCCATGGATTTATCTTCTTGTCTGATCTTGATTGATACCTGACCATTCTTCTTATCTACAAGTTTCCTTGCTACAAGCATGTTGTATGAGTTGTTTGTTGATGATGCGTAAACGGAGGGAGACCGGCCGCTCTCATCCATCTTCGAAACCCAACAGTTCAGCCCAATCTAATGTAGATTCAGAACAGAAATGAATTATCAAAATATTATATTTAAGTTGTTCTCTGGAAGGAAAATATATGCAGAACATGAAGAATTAAAAGATGTGTATTTAAATTAAGTTTACCCCTTGTGGATCATTTGTTAGTGCATCAACCATGTCCTCAGCATTCCCCATTGATGCAGCTAGATGCAAAGGGGTCAATCCACCGGGGCCTGTGTAATTAGGAGGGAACAGATACGTTCTTGAATCTTTAGTTATTTCATTCTTTACAGAGTAGTTGAGAAGCAACTCAACCATATTCCTGCATTTCTTCTTCACTGCTCGGCTTAGCAACTGGAGCTCAAGTAGCAGTTCCAGTGATTCATTCAATACAGAATCACCTCCATGGCATCTTTCCATTAGTACGTCCAGAAGCTTTTTCACAAGAGCAGACATGTCTCTCTCCACTGAAAATGTAAGGAGATACTTGAACCGTGAAGCAGCGAAATCTATGAAGGGGAAATCTGAATGGTTCTTTCTCTGAAACAACCAACCAAGTTCATTCAGAAAGTGAAGGGTATCCTCCCTGGATTGCGCCCTTCTATTCTCTTGATACAGGTCTTCCGAAATGGCATCTAGATCTTCATCAAACTCAACTTCAAGCGATCTTAGTTCCTCACAGATAGTAGCATCAGCGATTATAACAGGAAAACTGTTCCCTCTGAAACCATTATCAACCTGCAAAAAACTCAATATTAGCAAAAAAAATGTGGCAAAGTTGTGACATTTTCCGCCTCTCATTTTCTGGAGCAAATGCTCCGGATGTGAAAAACCATGGAGAAGGGTAAACTAACCTCAATGAAATAGCGTCCAAACAAAAAAGGTGAATCTTTAGGAAGAATGAAACTCTCTGATCCGGAATCATCATATATCGCTCCTGCATGTGTTGAACCAAATACTTCTTTCGACCAATACCCGCCCTTATAAGTGCAATGAATTCTGCACATATACAAATGATGTTTAAAAAAAGGGGACCGATATCACACACACTATAAAAATGAAGAAGCTATGGACTCACTTGGTTCCTGGAATAGACAAATTGGGGCCTTTAAGAATGACTGAAGTTTCTTGTCCACTCAAAACAGCAATGGGAGATATGGATGTTATTTCAGGAGCGGTCAAAGATCTCCAAGACTTGCAGACACGTATTTTCCCTAAAAGAAATGAGCAAAACCTTGAAATTTCAGATTCTAACTATACCGCATTGCTTAGATGTCACATACATTAGTGTGCAGGAAGCCATTAGGCAAAAAGCAGCAAACTTTCCCAATAACAACTACTGAAGCCAAAAGAAGATAAAAGCATACCATCCCTGTGTGAAACAATTTGTGTACTCGTGCGGACCCAAAACCTTAGATTTCTCCAGAACTCTGAGCCAGAGCAGTTAACAAGTGAAGTAACTCTTTCAAGGAAGTCCTCCTCAAGCTGCAAAAACAGTACTTCCCACGGTTAATCCTTAAAAAAAAAGCCAAAAAGATGACTAATTTAAAATATCTGCTAGCCTACCTCATGCCAGGCAGCTGATGCCATGCATAAATAAATAGATAAAACCACACAGCCGGGCCTGATGTAGCTTTCAATTTCAGTTGGACTACGAGACAACCAATTCAATATCTGAAATAAAACATTTATCAAAAATTAAAACTTTAACCAGGATACTAAGCAGTTCATTAACACCTATTTTGGCATACCTCAGATCGAAGCGTTCCAGGTAAATTGCTGGGATCTTTGTCGAAAAGCTTGAAAATAATTCGTCCAGTTCTCTCCTTTAAATAGCATTTGTAAAATGTTATCCATTGCATCAGCACCCAAAGAAATTCTGAAAATATTATATAATTTTTTGATACGCTAAACATTATAATACCTGAACAGCACAATTTGAACTGGATGGAGATTGATCAGAGCCAGAAGATGATGAATACCCTCCCGAGTATGGCATGTTTTGAACTGTTTGATTATCAAGCTGCCTGTCTGGATCCTTAAACAGTTCCAACGGTGGAGCCCATCCACATGTTGTGCTCGCTTCAGCTACTGCATGATCTTCCCTGCATATCGACATGCTTTCCTCTTTTTTATCAGATTCCGAGCGAAGAGGAAATAGCCTCTTTGCAATAGGAGGCGAACATGAAGGAGATCTATCTTCTATTGGATTACTACTCTCAGAGGATGGATATTTAACTGCAGACCCAAGTTTTGGAGGACTATCATCTTCAGCGGATCCAAATAGCTGCAATGGCAAACTTGGCATCCCAATATGAATAGAATGTTCAGAAGAATTTAACTGAGAATGTCCATTAAAGTCTGTTTCTCTGTCTCTAGATGGTGGAAACACAGAAGCAGCCCTGTTTTGTGAATTGTTACTATTTATAGCTTTCTGACATGCTTCCCTGCTCTTGCTGCTTCCATTTTCATGGCTGCTCTCTTGCGACATGCTTGCCAGAACATTGGGATTTGATGATGCAAGAGCTGCTGAAAGGACCCCAAGTAAGTTCATTGTTGATGGAATACTTAGATTACCTCTCACTTGAGATGGCTGCTCCGAAGAACTTTGCTGTGGAGCTTGGGAGACATTAAGATCAAAGCTTCTTTGCACCAGTGTTTTCGGAGAGGGAATTGAAGGAGGCAAAGAACCAATTTTGTTTATAATTTGTATAAGCTGGTCTCTTTCAGGTACAGATGGCATGCTTGTAGGTTTGCCCGCAATATTGCCTGATAAAACACTACCAATTGGTGAGGAGGAATTCTTACAGTAAGAAAAGGTTTATAACTTTAAACAGCTTGCCTTGCAACCGTGCCAGAATGGCGAACAAATTGGCAATATCCACACTCCCACTAACTTTTGCATCTTGGCTTTCAGAAGCCAAAATGTTGGTTGATGCATCCTCGGGTTGGGTTTTTCTCCTACGGCGATTATGTCCAGCAAGCCTGCGGCGGCAGCTCCTTTTTCCCTCATCAAACTCCGTAAGGGGATGGAATCTAAATAATCATTGCAACTACAAAGTTTAATTTTCACTCAAAATATTCAATTTGACAACTTGAGCAAAAAGATGCTGCTGCAAATTCCAGATTCAGAGAAGACACTGAACAGACGAAGGTACTAAAGTTGCCAATTTGAAAACCAAAAAAAAACAAATAAATTCAACATATTTTAAAGATAAGAATTCAATGAATTACAACAACGTGATTTTCTTCACAAAATGTAGTTTACGTTCTGCTGCAAAAAGTTTAAAAAATGAATTAAGTTGAGAAAACATCACGAATTACACACTCAAACATGTGATCTGATTATAAAGTTAAAAAAAGTTCTGTACTTTGAAACTCAGCTAATCACAAAAAAAAATGTTTTCTGCTTGTAAGAAGATGAACTGTTTTCTGTATGTATGAATTGATCGACTTATCGGGAAGTACAAAATCAAGGTTACAAATCAATTACCGGCTGCACTGCTGGCAGAATCTCTGCATCTGCTTGGCAACAAGGGCCTTGGCAGTTTTGCTATGAAACTCACAGACTTTGTGCCGCCTGTGATAATCCTTTGCGTTCGAAAGATCTGCTTTGCAATCATCAACCTGACACATGGGATAACTAGCAGCACTTCCAGGTGATCCAGATCGAACTCGTTTGTTAGCTCTCCCAACCTGCTCCTCCAATCTGCATCCACCACCACCAAGCTTCAAAGCTAGATTCTCACCTTCCTCCATTCCCTCACGCAAAAGTAGAGACTTCCCACCTTCTTCCATGTTTTTCCTCTGCTCTACACAGCTACCGCTCTCTGCAGCTCCAGCAACCCCCTGAGTGCCCAGACATAACACTTCCGGCACATCCTCGGAAGGTTTTGAGGAGAATCTCACACTGTCCCATTTCCACATCTTAGGGTTCCAGCTATTTGAATGGCTAGGCGTAGAAAGACCAGACCCAATGAACCATTGCTGGCCCTCCTGCTTATGATGAACATGGTGAAAACCAGGATTCCCCCAAGGTAAATCTCGCTTTCTCGCCATCGGCGACGCGTCAGAGAACCGACCGGGAAGAGTTTGATTGTGAAGAAAAATAGGAGGCGCGAGTCCCGCATCCACATCTCCCTCCATCTTCAACCTCAAATCCTCTCCCACACCTATATATTTCGTTAAGCCACAAACTTCTGACTAAAGAAGCTCTCCGCTAATACCAAGCCCAACAATCGAGAGGGAATTTAGCCCCGCCCGCACAAATCACGCATCCCTAACCGTTCCTCAGTAAGATGGCATTCGCAAGTGCGGAAGGGGAAATCCAGTCATGGCTACTCGAAAGGCCGTAAAGCAGCACCGCATAAGAAGCCCCTTACATGGATCGAGAAGAAAAAAATCGAGCAAAACAGTGAAAACAACGGCCGCGATTCCCCCACCGGCGAACCGAATGCGATGGAGAGACGCCGCGGATCCAAGAAGAAAGAGAGAAAGGTCGGAGCTGACCTGAAAAGAAAGCGATGCGGCTCGGAAGAGAGTACAAAACCAAAAAAGAGACAAAGGAGAAGCTGCTCTTCCCCGCTTCCCCCAAACCTTTTACGGCCGGTTCTCCATGCTTCGGACCACGTTGTGGCATAGGTGTAAAAAAGAAGAAAGAGTAGGGTATTTGGGAAGGCGCTTATTGCCGTACCACGCAGTAAGCACACTTGCGAGGGGGGATGAAATGGCCGGGAAGAATCGTTCTATGGTCGCACTTCCGCCACCTTCAATTATTTTAGCCCCGTACAAATGAAGTTATTGCGGTTCCCTCTGTCCGTTGAAAATGACTTCAAAATTGGATATTCAATATAAAATTTCAATTCATAATGTTGAATTTTATTTTTTATCCTTTAATCCATCATTAAGATTAGAGCATAACAAAAAAAAAAAAAAAAACAGTAAAATATCTTATTTATTAGTCTTTTCATATAAAATGATCTTCTTTTTTAATATAAAAGATATATAATATGTCTTATTATATTTTTTTTCTCTACAAAAGATGTATAATATGTAGTATTATATTTTTGCTTCGTTAATGAGGGCCGTTACGGAATGTTTTAGGTATTTATATATACTAGTCTATTGCTCTGTGCCCTATGATTGGGTGGTTGTGATATCATGATTTTGGCTTGTTAATGTCGGTTCGGTCGCCTTGACTGAGTCAGAGTAGCCGGTCAACAAGATTCAATTAGCTACGGTTTGGTGGGACTGGCTCGGTTGGCAGGGCTATGTCAATATGTTGGTCTAGTTTGACCGTCGACCCTTGAACCCAAGATGAGGACTTCTTTTCTGCAAACATGAGTAGATTATCGAGCAGAAGGTGGATAAATCGCTCATTCCTTGATGAGGGAGGCCCTTCAGTACGGTTGTGGGGCTTTGTTATATGGCCAATTCTTTGTTTATGAGGAGGAACCTCTGCGGCGTCAATGGGACGTTTGTTGATAGAGAGGTACTAGATTTTGTTCTCTGAACATGGATTTTTCTTTATGTTTTATAGTAGCTCGATTAACCTTCGTACTGGCTCGGATGGCTGCATCCAATTATATAAGTGGGCCATCTTGGTATGATGTCGATAGATCATTCTTTGTTGTACTTTCTTCCTTCACAACTGTCAGATCTCTTCATGATTCATACTGACACATTTTTTATATACATATTTTAGTTCCCAGATTATCTTACTTCTTAAAAGTGACATTGCGATAAAATTAAGAGAATTAAATATAAAATCATATATCATTTATTTTGTAATTAGAGCTTCAATAATTGAAATCCCTAGTTTTTTTGTGCCCGTGATTCATATAAATAGAGTGTGACGAGACTCTGATATTCCAAACTTGCTTTGTGTTTCTCCTCACATGGAATAGATCAAATTTTGAACTTTTCAATAGAGAACTTCTCGAGCCCTCCAGATAAGCTCCCAAGTAGGGAAATGATGTATGCAGCCTTCTGGAAGCTCGTGGCTTAGCACCATCTTGAGGGTAAGAAAAGGAAGAAGAAAATCGCTTCCAAGAAGCGGCAGTCATACGAGTCAATGAATCAAGTGGGTCATCAAATTCGGTTCAGGTTCCTCGATTGGGGAAAATTTAGGAGGATGATGGAAGCAGATTGAGAGGCCTGAGTACGGGTTCATCTGCCCAACCTTCTGCCACATCTCAGGACCAGCTGGTTGAACAACTTCACAAGCAGCTACTAGTTCTCCACCACCCAAGACACACGAAGCTTCTAGTGCTCTGTCACTACCCGGAGCACGAAAGCTAGGCCAATGACCACTTGGTTGGCTTCTACAAGCTTTTTATGTTGTGATGAGGGTCAAAGCTCGCCAAACTTCTCTTGTCATTCCATCTATGTCTGATTCTAAGCTAGAGCCGAAAACGACTGCCTATGAAAAAGAAATTCACCATCAAAAGGGAAAGGATCCGAAGCACTGGCTCGAGTGCTTTGCCTCCTCCACCCTCAAGAAGAAACACAATGGTTCTGAACTTACATGGCTCCCCATGCAAAGGGAGAGGGTGAAGGTGTTTACAAGCTCAGACAAGCGGTATGTTCTCTTCCACATGAAAAAGGGACTATTATTCAAATTACTCTGCCACATCTATATTTGCTTCAATGATCAGAGAAATTTTGCGGTATCACAATTTTAAGAAATAAATTCATGAGCACAATCTTATAAGTTTGTGCTGATACTAGATGATAGCTTTTAAGGCCTCACATTTTCAATATTTTATTCTTTTGGAGTGGAAGATCTTACATAGATGAGAAAAGGGCAAAAGCCATGGAGGATCATGTGAAGGCTGTTGAGAAGCGAATTGTTGCCACTAAGAAGCAGTTGGAGGGAGCCAAAGTTAAGTTGTCTCTTCTATCAGAGCTGTTGTCAGTTGCTTAAGGCGACAATCAAGATATATGAGAGAATATGAAAACAGTGAAGGCAAAAGAGTAATTCATCGACGTGCTTCCTTCCCACCCTTAGTAGGTGGTTGTTTTTGCTACGTGGCTTTGAGTTGGGCCCACATTTGGTGATTAGTAAATTTGTAAAGGCAAAGCTTACTGACCCCAAGTTTTCAAATTTGATAAATTTTACTTCACTCCTCCTAGGTTTGGATGAAGAGACTGAAGAGTAAAAGAATGAGTAGGGGAATGATGAGGAGGACGTAAGTGTTGAAGATGACAGAGGGTCTTCTAACATTTGACTTGGCTTGGGCTTCATTCTGTAATCTCTGAAGAAAATCTTCTTTCTCTTTTGAGTACTTGTAAATATTAACATAGTGAATTTTTTTATAAGAAAAGTTTTTTTAAGTATTTTAATCATGGAATAGACAAAGTTTCTAGCGAGTTCTTACCTCTATCTATTGTGTTTTTCTTTTATCACATTTCTCTTTACTTTGGGACAATTGCTTGCAAAGAATGATGGTTTGACTTTTTGGAAATGCTTTCCGATGATTTTGATGGATTACCGCCCAACCCACGTCTTACACTTATTGTGTCTCATTTGCTCGATCAGGACATCACCTTAGGCGAGGCGTACCTTATGTCAAGCATATTAATTTGATCTTATCGTAACCTTCATCGAGGCAACCATTGAAATTCACTACCGTGGTGTTTCATATGCTATCCAATATGAACATTGTCGCTAATGAGTAGGGAAAGACTACCAGATCTTGACCCGATTTGAGTAACGAGACATGAGTTTTTATGATGCGTGAGTGTTGTAGGTCGACTCTTGCATGTAGTGCCAATCAAATATTAGTCATCGTTGCTACTCATTTTAGAAGGATTTTATCAATTAGAAGTCTTAAGTCACTGTTAATTTCACAAAAGGTTTAACCAATTAGATGTCTTGCGTTGATCTTAGTTTTGTTGCTTGGGTTTGAGTTCCCCGAGCATCTCTCAGACTTTATGATTTCTTGTGTGACACATTGCGTTCCCCATGTGTTTCGTTGAACCTGTGATTGTATGTAAAATTATTGAAGCCTTATTTAATAATTTTTGTGTAACAAAGTACAACAATTTTGGAATGACAAAGTTTAAGATACACAAATATTTTTTCAATAGAATAACTTCTTCAATTTGTCTTCACTCCACGTCCAAGGAAAGCCTTTCTCAACGTTGGTCCTTAAGTCGTACGCCGTTGGGGAGATTTGGTTGTCAATGATGAAGGGTCTAGTCCACATTTGGTTGAGCTCTTTTTTTTTCAACCAGGTGAAGAACAAGCATTACCACGCCCCTTTCTTCATGATATTGGGTCAATTCTGATTCATTAAATGCATAAGCGCTCATCACTCTTTGACTATGATGGCTATACTCAGCCGTCAATATTGCCTCCATCCCATATGACAACATCAAATGAGTCTGATAGGTTGCCAAGGAAGGTGTGGTTTGAATTACCAGAAGGATGAATGTGAAAACCTTAGCTTAGTTCCTACGGGCTCTTTCAATTTTCTTCCTCAGTAGATTCAAGATGATTTTTTAGCTCCCTTGAGCCACTCGATCATCTAAGGATGATGCACGAATGCAAATTTGAACTTATTCACTGGCTTCATTAGAAGTCATTTACTTTGTGGTCAGTGAATTACATTTTGTTGTCAGTGATAATGACCGGCTGTAGCCCATAACAATTAATGAGATCTATCCCGATGAAATTCTAGACGACCTCCACTAAGATCCTAGCAAGCACCTTGGCTTTAATTCACTTTGAAAAATAATCTCTCTCAACTAAGAGAAATATTTATTGACCTTGCAACTAGGGAAAAGGTCTGAGAATGTCTATTCCTTAGATGACGAAGGTCCACAAATTAATGATGGGCTGCAACTTATGTGTCGACAAGCGTTGAAGTGGTTTGTCTTTCTGGCATTGCTCATAATTCCTAAAGAATTCTTCAACATCTTTCAAAAGAGTTGACCAGAAGCAACCTTATAGCTGCACTTGATGGGCAAAAATCTTCTCTTCAGAATGGTGTCCACACTCCCTAGAAGCACTGCTCGGAGAACCTTCATTTTCTTGTATGCATATCTGATATAGTGACATGACAAATCTTTGGAAACATTTTCCTTCAATTAGGAGAGATTGAATGGCTTTTAATTTGAACCTCCTTAAGTTAACAATTTTCTTTGTTATCTTCCTTATCTCTAGATTCAAGATGTAGGGATTGACCCAACTAGTTATCCCCTTTTCAGTTTCATCGCTTCGATTTCTTCATTGTTTGGTCAGATAAGTCTTTAGGGCATCCCTTCTCCCATGTGGATGCACTTAGATAGGAGATCTGCTAATTGATTCTCCTCTTGGGCGATGTGCTCGATATTGAAGCCTTCAAACTTCCTAAGCTCCATCTTTGCATTATGTAGGTACTTGGTCATCATATCATTTCAAACTTTAAATTGCCCATTTACTTGATTTATAACAAGTTGTGATTTAGGTTTTATATGGAGATGCTAGACAATCAACTCACAGGCAAAGCTTAGCCTAATAATTAGAGCTTCGTAATTGACCCAACTGTTAATAACTTTGAATACAACCATGATTGAATGGTACCAATGCTTCCCGGTTGTGCTTATTATGGTGAGACCGAGCCCTACTCCATTTGACATACAACTTCATTGATGTGCAATATCCAGGCTTGACTATCGGCAGGTACTCCTTTTCTTAGCTCTCTCGGTTCAATGAAGTTTTCTTTGAAGTTGACTAAGGTTTGTGCTTTAATCGTGGTTTATGACACGTAAAAGATGTCGAACTCGCTGAGCTCTATCTCCTATTTGAGGATCCAAATGGAATGTTTTCACCAAGTGAGGACAGCCTTTAGTGGAAGATTGATTGTGACTCTTACAAGATGTGTTTGAAAATATGGTCAAAGCCCATGAGTGAAAACAATGAGAGCAAATGTTTGTTTCTACATTATTGTATACCTGAGTTCGACGCCTCAGATGACCCAATTGATGTAGTAGACCGTGAATTACTTCCTGAACTGATGGCCTCAGGTTCAACTCCTAAGTACAAAGAGAGTTTTTAGTTTAGCTTAGGGCCCTAAAGAAGCAATGGTGATGCTAAGGACTCTTTCAACTTTCTGAATATTTTTTTGCATTCCTCGGATTAGACAAAGTTCTTACCTCCCCTTAAACTTGGGATGAGAGCCCACCGTTGTAGAGTTACATATGCTTACTCATAAGCGACAGCCGAACCAGACTTCAATTGACAATAAATCTCAAGCGACTCATGTAAGTTACTAGAGTAATTTTTATATAGTTTAAATAATTATTGAATTTAGTTTTGATTCTAACTTTATTTTATCATTTTTGTCTAAGAAACATTTCAAAAGCTGAAGAAGAGCTAGACCTAGCACACAAGAGAACTTAGAATCCCAGGTTGTAGTCTGTTCAGCAAAGAGCTGTGGAGGGAGGCTGTTGGAGGCAAGAAGAAGGGACAAGTTTATAGATTGGCTTCTCGGGCACAAGCCTATGACACTCATCCCTCCTCCAATGCATTAAGGGCATCTCTACTTCAACCACTCTGGAGGATGAGGTTCATAGGCATGTTGTCACATTCACTACATATATTGAGACCAAATTTGTTGCTTAACACATCCAGATGAAGTCTAAAATAGAGGCTAAAGCGAAACATAATTAGATGCATTAGACATTAGGCATACCTGAGAGGAAAGTTGCTCGTAGAGGAGGATATTGAGGAGGAAAAAGATGAGAGTAATACAGAAGAATAGGTCAATTTTTATTTCTACTTATGTTATGAGACATTTCTATTTTGCACATGTTTTTTTGTGCACAAGAAGTTTCATTTTTTGGTACAATGTACTGTATTTATTTATGTGTTTAATTTATGTGTTCATTCATGTGATTTTAGCCTAATAACTACTTAGATCAGTAAATTACAGTTTGTGATATATAATTTGGATTTGTAAATGTGTTACGATTATATGTTGTGAAAATTGTAACAAAACGAATGTCCTTTATTTTTTTGATGCTATAGTTTTTTTACAGCTTTCTGGCTTTTATCTGACCATTTTTTGCTTATTTCTCATAATATATGTTGGTTATACCCCATTAGTTACTAAATTGACCGATAAATGTTGGGATTGCGACAATCTATCGATAAACAATGATCCGTTCCGTCGGCCACTAAATATATGAACCAACCCAAAAGCAACCAGGAAATTTTTCATTTTGGGATTAACCGACGACCTCCAACCATCAATGTATTACCAATGGCCAACCTACAAATAACCAATGAGTAATTTTTTAGATATTAACCAACAACTTGTGACTGTTGTTAGCGATCTGACGGTTATCCAACAACTTATAAATCGTTATGGTTTTAGCATAAATCTATAGGTAATACCCATCGACAAATAAAAGTCATCGAAAATGTCGTAGGTTGCGACATCGGTAAATAAAAGTCATCGAAAATGCTGCAGGTTGTGAGATTACCAATAAAAAAATTAGCTACGCCTTATAAACCATCGAAAAGCTGTTAATTTTTTTTTAACTCATGATTTTCTATTTATTTCTGACAACATATGATAGTCGAAAATATGTTAAGTTCCTATAGTGAGAGGAAACATCAATAATTTTTATATGAAAAATTTTTGAAAATTGGGAAAAACCACATAACCTAACATTGTCAAAGTGAAACACTATGTGTTTGTAAATACAAGGATACACTCTTCTCCCACAATAAAGAGAAAAGGGTTACAATCTTGCCCTGAAAATTATACTTGTCTTTATACATCACAAAAAAATATAAGTGTTTGACACAATAATTGTATTTTGACTATAATGGTTGCAGACAATCGTCATAGGCAGCTGGAGATCGGCAGAGACAAATGGTGATGGTCGGTGGTGGTTGACAAAGGTCGACGACTATGGAGGCCGGTGGTTACTCACTGGATTTTCTCTAATTTCATTTCTTCTCGTACAATTTTCTTTCCTAAATTAAGAAGGGGTCCTATTTATATCATTTTTGGGAGGGCGTGTTAGTCTTTTGATGCATAATTTCCCAAACCAG
The DNA here is from genome assembly GCA_003013225.1 of Phalaenopsis aphrodite. Lineage (NCBI taxonomy): Eukaryota > Viridiplantae > Streptophyta > Magnoliopsida > Asparagales > Orchidaceae > Phalaenopsis > Phalaenopsis aphrodite. The sequence goes on from NEWO01000007.1 coordinate 3,013,883, forward strand.
CTATTTGCATGATTTACTGAAATAGGAGATCTATATGACTTTTAACCGAATTTTGAATGTTTCTTGCTTAAAAAGACGTATATAGCTCCATGCAACACCTCGAGACTCTGTGAGATGTTAGAAATTTATTCAACGCCTATCAAATAAATATCCTACGAACATAATTGTTTTCTTTAAATCATTATCTTTTCAGCTTCAAATAGCTAAAACTGGGCTCTTAAAGTCAAATATGTTGACAGTGATTCATAAAGATAAAATGTAATAATTTGAGTCAAAAAATTCATAAATAAATATATTAATGATATATTTTTATTAGTTATAACAAACGTTTGTCATTACTCCTCTTATTATTTTAAACAATAACTTCTTTTATACATTAAATTTCTTAGATAAGCATGCCATGCAATTTTAAAAATGTATATTAAACAAAAATAGAATTTTTAAGGGGGTAAAAAGAGAACAGTTCCATGAATGGATTCTCTCCTTCCAAGCTCTTTCTACCATTATCTGGATACAAAAGCTCTCGTTCTACTTTAATGCTCGTGGAAGCAGCAGATACGGACAAAGACAAGGAAATGTTTAGATGCAACTTAAAAAAGAAAACAATAATGGAGGTCAAAGACTTCATTAAGATTAAAAGTGGGTATTAAAAATTCTTTTTAAGCAGATAAATTGTATGTTAGTGTTTGATGGTAGCTTGATTATGCTTAACTATGTAGACCCACTTCGGGAGCAAATATTTGCATATATAGTTTGTGCTTCGAAGAGGTGCTTTACTTATTTAAGTTTTGATGTGTGTCAGAAGATTCACAATGATAGAGTGATTATTTAACGTCTTAACATTGCATAAAAATCTAACACACACTGGGGTAGTTAAAATGACAGGTAGAAACACCAGAAGCTTTTACTTCAAAAATTTTAGAAAGGAGAAAATATCCTAGTTAAAATATACATAAACTCACTCTTATTTTGAATTAGAGGAGATTAATTACAAAGTTGAATAAAAATAGATCATCGACAATAGTCATAATCTGACTGTAATGAATGTAGTTCTCTGTGATGACATGTTGCAAGGGTTGTAGTTGGTAATTATGGGTAGTCATAGTCTGCCGTGAATATTGTAGATAGTGGCTGTAGTTAGAAGTTTCACGAGTTATGGACTATGTAAGTCATAGTTCATCATATAAGTCGTAGTGGTGAGTTGCGAGTAGGGAGCTTCAGGAGTTCAGAGAAAGTCATCGTATTCTGAGTATGACAGTTGTAAGTAGTTGTTGCGGGATACATCCTTACATCATATTCTGAGTGTGTTGCTCCATCTTTGGAATGCATAATCAAAATGTATTGAAGTTTATTGTTAGATCATTTTTGGGGTGCATCGTTGTATGATATATGCCGAGATTCCACAACACATGTTGTTACTCTGCAAGTGACTTCTCCATAAAAGCTAGTGACAATCGATGATGGTCGATGGCTACAGAGGCGGACGACATTCATTGGACCTTCGGTGTAGAACATAGGGTTCAACTGTTTATCCACGCTCTGGTTTTCCTCTGGTTCAAGGTCTAGGTCCCCTCTCAAGAGGGGTTAATGCTCTATTTATAGAGTCCAAGTAATATCTTTTTGTAAATAGGAAAGAAACCCACTTCACTCTATGGGCTCAGAGAGGTTCCCCCGATCTAATGGTGTTTTTGGACATTTGAGTGTTTTAACGATGTAGGACTTGTGTGACCTAACCTTGGACACATTGGATTCGTCTTATTAAGACGCTTGACTCGACTATAAGTTTGTCATATTTGAAATTCATTTAACCTTTAAATTATGCATCATAAGCTTTAAAATTTGGCCCAATGGTTCGATCTATGCTTGATTGGACTCAAATTGTACAAACTTTAGAGTCATCAGGTCTGTCCCGTCGAACTGATCAGTTTGAGTATAAATTTGCTGAAATCAAAATTCTTGATGCTTTTTAATTAAAATTTGAATGTTTATTATTCAGAAAATTGCCTTTAAAAATCTCGTCACGCCTAAGAATTTGTGCAAGTTGGTGAAATTTTTTTATGATTATAAGTTCCTTATTAATAACCAACAAAAACATTGATAAAAAAATAATTTGTGTTGATATTGATTTTTTAATTTGCACTAAATTTTAACCAAAATTTAGAAAATGAACTATTTGAAATGTGCAACTATGCACGCCTCAGAAAAAAGAATTAACAATTTAAATAATTATGAATTAATTTAATTGTTCTATCCTGCTCTTAAAGTTGATGTTTTTATTGTAAATAAAACCCATTATAAACTTGAGTTATAGATTTTCACCATTCTATTCACCTAAAGAAGGCAGGGTTACAACACTTGTTTATCCATTTGCTATCACAATAAGAATTATGGAGTGTCAAGACCAATCAAAAGATAATAGTTAGATAATCATAGTCAGGAATAGAGATTGGGTTTGTTGTGTTTCGAAAAATTTACGGCAATAGAGTGATAATGTAATCTCTTAGAGTTGCTCGAAGATCTAACACACACACACATAATAAAAAAGTAACAAAAAGAAATGCCATTATTTTTTCTGTGAAAAAAATTTCTTAAAAGAACACAGTCAAAGCAATCCACTATGAGTTTGTAAGTACATAAGTTCAATCTTTCATGAATTAAATAAAATGGAATTGCAAAGCTGGTAGTTACATATGTATAACAGTAGTTCATCTAAAATGCCCATAACTGGGCTACAAAAAATGTAATTGATCATGAATGATACACTCAATAGCTACAATAGTGATAGCTGACATAGATTTGTAGTTGGAAGTTTTAACAGTAGTAACAACCACAAAGATTATAGTTGATTGTTGTACATGTAGTAGTTTCTCACAAAGGTCGAGGTTGAAAGTTGTAATATTATCAATTGGCCATAGAGGCCCCTGGTTGGTGAATGTTATAACATCAGTTAGCCATAAGGCAGTGGTTAGGAGTTGAAATAATAGTATTTGGTCATACAAGCTGCAAATTGGTCACAGAGAACATAGGCGGTGGCCGTTATAGTGGCAGTCAACCATAGTAGTTGTAGTTGGAGGATGTAACAGTAGCTATCGGTCGAATAGGCCGTAGTTGGTGGCTAGACCCCTTCTCTTAGGAGGCTATGCTTTATACCAGAGAGTACTTATTGATAGACAACATGAAGAAAGACACATTTGTTAGGAACACCCATCATATTTTGGCTATGACGATAATAAATAGTGTTCACCGTTAGTCGACAACGACAAGTAGTAATGACTGATGGTGATGACCAATGGTGGTCAACTGAGCTCAGTGGTTAGGAAAGCTGAAAGTTATTATTAGGTCTTCAATACCTGTGTTATATGTTGCAAACATATTCGAGATACAACATTTGCAAGCATGGATCATCGACAATAGAAGGTCAGAGGCCGTATGTAGCGAAAATTGGCGGTGGCTTTCAGTGGCTGATGTGAGGGTGATCGACTGTGGTTGGCTGTTACTAAGGTAGAAAGTTATTGCTGGGTCTTCAATACACATTTTATTTATTATGGCAGTATTCATGATACGATGTTTGCAAGCAGGGGTTGCCAACAGTAAGAGGTCAGTGGTGGCAAGCAACTATGGTTGTCAATGGCTGACAAGCAGTGGTCGATGGTGGTCATTGGCTATGAAGGCTGGAAGCTATCATCGAGAGTTCTGTCAATAATAGGCTGTAGAATTCCTTTTTTTTTCTCCTCTCCTTTTAAGTGAAAATAAGGGGTCCTTTTATTTTCCAAAGGATAGGGTCTTTTTGGTCGTTTGATAAATAAATTTCATAACCACCTGATCGGATAGCCCATATTAGTCCCTATTGACCATAAGGATTTTTTAATGATTTAAGTGTCTTAATGACTTTGAAATTGAGTGAGTTTGGGCTTGTTGAATTCTTCTTATTAAGACACTTGATTTGATTATAAATATATTAAATTTGGAGCTTATTTGACCATTAAATTTAAAATCCAAAACTTTTAAGTGTGCTTCAATGATTAGAATTGGATTTGCTTGGACATAGATTGACTTAACTTTGATATCATTGAGTTCATCTTGTCGAGAAGGTCCATTTGAATATAAACTTGTTGAATTGGACCTTTTGATGATTTGAATTTGAATCTGAAATATTTATTTTTTAAAAATGCGTTGAGATTCATGTTGAATGATAAAAATTTCTTGATGACTCTACTGATGCCCCTTATTTTTGGGCAAAATTATTTGTGTCGTCCAAAAATAAAACTTCAAACATTCTAAAAATTCATACTTTGAGAAAATTTTAGGAGTAATGGATGCAACATCAAGTTTTGATAAGGCTACCATCATTATAGTTTGTGGTGGCCGTGACCGACCAATAGTGGTTTTAGTGGTGACCGGACATCGATGGTCCAATAATGGACCATGGATAAATGGTCTAGCAGCTGTGATTGTGGTGGACGGGAACTAGTGGTCCAACAATGACGATGACGATCTGACAACAACAATGAGGTTAGATAATGGTAATAGGAATTCAGATTCATAAACATGCATGGGGTGAACTTGCATGTCCGTACAAGCAAATGAGTATAATTGTGCTTAAAGATGCAGACATGAAATAGTGCACGTGAGGGTGAGCAACTTGAGAGTGAGTGCTCGAGAGCATGCTCATGCACACACTTGCGAGCATGCTCATGCACATGTATGCATGTGCGTGACTACTACAGTGAGACACTACAGTAAGCATGAAATGTGGGCAGCGATGATGTGGAGATGGGAAATGGGCAGCAACGACTTGGTTGCGGGCTATGGGTTGTACCAACGTGGGTGTGATGGATAGTGTGTGCGGACGACAAACTGGTCCTCGCACGTGGCCTTGAGCATGCATGGGACTGCATGTGTGGCTATGTGTGCAACCAAGAACATGTGTATGGGCTTGCCCATGCACAACCACATATTTTTCGGTGCAGTGAAATTTGATCTTCAAAATTTTTTCTAATTTTCCAAAATTTTAGTTATAAATATCCCTCATATGGGGAAAGAAATCACACTACCGCTACACGATTTGAAAACTTCTCAAAGTTGTTGTTGCCTCTCCACTTCGGATGTTGTTGCCTTTTCCAGCGTAGGTTGTTATTGCCTTTCTCAATGTAGGTTGTTGTTGTCCTTTCTTATATGGGCAATTTGCCCTTTCCAATGTGAGTTGTTATCCTTCCTAACATGGGCCATTGTTGTCCTTTTTTACTGAGCTTTTGTTGCCCTTTTCAAATCTATGTAATTTTTTTTATGCCCGAATTCACAAAGTTGTTGTCTATCCATATTCAGACAGATGTTGTCTACCCAAATTCAAGTTGTGATTGACTTCTCCTTTCAGATGGTGGTTGTCTGTTCCTTTCTGGCGATGCCAATATTGATTCACGAATGACAATAATTAGATGATGGTGCTTATAGTATCTGCGGTGGTTCTACGATAATGGTTTAACACTATTGCAACCCAAAAATAGTACTCCAATACATGAGTAGTCTGATGATTGTGTTCTAGTACTGTGGCAGCTTGATGATGGTGGTGTGTCATGGTAGCAGCCTAATGATGGTAGTCTAACATAGTGGTGGCTCGATGATGGTGGTGCTCATGGCATCAATCCGATGATGGTGATCAAGCATAGTGGCGACCCGAATAACACTGACCCGATGTTGACAGTGATAATGGTAGTAAGAGATAATGATCCAGTAATGATGGTATTGGCGAAAATAACATTGTTGTTCAGCTGATTAACTTTTTGAAAATGGCACTATTTCGTGACTGCGACATTGGCCAAGCAATGGTGACCTAGAGATAGCAGTGGCATTTGTCGTGCAATGGTAGTTCGTGTTGGCGATGCCCGATGAAATATTCTAGCGTGATGGTAGTGAAAACTTAAAGATGATTATCCAACCACAGTGATAATATATCATAATAATAATAGTTTTCAAGTGTCGGTGAACCGACATAGAGACAATGGGGAGATAATGATCTGTCGAAGATGGCAATGTAGTTCAATAATGACAACTATCGAGCGTTTGTGATTTGACATTACAATGGTTGGTAGATGATGCGATAATGATGACGATGGTCGGCGATGAAGGCAATGACCTGCCATCATTCGACATACTATATTTGAATCTTCATTAACATTGAAAGCATTAAGTATTGGTCAGAGAATGATGTACTCTCGATGTATTCCTCTCATCAAGATGCTCGATTTGAAATAAATATGTCAAATTTGGAGTTCATATGACCATTAAATTGATGTTCCAAAGCTTCCAAATGTGCTTTAACGGCTTGATTTGGGGTTGATTGACTCAGATTGACCTAACTTTGATATCATTGGATTTGTCTTATGACAGTCAGTTTGACCATAAACTTATTGAAATTGGAGCACTATATGATCTTAAATTTGAATTTTAAAACAATTATTTTTCAAATAATGCGTCGAGATTCATGCTGGATGATAAAAATTTCTTTATGACGCATCAGGGCTATAAAAGTCATAATTGGGCTAGACATAGTTGTACTGCAAAAGGCATAGTTAGGCTACAACAATCGTTGTTAAATTACAAGTGATCATTGATGATCGTTGGTGGTTGTTGACTTCTTGTTCTCTTTACAAGTGTAAACTTAGTTTTTAGCTCACGCTCGTCTTACTATGAAAATGAGGACAGAAGGATGTTTTAATAAATGTTGCATAAATCCTAAAATACTTTCATCAGATCATTTGTGTCGATTCATTCGATCATAGATCATTCTTTCAGTTTATAAATGCCTAACGATCTTATGATTAAATAATTAGCTTAATTAAAAAAAAAAGTGAAATATAAACTTTCATGCATACGTAAATTGCTTCGTATGTAAGAACTGAAATTTAGAGGGTATATACGTAAATTCATTGGAATCAAGTGGCATGTATGTAAATATTCCTTTATTTTTTATTTGTGCAACACCAACATTACAAATTCTTTTGGGGACAGTCCCAAAAACAATTTTCAAAATTAAACACGCTTCCATGTTACATCACATTTATCTATCATTTACACTTATTCTACTTTTCTCTACCCACCAATCGATAAAACTACGTGCCCTTTTGTGCCATTCACTTTGTCCTCGTCTTAAGTAGCTTCGATCATTCAACGAAATTCCTTTGAAAGACGCATTAGAAAAATGGGGTTTCTCTGTGGTTCAAAACGGTGAAAAATTAGTATTTCTGTGAATAACTTCAGAAGATGCTCGACAGACAACAGATGCTATTTCATCAAACGAAAATTTTTACGAGCATCGACGTTAACTACAACATAGCGAAGACTTAACATCTTCTCAAACAAAGTCTTGATTATAACAAGTCCTAATTAATTTCCAAACAGTTTTGAGTGGTCCCTAAAGGAAGAGGTATTGGATTATTGGTGGCTTTTTCCTTCTAAATGGAAGCAATTTCTTGGTGAGGCACGATATATGTGTACGGTTTAACACACGTGAATCATGAGATGGATTCTAAAAACATAAAACTTTATTTAATCGAGTTTAATTAAACATTAATGTTGATTTTCATCTAAGAAGTCATAATAATTCCTTTAATATTATAATTTTTTATTTATTTATGATATATGACAATGACATTTTCTTCCTCAATAATTTTAAACATAATTTCTATGCAGAAATAATAGTGGTGCGAAAAAAACCCTACACACTAACTTGACTAAGAAAATTCGTGTTAGGATTGGCTTAAATAATTTTTTTAAGTGGTGTTCAGGTAAAGAAATTTAACACGTTTAATTTTTGGGGTAGGGTTAAGGTTACCCACCAACCTGAAATTGATATGAAACTGAGCGACCAACTTGAAATTAATTAAAAATGAAACCATCAACTTGGCATTGACTCGAGTTTGAAATGAAATCAATCTGAATTTGTTTTGAATTTGACCAGTGTAGTTGTTATGTTTTTATGTTAAATGATTATCAAGAATGTCAAAAAATGACCTGACATGCCAGCTCGACCCGAACTTGATTAAAAAAGATCAAGCTTCATTGGGTTGATTGACATGTCCTTTAACAAGTTAATTTTTTCTCTTTCATTTTATACCTATTTTTGATGATATTATACATTAATGAAAGGTATTTTCATATTTTTGTTGGAGGTATAACATGTTAAACAATTGGAGCAAATTGCAATGAAAATGGATCGAAAAAGAGGCGATTTGAGCAATGGAGGAAAAAGCAAACTGGCGCCTAGGCGCCTGAAGACTCCATAGCGCCATGGCGCTACAGATGGCCGCCTAGGAGCCCGACAAGTTCCCGAAAACAAAGAAGACGACGCCTAGGCGCGCCAGTGATTTCCCAGGCTTACCAAAGAAGGTGGCGCCTAGGCGCCACAGAGTGGCGCCCATGCCCCAAAATTAACCTGTGTGGTTTCAGAACAAACCATGGAGTTATTTAACTAATCCAGATGATTGGGAAGTCAATTTTTGACATTTCTAAGTCCTGGAATTCTTCAAGAACGCCAATGAGTTATAGATATGAGTAGGGAATGAAGTAATTTCACTTTTTCTTGCGAGATTGGAGAGAAACTTTGAGTGCAATTCTACAAGAGATTTGTATCAACATTGCAAGGAACAGCCGAAGGCTTTATTGGAGGGATTTGCATCTCTTTTTTAGAGGAAAAAAAACTAGAAATTTGATCCACCACTGTGATTAGCACTTTTTATATAAGTCATAGTAGAGACACCAAAAGCCTGATCTGCTCCCTAACAAATTGGTTAAGTTCTTAAAATTACGTTTTATTACTCACTAAGGTTTCTTATGTAAATATACATATCGTTTTAATAGTATAGGGCTTTATTGAGACCGGATTATCGATCCCACAAAGACCGAGATAACGAGTCCAATAAGAGAAGTTTTAGTTTACTATGTTAAGGTCTCAGTTTGGAATGTCAATTAAGGTTAGTTTTGCTAAAAGTTACTCCTAAGATAAGATTCTTTGACTAGGTTAAACATATCAAGATCAATTGAGTTGGTGAATATCAAGATATAAAAGCTACATTTCTCTTGTGATTGATAAGTAAATTGTAGGATCGAATACTATGAATTGCTAATGCAACTAGTGATAAATAGAAGCATTCCTCTTCTTTATGCTCCGTCAAGTGCATAAAGAGGTTTGGTTAACCCAGTTTGGAATGTCAATTAAGGTTAGTTCTGCTTACAAAGCATGTTTAACACAACAGATAACTTCATTACATTAAAGCAAATCCACCAAATATATGTTTACAACAGAGATAAGTAAATTAAGAACATAATGCTTAGATTTTTTTCCTCTGAAAAAAAGACGTAAATCCCTCCAACAAAGCCTTTTATTGTTCCTTGCAATGTTGATACAAATCCCTTATAAAATTGCACTCAATTTCCTCTCCAATCTCTCAAGAACAAGTGAAATATCAACAATCTCTACTCCTATCTACGACTTCTTGGTGTCCTTTGAGAATTCCATAACTTAGAAATGCCAAAAAGTGTCTTCCCAATTATCTGGATTCGTCAAACAACTTTCTGGTTCGTCCTGAAATTGCATAGGACAATTACAGCGCCTAAGCGTCAGTCTATGACGCCTAGGTGCCACCTTCTCGAGTAAGCCTAGGAATTCACTGGCGCCTAGGCGCCAATCTGTGGTGCCTAGGCTTTATCTTCTCTATTTTTGAGACATGTCAGGTGCCTAGCCGCTCATCTGCGGCAACATGACGCCATGGAGTGGCGCCTAGGCCCCTGAAGCTGACGCTTAGACACCAGCTTGTTATCTCCTCCATTGCTCCAATCACTCCATTTTCGTTCAAATTTGCTCCAATTGCTTAACCTGTTATACCTTCAACAAAAAAAAAATGAAAATACCTTCAATTAAAGTGTAATATTATAAAAAATAAGTATAAATTGCAACAGGAAAATTAACCTGTTAAATGACATGTTATTGACCCGCCAGCCCCAATTTAATTCGAAATCGATATGTCAGCCACGAATTGACCCAAATTGTTTCAAAATCAAACTGAATTTGACTCGAAATCGACCTGAATAGTTATTATAACTTATGTTAAATAGATTATGCATGTCGGGTTTGGGTCAGGGAGTTGAAGATGGGTCAGGTTCGGGTTAGACTTTCTGTCCATTTTAATATTTAATTTATGTTCAGGTCCAAAAATTTTGCGTTAGAGCCGAACCTGTCCTGTGAACCGATTCGACACCCCTAATGGTTATAAATGTCAGGTTTACGTTAGCGATTAAAGGCAAGATGGGGTCAGGTTGAACTTTCTAACTCGTTTAATATTCAGATTTAAGTTTGGGTCAAGCAATTTCATCTTCGGTCACATTTGAGCTAGACCCGAGTTCGGCTTGTGAACCCGATTTGACATCCCTAATAAATAACCAAAGGTGCACAAAATTTGATACAATAGAATGTTGATATATCATCATAAAATCTACCTATTCAAGCACAAATCTTGATGTTGTCTTTGAATTAAGAATTTTTAAAACTAAATTTGATGGTCCAATCTCTAATTTTGACAAATTTATATCAAATCATGTATTTTGATAAGCCAAACCCAATAGTACCAAAGTGGTCAGATTCAGGTTTAAAAAAAGCTCAAATTAAGCAATAAAACTTAATAAAAATATTTAGACATTAAATGAATGATCATATACTCTTCAAATTTTATATGATTATAATAATACCAGACATCTCAATGAGAAACCTAATTTTGAGATCATTGATACACTTAACTATAGAAAGTAGGTTGAAATGAACCAATCGTTTGAAGAGTTACTGGTGGCTCAGTTTAATTAGAGCTCAAGTATATTCATTTAATTAGCTAATTGAATAAGCTTGAACACCTTTGTAAATGCTCAATTGCTAACTGAACAAGCATGGACAACTTGTTTGATTTATTTATGTTCATGAAAAATATCATTTAAAGCTCATCAAGAAGCTCAATTAAGACTTGATTAACTCATTCACGATCATATCATTTAAATGCTTATTTTTTAGGCTTAACCAGTCTTATTTGATACGACTTGTTTTTTATTCCAAACAAACTAATTATAAAACACCGGTAAGACTTGATTATGAATTTTTTTTTTTTATCTTAGAAGAGTTATTTCTTAATAAGTTCGATAATTTCTACAAGAATTGTGCTTGAGCTGAGCTCGAATGTAATTCTAATAAATATGCTTGAGCTCAAACATATTCCTAAAAGCTCAAATCAGGCCCGAGCCATGCTCAAATAAGCTTTTAATAAACTACCTTGAGCTCAAACAAACAACTGCCCGACTCAACTCTCATGGTTTGTAATTATAATTAAGAAGGATATATAATCAAAAGAATCAACATGTGCCATCTAAATATGTGTTTTGAGCTTCATAAATGGGGACTTTTGCTTTACAATATTAACAAAATAGTTTATTGAACACAATAATACCATGTTCATTCATTTTTGGGTAGCATCAAATTTGCTCTCTTACCCAAAAAAATAAAAAAAAAAACATCTTGGTGCAGTAAAAAAAGTGAGTTAATTTAAAGATCTTTCAAGAATTCTACATTTAACATGGCAAAGTATTTCATACTATATTATCTAACTAAGGGTGTGTTTGGGGTAGCAGTGCAGGTCGCACCACACTTTTTCCTATTTGGCATAACTATTTTTGCCTGTGTTCTCAAGAAGCTACATACATGGCTATTGAGACTACTAAGATCACTCAATTTCAATATTATTAAGGTGCTTAAATGTCCATAAAATGCGGTTAGATTAAGAGAATCTCTCTAAGCCTTCTTATGGAATGGTCCATATTTCTTTCATACTTGTTGGGAGGTCTTTCTTAGACTCTATAAATAGAATCATATCCTTCGTGAGAGGGGACCTAGATCTTGAACCTTAAGAAGAATCGAGAGGAATTAAATTATGACGCACACCACAAAATCTTGGCGTATGTTGTATAGTAAAGAAGCACAAGACGGCGCAACAATGCACCTCAAAGACGGTACAACAGTGCACCCCAAAGTTGTTGTAATTATGTCACTCCTAAGACGATTCAACAATGCAATCCAAAGGCAGTGCAATAATAATCCTTGAATATAGTGTAACATCACCACCCTCAAAGACGATACAATAAAGCACCCCAAAGATGGTGTAATAACACACCACAAATACAATGTAACTATGTCACCCTAAAGAATATGCAACAACACACCCCAAAGACATTGCAATAATGCATTCTAAAGACAATATAATGGTGCCACCATAAAGACAGTGCATTAATGCTTCTTGAAGACAGTGTGATAACGTACCTTGAAAATATTGTATTAATGCATCACAAAGATAATACAACAACACACCCCAAAGATGTTGTAATGAAACCACCCTAAAGGCAATGCAACAATGCACATTAAAGATGGTGTAATATTTCAACGCTCCGACAATTGTGAAATAATGCACCTTAAAGACAATATGATGGTGCCACCTCAAAGACAGTGCGACATCACTTTTAAGAGATGGTGTAAAATACATCCCAAAGTTGGTGTAACAACATACTCTAAAGACGATGTAGCAATACACTCTGAAGATAGTGCATCAATGCACCTTGAAGATGGTGTAACGATGCTACCCAAAAACAATGTAGCAATGCACCCTGAAGATAGTGTAGTCATATGCCTTGAAGAATGCATAACAATGCATTCTGAAGATGGTGAAACAATGTCACCCCAAAGACAATTCAGGAATGCAACCTAAATACGGTGCAACTTTACTCAAAGACAATGTAGTAATGTGCAACAATTATAATGTAACTTCCCAACATGGATTAAGTGACCAACTAAAGGTTATGTGGCTCATAGCTCACACAAATTCAAAGCTTGCCTTGATGGCTTGCAGATGATATTGCAACCCTCAACTCTGACCTCCACAACCTACAAATGTTATTGCAACTCACTATTATAGCCTACGTGATTAACTACAGCCTACGTGAACATTGCTCATGGAACTCCCAACTCTAGCCTCTGTGGCCTACTGATGTTATCATAAGTCATGTAGCTCCAAACTCTAACCACTGTGGCTTACGTATGTTATCTCAACTTGTACAACTCTAACGTTATCCTTTGCGGCCTACAAAGTCATCATACCTCGTGCAGCTCACAACTCTACCCTATAAAGCTTACCAGGGTTATCACAACTCATTTAGATTCCAACTTTGACCTTTACGACTTACAAACATTATCTCAGCTCATACAGTTCCCAACTCTGCCCTCTTTGGCCTATGGATGATATCACAGCTCATGTAGCTCTCAACTTTATCTTTTACAACCTACAGGCATTTTTACGAGTCATACAACTTCCAACTTTAGCCTCTATGACTTACGAATGTTATATTAGCTCATGCAACTCCTAACTCCAGCACCTATAGAGGTTAACTTGGTTCATGCAACTCCCAACTCTAGTTTTTTTGGCTTACAGACATTATCACAGCTCATGTGGCTCACAACTTTGTCCCATGCTGCCAATTAATGTTGCCTCAGCTCATGCAACTCTTAACTCTGACCTTTGCGACCTATGAACGTTATCATAGCTCATATGACTCCCAACTTTGGCCCCTACGACCTACATGTGTTATCTTTGCTCGTGCAGCTTCCAACTCCGACCTTTGCAGTCTACAAACCTTATCACAACTCATGTGGCTCTCAACTTTGGCCCCCGCGTTCCACATATGTTACCTTTGTTCATGGAGCTTCCAACTCCTGCCTCTAAGACTTACTATTGTTATTGTAGTTCTTTACTATGGTCTTTGTATCCAATCGACGCACTTGAAGCAACCATCAATGACTTTGATCTACGACCTAAACGACAAGCTGATGTTATAACCATCGCCTATAACATTCACGACAGACTACTGGCTCCCTAGCAATTAGCTATGACCTCCACGACCCATTACAACTATTATTATCGAAATACTATTGTACATCTACTTTATAATTCCATCTTCACTAGCTCAGGGGAAGAGTGGTCTGACCCCGTGCTTTTTTCCCTTTCCAAGATTTCTCATGTAAAAATCGAGGTGTCTCATCGTGCTTACTTTTCTTTAATTATCTGTGTGTGTGCCAACATTTCGTACAGAACTAAATACTAAATAATCACTCTTCCTCCGCAAATCTGCCGATACACATAAATTTGAATTTCACTCAGAGTTTTGTTCAATGCAAATTTGAATTATAATTGAACATGAACCCAAACCTTGCTACTATCTAGTTTGAATCCCATTCAAATTTATGTTGGTCATGACAAACTTTAACTAAATGCTTTGTGGTTCAGAAGTAGAGGGATTTCCATTAAAAAAACAATAATTTGTCTATATTTTTCAAGAAAAAAAAATATAATTCTTCTTCCTTTACTATTATGGAGCATATACAATTAAATTTCCCATATATTAATATCTTCATTTTTTTTATTTTACTTTGTAGCTAAATATGGGTAATTATATGTATAATGACCTAATTTGTCTCTTTCATAAATGCTTTTATTTTGTTATATATATATATATATATATATATATATATATATATATATATAAGAATTATATGATATATGTGAATCACTTTAAAATTTTAATTAAAAAATTATCAGCTAATTACTAAAATTCGCTGAATGTACTTCATTAAGAAAAGGCAAAAAAAAGGAGGGGTGAAGCGGTGAACAGCTAAGCCCAACCATAAGCACGCGCAAGCAACCACGCTTTGTGCAAGTGGACGCACCCACTTCTTCACCGCCAGCTGTCCTCAATCGTACGGCCGCCAGGCCTACAGTACGATGGGCCCACATTCTAGTTTGCCTCAACTTTATCCGGTGCCGTGTTCTGCGGGTTAAACATTTCCAGCGCGATCACCCATAAAAAAACGACACGTGGACACGGTCCTGCCACAGGGTCGTTGCCCAATTAGCATCCAAAGGTACCTAATTGACTAAAATGCACACGGTTTTGATAGGGACGGCATATCGGCACCGTACACGTGGCGTTTGACAATAAATTTTGGCCAAATTGGTACGGCCTTTAGATTTGCATTTTATGGTACATTATAAATTTTACAGTGTAGTTGTACGAATATTTAGTTGTTTGGTGTAGCACTGCACGCATCATCAATTCTTCATTTCATACCTAACAAAATTAATTATTTGTGTATTTAACTTTTAAAAATTATCTATTTAAGCATGCAACATTTAAATTTTAAATAATAATAAAAATATCATTTTTCTTATCCGTGCAAATATCTTTCTTTAATGCACACGATGTATTAGAGAAATTATTATATCACGGTGACCACACATCTAGATTACTGTCTGAATGAGGCTTCAAGCGATTCACGACGACGCGACGACATCTGGACACAATTCAGCTGCATGGTCTGAATGGGTAGCACGATCACATCTCAACAAGGTATAATCTTGACACTTTCTGCTTTCTTCATGTCGAAAACTTATTCCAATGAAGACACTGAACGCAAAATTTGCATTCAGAGTTCAGTAGACACGTGCCAGATGAAAAGTGGGCTCCACCCCTCTATAAAACATAATGTATTACAATGGAACTCACTTGCCACGTGGTAAGTACCCACTGGAGTCCGAATACAAATTTACGTCGATATCCTGAGAGAATAATCTCTTCTTCGTGTCAAGGGTGAGTTTTTGGAAGGCTAGAATGGCATTCAAGATTTGAGAATTTATGTAAAGAGATAAATTCAGGTTCTATATGTTATGAAAGTTATTAAAATTTAATTTAATAACAAAAAAAAAAGTTTTTTTTTCTTTTTTACTTTTTAGAACATGTATTTAAGTTTATTTTTATAAAGAAAAAAAAAACCACTATTAACTGTCTACTATTTCCTTATTGGATGAAATTGAAGTAGAATTATGAGATTGTTTCAAACTCCGACACAATTCACTAAAACTATGGGGGGCGTCTACATATATCCCACACAATTCTTATATATTTACATAGCTAATACATAAATTTTCATATTTGCATATGCAAAATATCCTAATTTTTAACATTACATAAATGATGGAGAACTTTGATAAACCATATTGACAATTGCAAGTGTATGCATCAAGAATTGGACACTTTGTAGCCATGAATCTTCGAATGTGTAGCCATGAATCTTCGAATTTTAAATGACAGTGGTCGACTGGTGTCTGATGTTGAGGGTTGACGGACATCGATATGAGATATGAATGTCGTGGCAATCAACTTGATCTTTCTTATTAGTGGCCATGCATGTCGAAAAGTCCGCAACATTAGACTAATGAAATATTGTTTTAACATTGCATGAAAATCCAACACGTACTCAAGTGATTAAAGAGAAATAAGCAGGAGAAGGCAACTCGATTTTACGCAGAAACCCCTAAAAGGGGAAAAGATCACAGGGCCTAGCCAAGTTGAAATAATTCACTATGAATGATGAGTACACGGGTTCACTCTTCTCCGGAATTAGAAATTAAAGATGGAGTTATAAAGTTGATCATTGTAAATGTACAACAGTAATTCATTGATAATAGTATTAATATAGTTGCAATGATTGTAGTTCTCTGTGATAGCAGACTGCAAGGACCATAGTCGATTCTTATGGAGGCAGTATACTGCTATGAAAGTCCTAAACGGCGGTTGTGAAGCCAACTTGTCGTATAGGTCGTAGTTGAAAGCCATGGAACTAGTTGTCCATGTAGGTTGTAGATGGTTGCTTCAGGAGCGTCCATGGTTATATAGGTTGTGGTGGGAAGTTGCAGAAGTTGTGAGCCACGTACGTTGTAGTTGATCATCTAGGCTATAATAGTGAGCTGCAAACATTGGTAGGCCACATATGCTTGTGTTGTAATCTGCATGAGCTATGGACCATGCAGGTCATAGTTGGTCACTTAGGCTATAGTAATGAGTTGTGATAATGTTTCTAGACCGCAGAGGTCAGAGTCGGGAGCTAGAAGAGCTATGGACCTCATAAACCATAGTCGGTCACATTTGCCATAATGGAGAGCTGCAATGATGTCCACAGACTACCATGATTGAAGTTGGGAGTCGCATGAGCTGTGAGTCATGTAAGTTATAGTTAGTTATATAGACTGTAGTGGTATGTTGCAATGACGTCTGTAGGCTGCAAGAATCAGAGTCGTGACTAGCACGAGTTGTAGACCACATAGGTCGTATTTGGCCACATATGTCGTAGTGGTGTGTTGTAATGATGTTTGTAGCCCGCAAAGGCTAGAGTCAGAAACTATATAAGTTGTGGACCATGAAGGTCGCAGTTGGTCACATATGTCGTAGTGGTGAGTTACAATAACATTTGTAGGTCATAGGGGCCAAATTCAGGAGCTGCACGAGCTTTAAGCCACGTAAGTTGCAGTTGTGAGCTGTGTTGATGTTTGTAATGCACAAAGATTAAATTTGTGTGCTACACGAGCTATGAACCATGTAAACCATAATTGGTCTTGTAGGCTATAGTGGTGAGCTATGAGAAGAGAGTTTTAGGAGTCTGAAGTAAGTCATCAACTTCAGAGTGCATTGTTACGCTATCTTCGAAAGGCGTTATTATACCATATGTAGGGTTACAACTTAATCGGGGTGTGTCGTTGCATCACATTTGCTCTTCTCCGGCCATGCATGACTCATTATGTATTGCATGAATATAAACCCTTGCTAACCTCATCTGCGGGTTAAGTTTTTTCTTTTAGACTTTCAAATGTATTTTTAGAGTACTTAGCGAGTCTGTATCGGAAATAAGATTTCAGGGTGCACTACTCATCAAATCACATGACGGGGACCAGAAGCAGCTGCTCATGTCCCGTACCTTAATTCTTAATTTACATTCATGTTAGAATTAGAACTGAGCAAGTATATATAGAGTCTAGTCATTTTATGTTGCAAGCTCAACGACACTCAGCCTCTTATTATTTGTATCTGGCTTATTTTACATTTCTCTTTCTTTGATTGTGGTTTAACTGGAAACCCTGTGATTTATAATCTAGGCTCACTGAGGACTTATAAATGTCTTTTTCAAAAATCTTAATAAAAGCTTAATTAAAATAAAAAATTATGGTTAAAATAACAACTATTTAAAACAAGTTTTTACTTTCTTGCATGACTATATCCTAAGTCATCCCTAATAAGGCCTCAACATTTAAATTCAACTGCAAATAACTACATCATGTTGCATGTTCCGAGAAGGAGCCCCCGTGCTCCTTCAATAGACTAAGCCAAGCATAAGTTACTACCTAGGAGGTTGTTTAGCAAGACAAGAGTGTTAGAGGCATCCCCGATCCAGATAGAGAATAAGTCTTTTATGGGGTTCTTTTGGCACTGTAGCTGGACCTCCTTCCTCTTTTCACTATAGCTACATCTTCATCATTTAATTGATGAGTATAAGTCCAACATTTATCTATTCTACCTCTAAGAGGGTAATAGGAACTATTGTTTCTTTCCTCTGGCCTTGGAGCTACTTAAACGATGCAATTCATGGATTGTTGATAAGAAGTCTCTAGTCGAGTTTGGTTGACTACTTTCACGACTATGTAGAATTAGGGTCTCCAAAGCTTGGGATGACGAATCCATAGTATCTTGACCTAACTACCTCTACCTACTGAAGGATTTCTCCCCTTTTTGTTGACATCTCATTTGAGCCATGTCATTCCTCTAAAAAAACATTGATGTTGTCTTGTGAGCCATGCATGCTTAGGTGTTGATGCCCGTAGTTGATACAGTGAGTCACTATCTACTCTATGACTAGGTATAGGCATTGAAAGCATTAGGATTCTCTCACTTTATATGATAAAAATTCTTTGGTTTCCCAATTAAGTGGATATCATAAATAATGTAAGCAAAACCCTTCATATCAAGGGTATTCTTGGGCATCCCCCATGATAATTAACTAAATGGATATGTTTCTTTGAGAGCTACTCTTGAACCCAGAACAAGCACAAAAACTTGACTCTAGTTATATGAGTGGCTTACGTAGGGATTCTCTTTTCGGATTGTGTTTTAAGATGTTTTGATCTGATATCTTGTGGACATGCAATATTGACCTTTCACATGATGGCTACCTTACATAAGTCCTCCTTATTCCTTTTTAAGATTAATTTGTCTAACTTTTATCTTATATCCTATCATTCCAAATCCTCTCCTATTTGGATCATTTTTATGATTCGAGAGGAAGATTTAATTTTGAAAGGGGAATCATACGACGATAAGAAAAGCTAGAGACTCCAAGTCTTTTTGAAAATGACCTAAAACATATGCTTGGTGAAAAGAAAAAACTGTGTACATCTCAGTTTGCCAAGGAGGTTTGTGTTTCCTCCAATACTCGTTTGGGGTTGTGAAGCTAGGTTTTTATGTATTCTCTTGCGTAAGTTCCAGTTGCTCGATTGAACCTTAGCCTTAAGTTATGCTCCCTCTCTATGGGAAGTAGCGACCCATACCGATCTCCAGAATGACTATTGTCTTACCCTTTATAGAGCTTATCACTATTGGGCAGTGAATCATATTCAGATGTTTGTGCAACCAAGGCTAAGGACTTTAAGCTAGTGAAGAAACACACCCCCAGGCTCAAACTAATTGGCGATTGGACGTCTACAACGTCGTTGTAAGTTAGTTTCCTTTTTAGAAATTTTAGTTCCCTGCGTATCAGGTAGATGTTTCGCCGGTCTTCATATTTTCTCAGTTCCAGAAGGGCTAGCCTGAAGATTTTGGATTTTTTATTAGCAAAGTGTTCATTTTTTCTATATAGTTTTTGAGAGAGCTGCGTAAAAATTTAGAGCCACAAACAATTGAAGAACAAATGACTTTCATTTAAGATTTTTGATAAAAAAAGGCGATAATTTAATAGAACAATCTTTTAATGTCATCCTCACTCGAGGTTCGGGGACTTCATTCTCTTTGTAAGTTCTTAGCTTGTATGCTCTGGTTCTTTCATTGTTGTTGATGATGTAGGGACCTCTTCGTGTCTGGTCCAGCTTTCCGACCGTCTATCCTCATGGCGTGGGATTAACTTTCTTCAGCACAAGATCTCTGGAAGCAAAAGTTTTATCCCGAACATGTTAGTTGTAGTACAGGGCAACTCTTCTGTTGACTTCCTCTATCCACATAATTGATTTCACTCGGAACTCTTCTATCAATTCTAGAGCGAGCATTACTCTTTCGTTGTTTGCTTCTAGCCATATTAGCAAATCCTCCTCGCTGAAAGTCGTATTGTGAGGACCCTCTGGCTGTGGCAGCTGTACTTTACCAACAACATGGCTTCTATTCTGTATGATAGCATGAACGACGTTTGTCAAGTCACAGTGGATGGAGTTATCATGATGGCCCATAAAATGGATAGGATCATATCCACCAAACTCACCTTTTCACCTTCGACTTTCTTCCTTAACAGATTGAGAATAATTTTATTAGCTTCTCTTGTCTGGCAGTTAATCCAAGGGTGATAGACCGAGGCAAATTTGAGGCTTATCCCATAGTTTTGGAAAAAAATCTCTAACCATCTTATTCGTGGACTACACCCCTTTGTTTGTGATGATGATCAAAGATAAACCGTACCGACATATTAGATCGGTCTAGATTAAGTTCTGGAAAACCTCTGAAGTGATATGAGCAAGAGTTTTGGCTTCGATCCACTTTGAAAAATAATTCATTACTACTAGGAGAAACTAACACTGCCTTTTGAAAGGTGGAAATGGACCGAGGATGTCTAACATGCAGACCACGAAAGGCCAAAGACTCGCAATCAGTTGAAGCTAATGAATCGGTTGAAGTTGTAGTGGGGAATACTTTTCACACTACGTACACCTCCTGAAGAATGCTTCGGCGTCTTTCAATGCTGTCGACCAGAAATATGCTTACCCCTGGACTTGGTGTGCTAATAATTTCTCTCATGTGTGACCCCCACACTCCCCATAATGAATTTCCAGAAGAATGTCTTTCACCTCGCTTTCTTTTATGCATCTCAGGTACAATGACGTTGCCAATTCCCATAAGAGTGTTCTTTTTATCACCAGGTATCGAGCAGCTTTGAATTTGAATCTTCTAGGATTCATGGCCTCCTCAACATCATTTATTTGAATTACTACCAACTGCAAGTTTAACTTCACAACCAAACACTGGGCGCCCATTTCATAGGCAAGACATAATCCGACGATCTGGACTTGATATTCTGCTTGGTTGTTTGTTTCCATGAACTCCACAGATGTCGAGTGATACAAGTGTTCTCTTGATGGGCTACTCTAAGCCAACCCTAATCCCGTTCATGATCGATTTGAGGCACCTTCCATATATAAGAGTCATTCTTATTGACTGGTAGAATCTTCACCTGACCTCTCCTGCTTTGAAAAACCTGTTAAGAAATCTGCGACCTCCTGTGCCTTGATAGCCATCCGCGGGATGTATGTGATGTCAAATTTGTTATTAGCTCAGTTCCATTGCTCGCTTGAGTATTTGGTTAAAATGTTTCGGTCAGGTAAGCACAAACTTCAGCAGATGATCAAAAATCACCCAAATGGGATTTTTTTGAAAGTAGGGTCGCAAACTGCGAGCTGATACAATCAGTGCGAAATTTAGTATTTTTATAATTTGGTATCTGACCTCTGCATCTCATAGAACACTACTAGTGTATTAGACCAAGAATTATATTCATGACTCTTCTCTGACCATTAATGAGTTGATTGTTTCAGCGCCTACTCTCAAGTACAATGAAAGTGCTTCGTTTAGCTTCAGCCTTTAGAGAAGTAGTGATGATATCAAGTAATCCTTCATGCTCTAAATGGCCAATTAGCAATCAACCATCCACTCAAAGCTTTCGACCTTTTTGAGTATCTTGAAAAATGCTGCACACTTATCACCCTAACTCGAAATGAACCGATTTGTGATTCGACCGATCAACTTTTGCACCTCTTGAGTATTTCTAGGGGACGACATATCAATGAATGCTTAGAATTTGTTTGAGTTGAATTTTTATCAGTTTAGGCGTTAGAAGGTGACCTAGAAACTTATCATTTGAAGCCCTGAATGTGCATTTTAGAAGATTTAGTTTCATATTATATTTTCTAAGAGTTTCCTTTAAATCTTTTATATGTTGTTCAATCATCTAGCTTTTCACTAGGACATTATCTATGTAGACTCTAATATTTTTTTCCTTTTTGATTAAAAAATATTACATCTATCAAACGTTGGTACATTGCCGCCGTATTTTTAAGCACGAACGCCATTGCAATACAACAAAAAAACAATCTTCGTAGTTATGAAAGAAGTCCTCTCAGCATCATTTAGATGCCTCTTTATTTGGTGATACCCCTAAAATCCAAAAAGCTAACCATGAAATTTCATATAGTTGAATCCACCAGAGCATCAATTCTCAGCAGGGAGTATGAATCCTTAAGGTAAGCAGCATCCAGGTTTCTGAAATCTATGCACATCTGCCACTTACAGTTGGCCTTCTGAACCATGACAATGCCTGAGACCTAGGTGAGGTACTACATCTCTTGGATGTAGCCTACCTCCTTCAGCTTCAATGCCTACTCTTTGATGGGTTTGATCGGTGTTGTCACTAAGTTCCAGATCTTCTATTTCATCGGCCAGACAACGATACTCAAGTTCAATAGATGGCAGGTGACTTTGAGTGGTATTCCTGACGTCTCCGTTGTAGTCAAGCGAAGACGTCGCCATGGTCCTGAAGCATTTGGACCAGCAACTCTCTGTGTCATGCAACAAAATTTTCACTTATTAAAAAAGATTTATCAGGCTCTTCGTCAGTGACAAGAATCTTCAGGTTTGTCTTACTAGTCTCGAGACCCCATTCCCTATAATTTTGCAGGTCGAGCGACTTCTGCTCTGCGCTTTCAACTGCTCAGAGGCAGTAGGCTGCTCAAGATATCCTCAGAGAATGATCACATCTCCAACTCCTGGGAACTTAACCGTGACATGAAACGTGGATACCACGGCCTTGAAATGGTTCAACAGCAGGTGAACAAAAATGGCGCTGTAGATGGGATGTGAGTCTACTATCAAAAAGTCCTCTGTCTCAGTGAACCGCTTCTCGTCCTACCCCCAAGTAACCACTAGTGGCATAACACTAAGGTTATCCTTTCTTTCTCCCAAAAAGTCGTATAGGATGCCAACCAGCACTACCAACCAATCGACTCAAAGATTGAGCTTATTGAGCACTGACTTGAACAGAATGTTCGCTGAACTACCAGTGTCGATATTGATACTCCCGAACTAGTTGTTTAGTATCCCAGTTACCACAATGGTGTGGTTACCCCAGAGGGGCAAATCATCATAAGTGAATGTAAGGGTGGAGCAGCTCTCCCTCCTCTGCATGAGCGCGACATTACACAATTCTTCCGTTTCTGAGCTCTTTTAAGAGGCTCATCGGGAGGACCATGTTCGTCAAAAAATAGCCAACACTATCCCAGTGATGTGGATAATACTCCAGATGGGTTCATTTGGGGCTTCTGTTGTCGGGGCCTTCCTGTGCCTCTAACTTGAGCCCCTTGGTGCAATGAACCCATTCAATTCTTTGGCCCTAATAAGCTCCTCAATCAGGTTTCGGAGGTGCCTGCATTCCTATTTATTTTGGCTGTGGTCTTAATGGTACTTGTAGTACTTCCTCGTATCCCGAAGAAAGGATCTGACCCTCATTAGTGGTGCCTGATTTTAGTATTCCTTATCGTGAATGATGTCCACAATATCCCCCATCAAAACCCTCAACGGAGTAGCCCGGGGGCCCTCATACTCATCGAATAGTTTTTCATAGTATTGGATGAGTCTCTCATAATACTGAGTTGGTTGCTAGTCTCGATGACTTCTCTAACCTCCTTGATCATTACATCAGTCGGAGCTTCTATTGTCGCAAGCTTGTCGACTATCTTCATACCTTGATCGAACGAATGGGCTGGGATCCTCTCTTGGTTTCCACCCACCACTTTGTGGGGCTCTCTTCTTGGCCTGGCGGTCTAGCGGCTCTTATTAGGGTATTCTTTCTTCGTCAATGATGTGCTTATTAGTCATTCCAAGAACTCGAACAAATCTTGGGGCTCATGCAAACTAAGGTCATAACGAAATCTCCCAAACCACAGGGCTTGCTTTAGGGCAGCTTGTGTCATGTCGGTTTAAAGGACCTTTAAATCGAGCATCACCCTCTGGAATTGTAAGATGTAGGAATGCATGCTCTAGTTTGGTCCTTGTTTAAGCTATCATAAAAATTGCACGTTCTTCTTTGGTACCCGAGCGCTTGCAAACTGTGCCAAGAATTTATGCGGAGTTTGAAAAGCTAATGATGCTTCTAGCCTAAAGCGAGTTGAACCACCTTAAGGGAGATGACCTCAGGGTGGTAAAAAACAGACAACATTTCAATGAGTTTGAGACGTTCAACAAACACATTCCAAATTCAAAACGAGGCAATGTAATCTTTGAGATTTGACCGACCCTTATAAGACTTCAATGTTGGGATCTTGAATTATGCCCTAGATATATGAAGGGAGAAGAGTTCTCTAACTAACATGGTGCCTCAACGCGCAGACTATTGTCTCTCCACTTACGCATATCCAACACTATCTTGGTACTATGAATCTTCGGCCCTCTCGGGGCCGCTATTCAGCTTTCTACTGCTGTGCGTCAGCACCGTTTCTCGAGTAGGGTTCTAAACTTAAGGGGGGCAATCTTCTTCAAGAGCCATGATGGCTTTTAGAACTTCTGTCATTTGGCCTGACACCTCATTCATTTTTTGGGTTTTCAACTTTGCATTTCCCATTGCATGAACTCCTACATCCCTTCTTTGTTGTGCTCTGCATTGGCTACGTCTCTCTGGCAATTCTCCTTTCGTTGTGACTGTTGGACACCTCTTCTTGATGATGACATGACTCTACGCTCACCGCATCTTTTAGGATGTTGAATCTAAATATGTTTAGAAGACACCTAAAAATTGAGCGCAAAAGAGACGAAAAGAGCATAGAGAGCACAATAATGAACAATAAGTACAACTTTTTTTCATGAAATAAGCCCATATTTATAGGAATTGGGGATTATATGATTACACTTTGTACCACTAGTAAAGTAGGTACAATGGGGGGTATTTTGGACAATGCATAGTTATATGGATTGAAGTCTGAAATGAATTCAAGTTGCCCGGCTATGTACTGGGAGTTTGAGATGGTGACCAGCTAGGTCATAACTCGGGCGGCTATGGCTGAAGGGTTGACCAGTAGATGTCGGTCGCCCGTCAAAGATCCGAGCGGTTTTTATCATCTGCCCGACCTGGTTGAGAAATGTCGGCGGATTCATGACGATAATATTAGTGGCCCTTTCAGAGGATAATCGAGTTTCATCCGCCATAAGATTATTTTTCTCTTGGCTAGGTAAATAAAGGACCTCGAACTGTCTCTCGTGGGTTTCTGATCGTCATGTCATCTTCTTTGTTGGTCGTTAGATTACTTTGAGATTCGTAATGTCGCATAATTTTTATGTCGTCATGTCGTATATTTTATATGTACATATATAATAGCTAGCATAACCAAATGCAATATATGTTTCCTTTATTTATGCAGGTTGGTTATAGTTGACCGATAGAATGCTTCGCTGGTTAGAGATGAATGGTCTGGATGTTCGATACATGTGTAAGCCTGCCAGGGGTGGACTCAAGTAGGATAAAGGAGGGAAATTGCCCCCAATAAATTCAAATTTTTTTATTATATAGGAGTGAAATTTAGCTTTTTGCCCCTCCTAAAATTACCCCCAATAAATTCAAATTCCCCCCACCCCGGCCCCTAAAAAGGAAAAATTATTCCATACGGATCGGACACCGCACGCAGCTTGCATGCGGTGTCCGATCCGGACCGTAAATCACCTGATTTACGGTCCTGATGTATTTCGGTGGGCCCCACCTAAATTTTTTTATTTAAAAAAAAAACGGAAATAATCCTGACCGTAGATCACCGTGATCTACGGCCAAGATCGAACACCGCATGCAGAGATGCATGTGGTGTCCGTACGCAATAATCCCTCCCTAAAAAGAGATTAATTCCACTTCTGATGCCTGCTATATACGTGCAGAGTGGTGTTGAACGCTGTTTGATATAGGAAGCTGCTTGTTACTTGCGAAAATCAATTGAAAGTTCTCATAACTATATATATATATATATATATATATATATATATATATATATATATATATATNTATATATATATATATATATATATATATATATATATATATATATATATATATATATATATATATATATATATATATATATAATTTATTTTTCAAAATTTCCAATCAAATTTGTTTGTAGTTCATTTAAGTTTGAGTTCAGTAAACATCATCATTAATGTTAGTCACGAACCTTATATGACGTTGCAGCCTTTCTAAATTGATTTATTTATAATTTAAATCAAACAAGAAAGCTAGCAGACAATCAGACGGTTTGCTGGTGCCAATAATTGACCATAATATTTATCATTTATCATTTCAATAAATTTCTATATGGTGGTTAGCTCTAAACAGTAGCAGACAGAATAATTTCGATTAAACGCAAACGGTGCTGCTTATTTAATCAATCCTAAATAAAATAGGAAGTAATTTTCCTTGAATTCCGTGCATGCGCAGTATTTAACTACTCTATCACATGACAACAATTTCAGAAATGAGCATCTTTAGGAAAAATTAAAAAGGACCGGCACTTGCCATTGAGGGTGTGTTTGGAGCTGCTTGTGCATTTCAAGATAAGCTGCATATCCTGAAACGCAGCCCGTGACCTGCGTTTAGTGTAAAAACTCAAACGCAGTTTTGAATAAGCTGGCGAAACGCGCGAACTAAATGGTACGGCGACATTTTGAAAATACCGCCCGTACTGATAAGCTAACCCCAAACGAGCCCTGAATAATAATACATATAGTCAAATTTATACTTCCCTTCCATTTCTA
This sequence comes from Phalaenopsis aphrodite, assembly GCA_003013225.1. Lineage (NCBI taxonomy): Eukaryota > Viridiplantae > Streptophyta > Magnoliopsida > Asparagales > Orchidaceae > Phalaenopsis > Phalaenopsis aphrodite. Next base: position 3,040,883 of record NEWO01000007.1, read on the forward strand.
CATCTCAACTGAGGTTAGCAAATAACATAATATCATGCAAATAGTGTAATTAAAAAAAAAAGAAATGTGATTACTATATCTAATAATGGAAAAGAAGTGCAATTATATAAAATTGTCATGCAAGGAACTCAATTGAACCCATAGTTCTTAGTGCAACTTTTGAAAAGGTATTACTCCAACAAAATTTTGCAATAATTTTTGTAAAAAATGTAAAAAATTAACAGACTCTTAATTGATCTGACAAATATGAAAACAACATCAAAACAAAAACTTAAATTCAGACTCAACCTCAGCGACAACCACTTGAAATTATAATTTTAGCAAAACCTAATGAAGCCAACTGAGTAAGAAATTGTTAGAATTCAGTTCAGCTTCAGATCTGTAATACGTTTCAGCTGCGTACAAATCTGTTAAGCAGGTTTTATAAACAGTACAGTCTAATCAAATTAAATACACAATATATATCACTTGGAAAAGTATACATGATCTAACTATAAGTTTCACCAAACATTATTTAACTACCGAACATCACCATCAAAACAATGGATTAATCACAGGAAACTATTTATCACAGCAAGAAAAGAAAGCGGCAAAGCTCAAACGATAGAAAGCTCTTTGGTGAAATTTGATAGTGCAGGTCAATTCTTCTAGGCACTGTTTGGTTTGAAGGAATTAAATTGAAAATTGTTATTTTTATTTTTTAATCTTTTGTTTAGTTGAGAAGAAATTGAGCATTTTTTTTTTCTTGTGAGGGGACCTGTGAGTCACAGACTTTTTCTTCCTGTTTTCACTAAAGATTAGTTGGGAAATTTTCTGTAGGAAAATGCAAATATTCACATTTCTTAGGTAATTGCAATCACCTATTAATTACATTCAAATGAAATATCAAAAATGACATTTTAACATAAAGTTTATTAAAACTTCAAACCAAACAGATTGCCTTAAAGACAGGTGGTGAAATTACTAGAATTGGACAAATTTTGGTGTTGTTGGGTTCATCTCATCAAACTGATCAATTTGACTGTAAGTTTGCTGAAATTGGACTTTTGAGTGACTTTTAATTGAAGTTTCAATATTTATCTCTTAAAAAATTGATTGGAAATTCATGACGGATGTTGAATCTTAAATTGTCCTTTGTAAAAATATGTCTCGAGAGTTAGAGCCAAGAGAAAGACGAAAAAGAGCAATCGAGAAAGTCCCTGTTGAGAATCGGGGAGAGATCCTTTTATTTGTCTCTTTGCCCTCTATTTATAGGGTTGAATTTGTACAGTTATAGAAAGGAGGGAACGATTAGGGAAACCATATTTACTACAATTTAATCATAACGATTTACTACCAAATCTTTCCTTTCATAATGATGAATCATAAATTGTGCTTTTGTGAAAAGACGTCTCGAGAGTTAGAGCCAAGAGAAAAAGAAAGAGCAATCGAGAAAGTCTTTGTCAAGAATCGGGGAAAGGTCATTTTATTTGTCTCTTTGTCGTCTATTTATATGGGCATATTTGTACAATTATATTATAATTTAATCATATTTAATCGTGACGTTTTACTACCAAATATGTATTACAATTTGAATTCAAATATGGCGTTAACCGACTGGTCAACACACTTGAGTTCAATCTGAAGGTTGAGGCGACCGGCTGAGTGACAATCTGGTGTGCCGAAGTGAAAAGCCGGTCGGTCGGCAGGTTGCGATCAAGCGCCCCTCGTGAGAAGTCTAAAACGATATGGGACTATAAGCGTCGTCTATTCACTGAGTCCCAAGTCATAGTGTGTCGGTCGACTCTGACCGAGCTATCACTCGTGGGTGATCGGTTGGGATCATATTCCCGCAGCTTAATGCCTCGACTATCCGACCATCATTATGAGCCGCTTGATTGCTTTGAGATTAATGCCAATGATTTTGTGCAAATATATAAGTTCCCCAAGTTTTTTTACTCCTTAGCAGTTGTGATAAGAACAGAGAAACTAGTGAACAATTATTGACATAAAAATCATGAATTGATTGAAGAATTGACTTCCCTTGAGGTTCCATGCCCAATGCATTCTATAAATAGGCTTGAACTGAGCTTTATATCATTTGTTGTTAACTTCTTGGGTAACCAAGAAGCATTATGGCTGATGAGTCGAGTCAGATCGTTGTGGATCCTCAAAAGCTAGCAAAGGTCAGCTTTGGGGTCCCACTTACAAAGAGGGAGAGAATTGTGAAGAAAGTAAGACAGTTACGTAACCGAACCTGTTTCAATCGACACGGTCAGCTCGTCTGATGGTGCGGAGATACAATCACCAAAAAGTTTTTTGCCAAAAAACCCTTAATTTTGGGCCTGATGCAAATACGACCGCTAAGGGTCGGCGAAACTCGACTGATGCAGAGGTTGTGATAAGAGAGGAGTCGGAGGGAGTGATGGTAGTCGGCTCGCCTCAACCTCTACCTCAAAAGGATGGAAGCACTTCGTCGCAAGGGATGGATGACATTTCGAGTCATCTCTGAGATGGGTAGATTTTTAGATATGTGAGAATTACCTTTGGTAGTAATAAGTTTTTTTTTTCTTTTTTAATGACCTCGTAACATTGTCTTGGATGCAGATGAGTAAATTGGGTCGGAGGGTCGTAAGGAAGGTGGGCCCCTGAACGCTATCGTGGAGTTCGAACCCGTTGTGGTGGCTAGTCTTCAAGTCGAGTATGTCGGGCTCCTGCCGCCTAATGCTCCAGCGAGGCATTAACCACCTGACTCTTTGCCCACGGTAAATCCTCTACAGGGTTGATTGGCATGGTGACCTAAAACCCTGGAGTTAGGGAGCAGCGGGCAGGTGCAGCCGAATCACTAGCGGAGCCGGTCAGTCCTGCGGGAACAGGTAGAGGTTCAACTGCAGAGCATATGCAGAAGTTGTCCGCTCGCCTGACGACCACATATTTGGAAATAGCGGTCTTGTGAGCGAGCGGAGGTCGCCGTCTTGTGAGACAAATTGAGAGGGCTCCGTAAATCGATCGATCAGGGCAAGTTTCATCGCAAAGTTGATCTGGATAATATTAGAATAGGTGGAGAGATGGTTCTCCAAAGATTGACTCATAGGGGTATAGTCAGTCTGAGAACTTGGAAGACCCATTCATAAAATATTTTGTTTGAGATCGGTAATAATGTTACTGGCAATTAATTGATATTTAAATAAATTCGAAGAGATATTTGGTGTGACACTTATCTTTATATGACTTCATTTTTCGCACCCGCCCTATAAATAGGTGAAGGAGTCGCTTTTTCCCGCTTTACGCATTTTGTTTTCCTTCTCTGAGCCTTCAAATTCTTTTTTATTTTTCTTTTCGTCTTCCGGCTGCCTGTTGCGTTCCGCGATAGCTCTGAAATATTCCCCAACCCTCTTAGGCTCTGTCAAGGGTGTTGACGCTTCATATTTGACAATAAACAAGGTGAAGGAACTGGAGAGAAGGTACGTTCTTCATGTTACTGTAACTCTTCAGATGTTGTCAAGGTCCAATCGAGCGATGGACGTCGTGCGCAAGGACCTGGTTTTTTATCGAGACCGGTTAAAGTACATCCTTTGGTTATCTCTGTGCGATGAGCAAAGAAGTGCATTCAATACATACGGGATTATTCAGACACAAGTGTTGTCGAACTCCGTTTCCCTGATAATGAATTTTGTCCTCTTTTGTAGGTGTGAGTGTATTTCGTGGTTGATCGACCTTTTAAGTATTTTTTCACGTTTCGCCGTGTTTTCGGCGGGCAAAGAACTCCACTTGTTGGGAGTGAAAAATAAAATAAACGCCTGGACGAAGAAGTTTCTAGTGGTTTCTGCTCTGGTGCCTGGGGGATTGGGACCGAGGCAACAAAGAGTGCGATACCCAAGTCGATGTCTCTCCCCTTCCTTTAATGCGTTGTCATCAGAACTGACCTGTCTCCTGGCTATGATCCCTCGCATTCGCAAGAGGGGAAGACCGTCCGCTAGAGGGGGAAAAAAGCCAGTAGAAGATGGGCGGCCCATCCTCCCCCTCTGTTGAAAAGGAG
>NEWO01000007.1:3065970-3079370 GCA_003013225.1 Phalaenopsis aphrodite
AGAAGACGATTTTGATTTCCGTCAAAAGAACGAGGGCGATCTGAATCATTCGATTTGTTTTCTTTCAAGGATTTGATTTTTTTTTTCACTTTTTTTTTTTGATATTTGGAAATCTTGATTCAATGCGATGTTCTTTCTGATTGGGTATCAGCAGTGTATCTGTGCAAAAATAGTTCATAGAAGAAATTTTTGACCAAAATTAGAGTGTTCAATACATGATTGAAGTTTTCTCTTATTGTTTTTATATATATATATATATATATATATATATATATATATATATATATATATATATAAATGAATGAATAATTTATGTTTGAGTGAGTGTAAGGGGATTCTTTCCCCTAATATCAATTATCAAGCAATGAATTCATAGTTTTCTTTTGTGTCTGCATAAATTTTGTACATAATTTTATTTCGTTCGATGCTTCTTTAATCTAGTAAATAGAAAGTGAGTCGGACAATTTTGCATAACACGAAAAATCAATGATGCAAGCATTTGAAGCTCTAAAAATCGTTATTCTGAGAGTTTCTCTATAAAAGTTGAGGAATTTCTTACATGTTTTTCCCCTTTATTTTGGATTGTGCAGCGTGTCACTCTTTTCGTTTACAAGTAGAGTGCATGCATACTCTGCAGTAGTTCAAAGGGATATTATATTTGCATAAATGCAATGATTTCTCAGTTTAACAGTGCAGCTGAAGACAGACGTAATCAGAGTTTGAAATTAAATATTTTAATATTTTTCATTGTAGTTGTAATTGTATTTATCTTTTTTTTTATTCTGATACTCACGAGAGTGTGAGAACTGTATGTCATCTTTTTTGAACTGATTTGTGATTATTTCAGGCTTCTGTATTATATATTTTTTGTGTTTATTTTACTTCTGTTGCAAACAGCTTAATCAAACAGGGGCAGAATGGTTATTTATCCAACAACAGCTGTCAGTAAGTTGTTATGAATAAGTTGCCCCAAACAACAAGCCAGTTTATTTTGATAATCTGCAGATTATCAGATTATCAGAATAATCTGTTTATCAGCAGATTATAAATAATCAACAGCTGCCCCAAACAGACTCTTAATGTATTGACATAGATTAAATTAAGGTTTTTGGTAAATTTTACATTATTTTTAGGGTTTGGTTTTTATTGAATTAATAGAGCAATGTGGGGCTGATAGGTTGATGTCGCCTAATCAATGTGAAATGTAGAAAACTGCCCCCTTTATTCAATGACATGTAACCTTTAGAATGCAACCCAAACCACTATTGCATAACAAAGATCCACGGCCTAGCTTGGTGTGGCATACTTCTCATTAAGAGGGCTAACTAGTTATAATGGGTATCATCACTTTTTCGGTGTGCCATACACATCATATAGGATAAACAAAACATATAACTAGTCAACTTAGCACGCATGAGATCACACCAAACTATGTGATCAGCAATGATTGGTTCAAATCAACAAAGTAGATTGACATCATTGAACATAAAAATCAGTTGTTGAACCAAAATTGTAGTGAGAGGCTGAAGAGGGTATAATGTCGAACTTTGAAATGGCGATAGCTATATGTAAATCAATGTGCGAAAGTTTTATACTATATATAGCTACAACGTAATTAATCCTATACTTTGTTGGGGTGTTTTTTTTTTATAGTTGGGAGGGAGTGAATAACAGTGATGCTGAAAATATGATTAATGATGACATCAAAGTTGATAATAAGGCAATCAAGATAGTTGGAATCAAGAAGGCGGGGTTGGTGGCATTATCAATTGCATGCCTACGTAAGTTTCATAAGCGCCAAGTAGTGATGTGTATTCCTTGCCTTACCTCTTCTATCATCTTCCCTCTTCAATGAATTCTACTGTAGAGAGAGAGAGAGAGAGAAGTAACATAGAGCAAGAGAGTAACAAAGAGAAGAGAGAGAAAGGATGGAGAGCACTAAAAAAAGGCTTGATTACTAGTGGTGTAGGTTGTTGGCAAGGCAAAGGATAGAGGAAAAACAAAAGCTTTTTTAAAGCGAGATATAAAGATAAGAAAAGATAGAAGGTAAGAGAGGGAGGTAGACATCTTTGTGGATGAGATGCAAGAGAAATAAATCGAAAAGAGGGAAGAGAAAGTCTACGTTTAAGGATTAGGAAAAAAAAAAGGAAGAAGCAAAGGCTTCACCCCTCTAATGACCATTCTAGCAAATTTTGTGGGGAGGATGCATCGTCATCACATGTTATGGGGTGGGGGTGTAACCAATACCTGTTGCTTGGGATGTCATTCATAGCCCAAAAGAAGGTAAACCATGGCAAGTAAATTCCAATTAGGTTGCAAATAAAACAAAAGTTTAACAAGTTACTAGGGATTTGACTCGATTAGAGTTTGTACACGATCATTTGATTAACTAATCAAACAAACTTGAATACTTTATAAATATTGGGGTACGAATAAGCTTGAGCAACATTTTGCTTGATTTGTTTATGACCATAGACAGTATTATTTAAACTTCATGAAAAAGCGCATTAAGAAGCTCAATTAAGGCTTTGACATATTACTTGAAATTAAAGCTCAATTGAAAAAATTATATTAATATTAATCATTAATGTGCGTATAAGTATATGTTTCAACTTCAGCTATAAACAAATTTAAACATAAAACACTCATCAATTAAATGAAAATTAGTTAATTTAAAAAAAAACTAATAAGAAAATCAGTTAAGTATACATTGTAGTTTTGATTTTAGCCTTGTAGATTTGTAATTTATGTTTTAGTTATACTAGTTCAAAAATTGGTTAAAAACTATAAATTTTATCTATTTAGTCCCAACTTGGAAGTAAAATTTACTATTGTTTATGTTATAGTTTCAGTTTTATTTACATGAGGCAATAATCCATGTGAGATAATCCAATTTACTCGTGATGTGTTATGTTTACCGCACGCATGAAATAATATATCATGCTTGCATAATTAGCTATAAACAAATTTGTTTCTTCCTCACATTTGATCACTAATACTGCAGTGATGCAAATCCATTTGATGTCTCCAGTAATATATCAACAGAACATTCAGTAACTCCAGACAGTCATCTTTTAAGAGCTATAAGAAGGGAAACAAAATAGTGAAATTTCTTCCTTAATATAGCATGTAAAACCATATTTGCCCGTTCGACATAGCTTATAAACGCAAATCTCGCACGTTTCAATCAATATTTCCACAAAAAAAACTCAAACGAGGTAGAGGAAAATTAACGGAAGGAAGGAAAAAAAATCTGGCAATTACTTTACAGGGCTACCGCAGCGTCTGAGAAGCGAATCTGCTTCTATCCTCCATCAATCTTCGTAGATGCGGCATTCCTCAGCATTGGGATTCTGCAGGCAAAAGGGCTCCAGAGGATCGACAGGAGAATCAGCAAGTCGGCGGCGGAGATCGGCCAGCGCACTACTCACTTCCTCCACCTCATCCCAAGCCACACGGCAGCCGTCCGATCTCATGCCATCCTCCCCATTACAAACCTCCATTGCATCAGCCACCTTCCTCTCAACCATCTTCGCAAGATTCAGTTCTCTCATCGCCGTCCCCCAATACCTCTTCGACCCTGCTGCTAAGGTTAGCTGCCCACGATGACTTCTGGAGAAAGCGATAGATAGGGTTGGTAACGAATTTGTAGCGAGTATGAAAGCACTGCGGCGGAGAGGAGGACATGAGGGGCTCCAGGAAGGTGAGGAGAGGCATGCCATTGGTAGTTCTGGTTTAGATTTGGATCAAGGCTGAGAGCCCGAGTTCTCGCTTAAGATTCCAATCAGAACAGTGAATTTATTGGGGAAATTTTTTTGCATGGGTGTATTTTTATATAGTGGATGAAGAATCTAAAGCCCTGATTTTTATTTCAACGAACGTTTGATCTTACTTGTATGCATTTCAAAATAATTATAAATTTTTAAAATTTCTATTCATAAGATTTTGAGTATTTGATTTTGTTATTTTGTTGATCTTCAATGTTATTTGTAGAGATCTTGCTCTCCCTAATTGTTGTCGGATTTCTATTCTGATATTGTTGGAGTTTTGGTTGTCTATTTTCTCTAGCGTTTTGATGGCTCTGCCTTCATCTTTGTTTATTGTCGTGAATGTTCTTTTATTGTGTGATTTTTGTTAGATGCTGAGATTGGAATTGATCCGTGATGAACTCCAATCGTAATTAAAATTCAAACATGTTTTGAATATGCTCTTATATATTCAAATTTTAAGGATGGAATTTTTAATACTTATGTGCGGGGCTTCTTATTCTGATGGACCGCAGCTTTTTTATGGTGATTTATTGTTGTTGATTAGAGTGTTGCCTTGTAGTTGTTTCGATCTGTTGCTCTTCAAATGTCGTTGTTGTTGGAGTTATTGTTTGACTATCTTCATTGTTGAGTTATTGTATTATTGTTTGTGTTTTTTTCTCTTTTGTTAGACATTTATTATTTTCATTTGTTCGTTGTGTCAGGGTTTGATTTAGCTAAATTTAATGAGAATATGATTTAATTTTTGTCAAAATTCATTTTTCACTTTATATTCTTCAATGACATGTAATTTTCTTATTTACGCCTACATTTGCTTGTGCATGATCTTCAACCTACAACTTTGCAATTGGAGATAAAACATTTAATTAAATAAACTGTAAACAAAGCCATATAATCTTGATTTATCATTGTTTTATAATAAATAAAGGATTTCTTAAATTTGGGATATGAATAATTTAAATTGATTTATATGTCATGAATTTCCTTTCTCACACCTCTCATATGGTCATCAATATGCTTCTAGTAGGCTTTTGAATTGCTAAAAGAAGAATGATGTATAAAAGGAGTAAGTGAGATGTACTGCATTTGAAATATTTTTTAAAGTTGTTTAATTTGATGTAAAGTAAATGTTAGAATTTTCTTTTTTTGATTGTTTGGTTTGAAAAAATAAATAAAATATGTTTGGCAATAGAAGTGGCAATGAAGGTGGCTTCGACGCCTACAATATGTAATGGGTGGTAGGAACACGATGATGACTGACTGCTTGTAGAGACAATGGTGGACGGCCGACAACATGCAACCAATCATAGTGGCAGGTGGTGATAACTTGATACAGCTAAAACAAACTGACAAAACTGGCAATAGTAACACATTGCAGTTTGGAGTGTATCAAAAAATCGTCCAAATCTAGCGATGTCAAAAAAAACCAATTTTAAACAAGAAGATAAATTTTAAAATCGCCAAAATTTTACGTTGCAATTCATGTTCATCCTGCCAAATGCTAGATTTTAAAAACATTTGTATTTGATTTATTTTACACCAATGATATAGAACCAAACGACCCATTGATATATTCCAAGAATTAGCTTCATCATCATTAGAGGACAGGAATAACAAATGAGATGTACATCAAAAATATGTTCTTCTTTAACGATTCAACAAGTTCTTGTCCTTGTGGATGAGGAAAAAGCTCAATTGAAATTAGAAAAACAAAATGAATTTTATTTTCTTTGTACTTCAATAACATGTAAGTGAATAAATGAGATGTTATGAGTTATGACTATTTAAAATTAAATAAAATATAACTACATATATTATGTATAATAACCAAATAAACATCAACTAACTATTGATTAATGATTAGAATGTTAGTATTATAGAAACTAGAGAACAATATTTGGAGAGGATGGAAGTTCTTGAGAAATCTAATTAAATTTTATTCAAACGAAGAAAATTTGTATGCATAACTTTAAACAAATAATGGAAAGTAATACCCAAAAAAAAAAAAAAAAAAAATAAAAGAGAGGATATCATTAAATGGAGAAATCAATTTGACGTGAATTATTTTTTGAAGCTTGACTTGATATTTCTTAATATAGACCCTAAAGGAGGAAAAATTAATGTGTTCGGGGTCCGGACATAGAACTGCGTCCGGACAACGAAAGCGATGCACTGATTGCCAGGAAGAAAAAAATTTCACACGATCAGTGTATTGCGTCCGCTGTCCGGACGCAGCCGGCGTCCGGACTCTCGACGCAATAATTTCTCCTTAAGGAGTGGCGATTGTTATGCAGGTCATATTGTTCTAGTGGTTGAGAGCTTTGCCATTCAACTAAAAGATTATGGTTTCAAGTTCTTGCATATGTGGGGTGCATACGTTTGTGTGCGTGTGAAAAAAAAAAAGAAAAAAAAAATGATTTTTGTTGAAGATGCTAATCTTGAATCGAGGAAATTAGAATCATAATTTGAAAAGAGGCTTTATAAGAATATTAGCAATCTGATTAGTAATGGTGACTTTTTGGCAAACAAAGTGATAGTTAAGTTGGACGTTGATTGCGCTTAAATGTAACCTAGAAGATTGGTTTGGCATATACATAGACTGCTCCTAGATTCTCACATAATATGAGGATATTTGAAGAGGATTATGTGTATCTTAGAGAGGAGTTTGACCAACCAACAACTACAAGAAGTCAACGACACAACATTTCAGCCTCCATAAAGCTCCAAACAACATTGTGTTGCTTATTGTAATGCCAATAGATGAAGTTTGATCCAAAGAAAATAGTGAATGTTGATGTGGAGGTGAAATTAGCCTAATTGTTTGAGCCCAACTACCTAAAATGTTTTCGGAATGAGAGACAAATTAGCTGTCCAAGTGATATTTTGAACAGTCGAATTGATGTACTTACACACGTCACGTTCAAAATATCGAGAATTTGATAAAAGTGAAAAGTATGGGTTAAGATTTTACCATAAATTTTGATATTTGATTGAGAATTTGAAAAATGGATGAAAGAATGTATTAGATTTGTAAATAGCAAGTTTCAGGTGATTTGCATGTAATTGCCCCTAATTTTTTTTAGGGTGATATGCAAACAAAGCACCAAAAATTTGTAATATTATGTATTTTATCTAAACTCACCAATTTCTATTGTAAAGTCTTTCATCCCTTCTGTTTTTTTTCTGATATAAAAATATTTTCTGAATTTGTTTTAAAATGGTCGAACTCATGTGACGCATTCATATGAGATGAACAATTGAATGATTTTTTTTTCGTTTTTTAATCTAAAAGTTTTCATAGACAACTTTCAGAGCAAAAACATCTGATTTGTGGGGTCTTTAGCTCGATTGGGTGAGTGGCTCATGAACTGAGCTCAATAAGCTAACAAGCCAAGCCCATGCCAACCTCGACTCGGCTCGTTAGCTCGTGAGTCTGCTCGTTTAAAAATAATTAACATAAAATATACTCAAAATGTATAAAATTTTAAAATTTTATTTTAAATGTATTAAAAATATTAAGGAAATAATATTTTTAATGTATATTAAGTGATTTTTATTATTCATCTCCTAATTGTTCATTCTATTTGTCAAATTATTATTAAGTTATTTTTAATTAATATCTTTTTCTCTCTTTTATATTAAACAAGCCTCAAACCGGTAGACTTAAGCTCTAGCTAGAGCTTGATAAAATTAATCAGGCTCAAGCACCAGTCTAGGACAGCTCGAGCTTGGCTCGACTCAATTCGTTAACTCCCATGTCTGATTTCACACTTCTTAACATACTTGATATGGAAGGGTATACATCATTAAATAGAATTTCAGCTAATTGTTTGGCAATATATTGTATCTACATATCTAACGTGAAAATTTTGTTTTGTATAGGTATTTGGCTCTAATCTTTCATATCACATGAGAAACAGAGGACTATTTGAACTTTTTAACAGGTGAAAGACAGTTTTTCATAGATAGATAAAATGACATTTATGTAAAATTGAAGTTTTAAGTATTAGATATGTAAATACAAGGATTTAAGGAAGATCATTGTTTTAAATCAGATGTCCGCAAATGCTTCGCGGTGGTGAAACTGAGAACCCCGTCATGGACGGCAACCCAAGCAATACAAAATCACGATGCGATTCCACACCATTCCCTTGATGTTGCCCCAAACAGCCCCTTAGTGAGTCTTTATATAAGTTGATAGATCCACATAATGCAAATTTTAGTGATTAATTAAGAAATACAATGAAAACATTTGGATTAAGATTGTGATTTTGTAGGACTTCAAATTGTGTGTGTGTGTGTGTGTGTGTGTGTGTGTGTGTGTGTGTGTGTGTGTCTATACTTCTCAGATAAGTACAATAGATCACACCAAAAAGATTCTAAAGGACCATATACGGAGCCATCAAACATCATTTCATTCGGTTGGATCATGGGATGACCAAAGGAAAAGTACATCTGAAATAAGGAATATTGTACACCTAAACCAGCGATGACTGTATGAAATTGACTCCCTCAACCGATTTTGGGTCACTCGGAGAGAAGATCAACAGTCGTTCCACATAACACCTTTTCAACCTTCTATGTAGACCACTCGTCTAAAGGAAGACAGCTCGTCAAATTATGGTGATGCACTCTTTGTCTGATAAAATGACTCTTCCTAAGGACAATGGGTCTCCACAAAAGGTTCCCTCTTGAAAGCCGAAGGAAGGACTTTTAGCCGACCAAGCGACGATCAGACGACCAATTTTATCAGTTATGAATATGAAAGGGTGTCGGTAGCGTTACAAATACAAAACAATGCAAACAGAGGTTATTAAAGTCAAAAGATAACAAGGTCGGTTACAGATATGTAATGTTATAATGGCTCATGAATCACATATAACATTCCTATTTAATCGGGAACAAAAAAGTAATTTACTAAGCATCCCCTATAATCTATAAATAGAGGGGTCATTTATTCATAAAAGACTATTGAATTTGTTCTTAGAGAACTTATGTTATTATGTGCTCTCCTCTCTTTATTCTATTCTTTTTATACTCCTCTCATCCGTCCAATGTTTTATCCCTGAAGAATGACCCATAAGACATTTTTGGATTCAATATCCCAAAACGTGTCATGAGTGTGGAGAATGAAAGTTTACTGCCAACTGGAGAATGCATTCTCTCGATAAATTATTGATATAGAACCCCCTGAAAAGTTTAAGGTTCCATATTTGGAACCATAAAAGGGCTAGAGTAATTTGACCGATCACTCTACGTTCTTTGAATCGGCTATATGTCTTCTTAAAGTTTCTGATGCATTGAAGCGTTGATTATTTTACACCACACTAGGTGGTTTAGCCCTCAGGTGTTTCAATTGACTTCCATTTAAAATTATTACTTCTTTCGAGAGTTTCAGAAGTTATTNACTACCTAAAATGTTTTCGGAATGAGAGACAAATTAGCTGTCCAAGTGATATTTTGAACAGTCGAATTGATGTACTTACACACGTCACGATCAAAATATCGAGAATTCGATAAAAATGAAAAGTATGGGTTAGGATTTTACCATAAATTTTGATATTTGATTGAGAATTTGAAAAATGGATAAAAGAAGGTATTAGATTTGTACATATCAAGTTTCAGGTGATTTGCATGTAACTGCCCCTAATTTTTCTTAGGGTGATTTACAAACAAAGCACCAAAAATTTGTAATATTATGCATTCTATCTAAACTCACCAATTTCTATTATAAAGTCATACACAGTCCACCTCTTCGCATCTTGTAATCCGCAGATAAGAACTCAGGTGACGCATTCATATGAGATGAAAAATTGAATGATTTTTTTCTTCGTTTTTGATCTAAAGTTTTCATAGACAACTTTCGGAGCAAAAACATCTGATTTGTGGGGTCTTGAGCTCGATTCGATGTGTGGCTCGTCAACTGAGCTCGACAAGCTAACAAGCGAAGCTCAAGCCAACCCTAATTCGAATCGTTTGCTCGTGAGCCAGCTCATTTAAAAAATAATTAACATTAAAAATACTCAAAATGTATCAAATTTTAAAGCTTTATCTTTAAAGTATTAAAATATGAAGAAAATAATATTTTTATTATATATTCAAGTCCTAATTGTTCAGTCTATTTGTCAATTTATTATAAAGTTATTTTAAATTAATATCATTTTCTCTTTTTTATATTAAATAAGTAGACTCGTGAGCCGGCTGGAACTCGTAGAGCTCCAGCTTGAGCTCGATAAAATTAATCAAGCTCAAGCTCAAATCGAAGGCATCTTGATCTCGACTCAACTCTTTAACACCCCCATCTAATTTCATACTTTTGAATATAATTGATATGGAAGCCTATATATCATTAAATAGAATTTCAGTTATATGTTTGGCAATATATTGTATTTACATTTCTAACATTTAACATTTCTTTTTTATACTTGCACGACTCTAATCTTTCATATCACATGAAAAAGATGATTGTTTTAACTTTTAATAGGTGAAAGATGACGTTTCATGCATAAATGAGATGATATCTATGTAAAAATTGAAGTTTAAGTTTTAGACATGTAAATGTAAATCTTCCAAAAATATTTTTTTTTCATGAACACACACACTCTCTCTCTCTCTCTCTACATATATATATATATATATATATATATATATATATATATATATATATATATATATATATCTGTGTGTGTGTGTGTGTATAAATGAATGTCCAGAGACTATTATACGAGCTTCCAGTCACTCCTAAGGTGTCTAACAATTCGAGTACTACCTCCTTAAGGCCAACTGTGCTGAGAAGTCTTACACCAAGGATATCATCCAACAAGCCAAGGTACGCGACACACACACACATATATATATAAATTGACTGCGTGAATCTCAGAGAAATTTAACAGATCACACAAAAAAAAATATTCCAAACGACTGTATCAACACAGTTAAAAAATTGAACTATCAATCAACATTTCATTCGGTCTGATTATGGTCCGACCAAACGAAAGTACGTCTGAATTAAGGAATGATGTACATCTGAAGCAGAGACGACTATATGAAATTGACTCCCTCAACCGATTTTGGGTCACTCAGAGAAAAGATCAACAGTCGTTCCACATAGCACCTTTTAAACCTTCTATGAAGACCTCTTGTTCGAAGGAAGACTGCCCATCAAGTTTTGATGACTCACCATCTGCCTGATGGAATAAACCTTCCTAATGACAATAGAGTCTCCACAAAGGGTTCTTTCATGAAAGCCGGCGGAAGGACTTTTAGCCGACCGAGCGATGATAAGGCGATCAAGTTAATCAGTTACTAATACAAAACAGTGTCAATAGCGTTACAAATACGAAACAATGCCAACATTAGTTACTAAAGTCAAAAGATACCAGGGTAAGTTATAAAATTGTAAAGGTGTAATGGTTCAAGAGCCAAGTATAACGTTACTATTTAATCAAGAATGAACATGTAATTTACTAACCGTCATTTATAATTTATAAATAGAGAGGGCATTCTTCATAAATGACTATTGAATATGTTCCAAGAAAACTTGTGTTACTGTGTACTCTACTCTTTATAATCTATTCTTTCTCTTTCCTCTCATCTGTCCAACGCTCTATCCCTTAGGCGTGACTCAGAAGACATCTTGGGATTCAACATCCTAAAATGTTCCGCAAGAATTGATTCATGCCTTTAACAAGAAGATGAGAGCATCACCAAGTAGGAACACACTTGAGCGAAACTTCTATTAGGGATTCTATCCATGAATTTGTGCAACAACTAATTCAGAAACTTAAAGATTGAATAGCGGGCTAGTTGACAGAGCTGATCCACGTATTGCTTGAGAAGAGAACACAAGCTCTTCCTAAACCTAATCCTTAAATACACCCAATTCTCAAGGCCATCAAACGGCTCAAGGATCAAAATGGTGGAAGAATCCAAGTACCAAAGCTGTGTTGGTTCCATTCCAAGGAACATGCCACAAGCTGGGTGAATGAAAGTTTACTGCCGACTGGAGAATGCATTCTTCCAATAGACCATTGATGTAGAGCCCCATGAAAAGTTTAAGGTTCCATATTTGAAGCCATATAAGGGTCGGAGCAATCTGACCAATCACATTATGTTCGTTAAATTGGTTATACGCCTTCTCAAAGTTTCTAATGCATTGAAGTGTCAATTATTTTACACCACACCAGGGGATTTAGTCCTTGGTTGGTTCAATTGACTCCCACTTAAAATTATTACTTCGTTTGGAGAGTTTAAGAAGTTATCCACGACGCAATTCGCTAGCATCCAAAAGCCCCACGAGGATTCAGAATCTTTATGACACTTCAAATAGGGGTCGAGCGAGAGCCTTATGGAATACATTATGAGGTTCCAGAAAAGATGCTAGAGGTATGGAATCTAGAGACGATGATCGCAAAGGTGGCCCTGACACAAGCTTTGAGGAGGGCCCAGTTTAAGTGCTTCCTTGGTTTACAAAATCTGACACTTTGGTCAAACTCCTAGAGTTGACCAAAGACCATATTGCACAGAGGAATATGTCAATTTACATGTCTCAAAAGGTGAAAATTCTTACCGTCTCTTAGATAAAAAAGGCTCGTGAGATGACAAGTAAAGGGAGGAGGATGACCCTTGTCTTAAACGAGAAAGAGGTTGGTAGTCCTGATTAGGGAGGCCAGTTGAAATTCAAGGAGGTGCAACCAATCGAATGATTTTTTAATTGGCACCAAAGAACGTTGAAACCCACTCAGCAAATGGTTTTGATGACAAAGCTGGTGGAAGCTATTCAAGACAATGAGTGCTTTTGAAAGGCTTTGCCGATGAGAGTTGTGGCTTTTCTCTAGAACACCAACAAAATTTGCAAATAACATAAAACTATGGTCACGACATGGGCGAGTGCAGACACCTCTGAAGCTTGGTAGAAGAACTGATTCAGGCCAATAGGCTCAAAGAATTCGGAGCTGCTTCTTCAAACAACTACAGCTGCCCCAAGCAGCCCTTATATTATTAACCTCTAAAATTTTCTCTTGTAAAAAAACTGACCAAGTTTCCACAAATCATATCTAATTTATGGTATTATTTGTTCAATCATCATTCAAAGTTTTCCAACGACTAATGTTCAACATTCTCCAACGATCAATGCTTCTTCATGGTCACCTTGTACTGTCTATATCATAAGAATAACCAGTTAACCACATATTGATATTTTTTTTCATTACTTTCTATTCCTTATCATTTGAAGACTGAAGTATGTTAAAATTTGATGTCCGCTGGATAAATAAGTCCACCACATCCTCTTAGTCTTCCAGTGTTCCATCTTCTCAAAAGAATGATCGGTCAAACCAATTGCCCAACTTTACCCGACTTACATCATTCCCCTCCAGCCCTCATACATCATAGTCGTAGCACCTCAAAGTTTCTCCTACAATCACAATCCACGTTTCTCATAGTTCAAAACCATTACAATAACATAATCTTTTCTCTAGTTATATGAGAGATGAATGCTTCTATAATTCTAAACTCTATACTAATAGACTTGTTTTACTATAATTATATTTATTATATTTTTTTTCTTATGTTTTTTCATGTTAAAAATCCTGTCTTATATCTTATGTATACTCTTCCCAACATGCCCATATA
>NEWO01000007.1:3079739-3116555 GCA_003013225.1 Phalaenopsis aphrodite
GTCAACAAATGTGAATTAATTTAAGAATTCGGCTCGGAATTATTCCCTGCACCGTTGTCAAATTTGCAGGTAAACTACGCCTAATTTCTTGGAAAGCAAGTTTCTCTAATTTGTTTGCGGAAAATGCGGTAATTTAAAAAAACACAAAATTGGCGCTGCGAGGTTCGTCGAACGTCTGACGTCTACGTGTCTAATTTTCCTGTGGTCAGTACGAGAGGCGATCATTCAGCCGCACAGGTGTGGGCATGTTGGAAAGCCAGCACACACATGATTTGCCAGACGATCGATGTCAACTTATTACTTTGAAGTCATTATATAAGGGTATAATTAATTAAACGCGTAAGGGCTGATGTTGTGCACTAACATTTGTTCATTGATAATCAACTCTTAAACTACTCAACATTACTAGATGATGCATTAAGATATAATGGACATAATATTTGGCACAAGTGAAGGTTATTCATTAGTCATAATAGATTAATCATAGATATTTTTCTCAACCAATAGGATAATCTATATCTTAGAGTCCCTGCTTAAATATAAATGAACACATACAAATGCAAATAATAGACAAACCATTGTGATGTTTAAAGTAGCCAACCTAGAGCACTGTGTTGATCAATATGAATTACTTATTCAAGCATACAATGTATATTGTTTGATTGACTCGTTTCGATTTGATTTTTTTTTATCCCAAATTTATCAATGAATCATGATGAGAATATACCTGCAGTCTAAGTTACCGCAGTACTTTATCTAGTGCAATCTTCATCATACAGTAAAAACCACCATAGATCAACTCAACCATTTATGCTGATTTCAGATATCTTTAGGTGTCTATAATTACCTTTACTGTTACTATACTAGTATGCTTTCTTTGAGCATCACTTTACCTGAGTAAATTAACACATCATCCTCTTCGTTTACTCTCTATGTTTTCACTTCTAACCTGTGTTATAAACGCTAAACTCCTTTCATGGTATTAGAGCTCAAGTATTATTGCAATGGAAGACTCGATTACTTCTCAACTCTGAGAAGCTACAGTGTCCCTCTTTCTCATAGGTGTGGTGATCCCTCAATCCCTAAAATTTCTTATGACCATTATCAAAATCATGGTTAGTACCTCCATCTCCACTGATAACTACCCTATTTGGCGGTCACAAATCCTTAAAATAGTTAAAACAAATGGTTATTTTGGCTTTCTTGATAGATCCACTGAGCAACCATCGCCTAAAATCTTAGATGCACTTGGATAATCCCTTCCCAATCCCAATATCTCTCTTTGGACTTATCAAAATCTCATTGCAGCCATTTCCTCAATGACTTCTCCTACTATCCTTTTGTATGTGCTCACTCTTGATAGCTGCTTTCAAAGTTGGTCCAACTGAAGAATGGGCTTCATAACACAACTATGAAGAACCTCACAATGGTACAATATCTAACTCATATTAAAACGCTGGTTGACAATATATTTGTAGCAGAAGCAACAATTGATACTAAGGATATTGTACTGTATATTTTAAAAGGTCTTCCTCCATCCTATCAATCCTTTAAAACAGCCATTCAGACTCAACTACAACCAATTACACTGGAGGATTTCTACTCACTTCTATTTAGTGAGGAAATTAATCCTACTACAAACAACTATGCTAGTTCTACGCTGGATCCTCTCTTAGCCCTCTATATGCATAAAGGAAAAGGTTAACAGAACTACACCAAAGGACACATTCGTAGCTTTAACTCAACCTCCAAAATTGTAGATAATCAACAAAAATCTTCACACTCCAAGCAAGCAACATGACCTAGCGTGCACTGTCAAATCTGTAACTAACCCAGACACATAGAACCAAACTGTTGGTACAGACTCAATACCAACTATCAACCAATACGACTCTCCTTATCGCATCTACACCTATGGATTGGTAACTTGACACCGGTAACACAACTCACTTGATCGCCTCACTTGATTATATTCAAGCAGTTAAACCTTACCATAGGCAAACGTAAATTCAGTTTGACAATGGTGCAACTCTGCTTATTTAGCATTCCGAGCATGGACCCTTGCCAACACCATCTCATAAGCTCATCCTTTCCCAATTATTTCATTCTCCTCAACTCTCCCACAATCTCATCCCTCCATACTAATAAAAACTGCCTTATTATCTTTAATGTTGTTGGTTATCAAATCAAGTACCAGATTTCACAACAAATACTTCTTCAAGGAACTTGTTGAAATGGGTTGTACCCAATTCCAATCACTCATCAAGCTCTAGCCTCTACCACAACCAATAAAAATCTTTGGCATCAATGTTTTGGGACATGCTAGCTCTTACACTTATGCAACTATAGCAAATCAACAACCACATCTCCTAATTTCAAACTCTTTTTCTTTTTCCAAATCACGTGCCACAACTAAATGTCGTAGTTTACCTTTTACTTCTAGTCAAACTCAATGTAATCCACTAGAACATATACATTCAAATGTCTAGGGACCATCCCCTATATCTTCTATTCAAGGCTTTAATTATTTTGTTCTCTTTTTTTATGATTCAACTCACTTTACTTGGCTTTATCCTACGCAACATAAATCTGAAGTTCTTTCTCACTTCATCAAATTCAAACAATTTGTGGAACTTCAATTTGATAAGAAAGTCAAAGATTTAAGAGCAGATGGGGGTGGGGAGTATAAGAACTTTAAATCCAGCAAATATCTACTCAATAATGGTATCAAACAACACACCCTTACACTCCTTAGTAGAGCTGGATAGTAGAACGAAAGCATCGTCATATACTTGAGATAACTCATGCTCTTCTAGCTAAATCCAAACTCTCTATTCTTCATGGCTCAAAATTGTGTATACAATAATTTATCCGATCAACAGGTTGCCATCCCCAAATACATTAAACATATCCCCTTATCAACTTCTTCATGACTGTCCACTAGACTACTCCCACCTAAAAATTTTTGGATGTGAATGTTTTCCTTGGTTGCACACCTCTCAATGCCATAAAATTCAACAACGATCCATTTTATGTGTATTTATCTAATACCCAGACCATACTGAAGGCTACAAGTACTACAATCCTCTCATAAGTAAATTCATCATTTCAAGGAATATTATGTTTAATGAGCAATTATTTCCATGCAGCTAACTCACAACTCTGCAACAACCATCCTCACCTCCTTCCTCACATCCCTTCACACTTCTTCCCACTACATACAATAAACAAATTTAGAACTTCCATGCTCCTCTTATACTTTCAACCAACTCAACTCCTTCACCGCAATCACCTATCTATACTTGCCCATCACAACAGCCGCTCACAGTTCCTATATCTCCACCATCTACAACACACCTTCCTCAACACACATCTACATCTTAGCTCTACAACACACCTTCCTCAACACACATCTACATCTTAGCTCATACCATCAATTCATCAACCTCACCATATGAGAACCTGCTCCAAAATTGGTTCCCCCTTCCTATACGCACACTCTACCTTCTTCATACGACCACTGATCCTAGGGAACCCTCCACATACACTAGGCAACATACTCCCCCTTGCGGCGACAAGCTATGGATGAGGAGATTTCAACCTTTCATGCTAAAAAAACCTAGCAACTTGTTCCACATGCAACAAATCAACCAATCCTTGGCCATAAACAGACATTTCATCTCAAAAAGCATGTCGATGACACCGTTAAGTGCTGCAATGCATGACAATAACTCAAGGATTCCAACAGGAATACGACTTAAATTACTCTAAAAACTTCAGCCTTGGTATAAAGTTTCCTATTCACACCTTCTTAATTGTGGCTCTTCATTATCAGTGGCAAGTACTTCAATTGGATGTCTTGAATTCTTTTCTTCACAGTACACTCTGTGACACTATCTTCATGTGTCAGCCTCCAGGTTACATTGACTCTTCTCATCCTCATTATGTATGCCATCTTCTCAAATCACTCTATGGTCTCAAGCAAAAGCCATAAAAATGGTTTGAAACATTTTCCACACACTTATTACAATCCAGTTTTAAATCCAACCACGTCGATCCCTCATTACTCCTCTACAATTCCAACTTTACATAATTTTATCTGCTGCTCTATGTAGATGATATTCTACTAACAGGGAACAATCCAAATGTCATTCATCAGCCCATTCAAAATCCTCAACACATGTTCTCGATGAAGCTACTAGGCCCAATTTCCACCTTCCTCAGTATTCAAATTCAACATACTGTTAATGGGTTTCACCTCTCCCAAACTATCTACACCAAAGACATGTTACACAGGGCTGGTATGGTTGACTGTAAACCTCCATCAAATCCATTTTTGGTCTTCTCCAAGGTAAACAACGGCTCCCAACAACCTTTTCCCTATCCAACTCACTCTTGTCACTTAGTGGGATTGATCCAATACCTCACTAAAATAAGCTTAGACATTCAGTTTGTAGTTAAAAACCTATCTCAGCATCTACATCATCCACTATCTATTCATTTTCAATAGCTAAAAGGCTATTCTGGTACAATAAAGAAACGATTACACTCGGCCTTCCACTTCATGTTGGACTTCTTACTTTGCATGCCTCTTTAGACTTCATCTGGGCTAGTGACTCTCATGGTCATCGCTCTGCTACCAGAAACTACTCCTTCTGAGGCCTCAATCTCATTTATTGGCGTGTTAAGAAAGAACTGACAATGGCACGCTCCTCTGTCGAAGCTGAATACAAAGCTCTATCTTCTACATCCATTGATGTCAATTGGTTATGATAGTTGTTACATGATTTCCACATTTCCATAATCTCTCCGTCTCCTATTCATTGTGATAGCACTTCAGCTGTGGCTATTGCTCATAATCCAGTTTTTTACGACATAACCAAGCTCATTGAGATTGACTATCATTTTATTTGGGAACATATCATTTTTAAGGAGCTTTTTCTCAAATACATACCAATTGATGATCAACCTGCTGAACTTTTCACTAAGAAATTTCATACGCCTCATTACTACAAGTTTCAAAATAAGCTAACTATCAGCTATCCATTTGTTAGCATGTCGGGAATGAAAAGAATATACCTACAACCTAACTTATCACAGTAACTTATATAGTGTCGTTTTCACCGTACAAGAAAAACCACATCAGGTTGTCTTAGCCGTTCATTTTGATCTCAAATATATTAAGTTGTTTATAATTACTTTTACTTTTAGTGCACTCGTAAGCTTTTTTTTAGCATCACTTTACCTGAGTAATTTAACGCATCATCCTCTTCGTTTTCTTTCTATTTTTTCACTGCTAAAATGTGTTGTAGGGCACTAAACTCCTTTCAAATCACACCTACATGAATATAGTGTGATAAGGAAAGATAAAACATATAGAGAGATATGTGAGAAGAAGTATTTTTGTATACAATTTCAAAACACTCTTGATACATGCTAGAAGATTCGCAGTGGTAGACTAATGTATTATAATCTTAGAATTACACAAGAATTCAACAGCACACTCGAATGAAAAAAACAACTAGTAGAGACACCAGAAGCTTTTACATGGAAAACATGGAAGAGAAAAAACCACAGGTTTGACTGAGCTGAAGAGATCCACTATAAACTGGAGATTACAAGTACCGTCCCTTGTCCCACAGGCGGGAAAGTGTTACACAATCTTCCGAGCTACAAAGTCGTAGTGTAAATGAACTTGTCGTAAGAAGCGAGCAACGGTCGATTCTAATCGGTGGTGGCGGCCAGTGACTAGTGGTCAACAAAGATTGACAATTGGTGGTCAGTGGCGATCAACAATTGGTAGTCAGCGGTGGACGACAACGAGGTGATGCTAGATTTCATCTTCTTCTCCAAGCTTTAGGGTCCGTTTGGGGCAGCTCATTGGTGCGGGCGACATTTTCAAAACGTCGGTGTACCATTTGGTTCACCTATTTCGCCAGCTTATCCGAAACTGTGTTTGAGTTTTTACACTAAAAGCAGACCGCGGGTCAAACCCCACAGTCAACCCGCGGGCCTCCTTTCAAGATAAACTGCTTATCCTGAAACGCACAAGCTGCCCCAAACAAACCCTTAAGCTCTCCCCGAGGCCACAAGCTGAGTCCCAACTACAATTAATTATGTAATTTAAATCACTCTGATCGAAAGATCCAGAGAGGTTCTCTTAAATGAATAATGTTTGATAGTTATTTGAGTGTCTTAATGATATCATACTTGAGTGATCTTGGACTCGTTAGATTTGTCTTGTCAAGACGCTTGATTCGACAATAAGCTCACTGATTCAACATTCATTTGACCTTCAAAATGTGTCGAAAAAGCTTCTAGAAGTGGTATAATGGATTGATCGGGGCTCTATTTAGTTCAAATTAAATTAATATTGATATTATTGTGTCTGTCCTGTCGAGCTAGACATACTGACTATAAATTTGTTGAAATCAGAGCTCCAAATCACTCTCGATCAAAGCTTGAACATTTTTTTGCTGAAAATATTGTCTCGAAAATTAAGCTGGATATTGGAAATTTTTTCATTACATATAATTTATCTTTTTATTTCCAGCAAGACCAACTGTGACGTCCGAAAATATCAAAATCCAGGTGATGCTTTCACACACATGCATGCATATATATATATATATATATATATATATATATATATATATATATATATTACTGTTGCAATTATTATAAGAATAAAATGCATACAATTCTGCCTTTTCGAATCCCAACTGCTGAGAAAAAAACATTTTTTTTTCTTTACGCGGGGGAAGGCCTGAACAGGGAACGACGGTCAGCAGGCCGAGAAGGTGGAACGTGGAACGGCAAAATTCAATTTTTGTTTTAAAATACAAGAATTGCATGATATAAATTGGGCTGCCAGCGATATAATTTTGAGCTGAGTTGAGGTTGGCTTAAAATTAGCCCAAAAAAAATAGATTTAAAATTTTGGATCGTAACTCAGCTCTTTTATTAGAATTTGATCTTGATTTGAGCAAAAAATTAAATCAATTTTTGAGCGATTAACTACCTTCGAGCTAAATTCTTTAAATTCAGTCATATGTTATTGGCGATTCAATTTTAAGACGAGCTAGGGTCACCTCAAAATTAGCTCGAAAAAAATTTGATCCTAAATTTTGACTCGCAGCTCGGCTTGTTTATTTCGATCCGAGCAAAAATTTGAATCAATCTTCAAGCGTTTAAGGATTTTCTAGCTAATTTCACAGTCCTAGATATAATTATGCAATCAGAATTTATATTCTTGTGAATTTGAATATGATATATTCACGTGGATTATAATATAAAGTGAAATAAATACATTAAGTATATGTATGTATGTGTTTGTGTGTGTGTATGTCTTTATATACTTAAAAGCTTCTTTGAAAGTAATTGAAGTATATTTAATTTGTAGTTATTAAGGAAGAAAATATGAGGGATTTTTTGTTCTTTGATGCCTAAACTGGTTTTTATTTTTTATTTTTAAATGGATTGATTTTTTTTTTTTTTTGAATTTGCAATGAGGAAGGTGGAAGTCGGAAGACAAAATATCGGAAGACGAAAAAAAATAAGAGAATTAATATAAACTTTAGTTTTTTTAATAATTATTTTAATGACTTTGGTAATCAATATGAGAGATTTTTTAGCCTATAATTAGGTAAATGGGATAAGGATGGAGGTAGAGTCTTCATCCTTGCAAGCATGTGATCTGAGATTTCTTAGAAGAAGAAGGCAAAAGTTATCTCCAACACTGCCCAACAGGACCTTTATGATCTTCTTTTGCTTTGAGGCGCAGAAAAAACTCATCTTCATCCTGCATAGCATGCGATCAATTAGATTTTTTTTTTTTGCATTGCAGTTCAGAAGAAATTCACTTACATCCTGCATATCAAACGATCAACGGTATCTTATTTTCGCTGCAGTGCAAAAGAAATTCGTGTCTGGCTTGCGTGGCATGTGATCAATAAGATCTTTTTTCATGTTGCGGTGCAGAAAAAAGACGTACATGCCCTGTGTAGTAGTAGGTGATCAGCGAAATTTTTTTTCATGTTGCCAAAATGAACAAAGTTGACACCGTCCTTGCCCAGCAGGTGACCTGGGTTATTCTTTTGCATTACTGTCGTGCATTTCCAGGGAGATTCCTATGTTGCTCTTACACATTATGAAGGGTGAAGAAATGTTGTAGATTTCCCACAACTTTTTCAGGGTAGATTTCTATGCTTCTATGTCAGTGATATCGCTTGTAGCATTTGTACTAGACTTTGTTGGTTTTTTTCTGGCTTTTTAAGTGACTTAATGAAGTTAGAATTAAGTAATCTTAAGCTCATTAGATTTGTCTTGTAGAGACACTCAATCCAAGTATAGGCTCACCTGATTCTACATTCATTTGATCTTCCAAATGTGTCTATAAATCTTCTAATAGCGGTTTAATGGTTTGATTGGAGCTCAAAATTGGTTCATATTAGATCAATGTTAGTACCATTGGGTCCGTCTTGTCGATTCAGTCAGATTGGCTATATATATGACAACTTGCTAGTTTTTGCTTTTGCATCCCCCTCCCCTTAAACCCCAAGCGGAGGTGTTTTCTGCACGAGCTTATAAAACAACTTGTGTATTGAGTCATGAAGAGATCACTTTCCTGATCCAGTTGAAGAGGAAATCCAGTACAGTAAGGGGGCGCTGAGGAAACATTATTTGTAATGAAGATTGCTCTCAGTCTAAGAGCAATTCTCAAATACTTGTTATTTGAATGATGTATGGGATGACTATCTTACCACAGTCATGCCCATAATATTAGCATGAACGGCCATTCGAGGCTACAATAAAGATTGACCTCAGCTGGAAAGAAATGTGAAAGACTATGCATTTGAATAAGATGTGATAAGACTACCCCATTACAATCGTGCCCGAGACGTTGAAGTGGATTATCTTTCATGACTGTAATGAATGTTGCCCCCCACATCAAAGAATGTTCAGAGAAAATCTTTAAGCTGCAAAGGGGGTTCATTTGCCAATTAGATGATGTTCATCATTGGAAAACAAAGTAGGGGCTCAGTGTCTCAGAGTTGAAGACAGTGTCGATCAAGACTTTGTTTCTCACAAATGACACCATGCTGAGTGTGTGTTGGTTTCTTGTGCAATACTAAGACGTTAATTAAATTTTCTATCGTCTCGAATTCTATTACATGTAATGTTATTCTATTTTTATAGGACTAGAAATAATGTGAAATGACAATTACATCTTCTACTGTTTCAAACTGGTCAACCCCTAATAAACTGGCTTGATGTCGTGTGCTCTTTGACCATCTGGCATATCATTCTCTTGTCAGTCTACCTTTAACTGATTGGTCTCTGAGTTAGTCAATCTCGAGCTCGATCGGTCTCTGAGTAAGATTACCCCCGCTCAACCTCTCAATCAATATCTGGTTAAAAGTATTTTGATTGTATATATTTAATACAAATTTATTTTTTTAAATTAGAGGTTTTAAAGTTAAGATCAGTAACATTTTAATTTAAGTAAACTGATCGAAAACAAAACATTATATATAACATAATTCAAGTTTATTTTAATTTCTCAAATCTCTAAATACAAATGGTGCGAAACAATCTATGAAACTCCACATATCACCATCAATTTAAAGTCAACCAAACGTAGAGTTCTACACTTTTACAAATTATAAAAGATGACCAAACGAGGAACACATTTTTTTTTATATCTTCTATTATTCTCATGAAACTAAGAAACGAAAAAGAAGTAAATTTTGGGGATAGTCGTAAAAAATTAGAATAATATACAAATTAACAAAAATGATCACTTTGACACAATACTCCAATAAAATTACATCACATATCTAAAAGAGGCGGACTATATCTTAAAGTATATAACTTTTTTATTTAATAGATCCGTACTGTGACGTGACATAATTTTATTGGAGTCCAGATACAATTCTGCATCCCACCACAATTTTGATAGTCGTATCATTTTTAGTTTTTATTTTATTCACCTTGCGTGTGATTACTTCGCAGCTAATTTCAGTTTTTAAGTATACGTCAAACTGTACTTTTGAATAAAAATTTCGTTCGTCAGACCGCTGCAGGGTCAACTCTGAAAACACATCTAAAATAATATATATTCATTAAAATTATTGCAATCAACTGACGATATAATCGCTTAATTAAAAAGCGATTTTAGTGTCATGCCTTATCGATTCACTTAAATCCACAGTTGAATTTTTCCCTTGTTTATTAGAAGATTTATGACTCATATTTTCATGCGGTGCGATATGATGTGATCATTGGCAAATTGAATTAATATAATGTGCAGTTTTTTTTAGTTTTGCTGGCGAGTACGATACGCTTGATTTAATTGATATGCATCAAATGCCATGTTCCATGTTAAGAGTTAATTGATCGACATATTATTTTTGTGCTAGAAGTGATGCTCGTGTGAAAATTATGGTCAGGGGGTAGCTGTTTGATAGCCAACAAAGTTGAACAGAATAATAGTTTTATAACTTTTCATTGGTCAAATAAACGTGTTTGGTTTCGAGTTTTTACTTAATAAGAATTTTGTTAGGTCTTAAATTGTCATTTGTGAACACGCATAGCGAGTTAGGACCAGATGAAGAAGGGAGGAGAGAGAGAAACTAGAATAAGTTTAGAGTTGTCTGTAGAGAGGGCTAGGATCCGTCACTTTATTCGTATTTTTGTCTCCTATTTTCAGGAGTGTAATTTGTACAATTATAGAAAAGATGGAATGAAAGAACGGTTATGAGAACATCCTCTTAATACAATATATACTCTTATTAACCGAATGAATTTTATATCATATATGTATTACAATTTGAATTTTAATATGGTGGTGATTGGTTGACCGACTTGCTTGAATTCGATTGACCGAAGAGACTAGCTGAGTGATGACCGCGCCTTCTGAAGTACGTGTCAGTCGGTCGAGGCGGTTGTTTGAATGTCAATCTCGTTTGCTACAGTAAAAGATGTTAACTGATTAGCCACGATGAAGGATTCTCGCTCGCACCCCGATCAGTCGGGACTGTCAGCGTGGTCTGCCCTTCGAATCTCTCACCATGGTGTGTTGTTCAATTCTTGACCACAGGATTAACAGTAGGGCGGTGGGACACATTGGTTGTCTGGCCATCGTCTAGGCCATTCGAGAGCTTTGAGATTCGTGTTGACAGTTGTGGTGTGTACACATCCAAAACATTGAATATAGCATTTCAACCACCTAAATTTTAAATAAAACGTTTTAACCACCAAAAACCTCAAATATAATATGTTAACCCCCCAAAACTTTCTCTCAAATGCATCACTAGTAGGTAAAGGAGGGTGATCGTATTGAAAAAAATGGCTAAAATGTTATATTTAAAATTTAGATGGTTAAAATGTTACATTCAATATTTTAGGTGGTTGGACCTCTCATAACTACACTTTGATTGTTCAATTTGTGTAAATTTATAAGAAAATTAATTTTAACATAGAAATTAGAATATATTTTAAATCAAAATTTAATCCAATCGTTAGTATATATATATATAATTTTAGTATTAAGAACAGGCTCAAGTAAAAGAGCCGGACATGCGAGACCTTTTCGTTAGACAGATAGATGCCATCTAACATTATCCACAATGGCCAGCCAAACCTTATTATAGTCCCCGCATTTCGCCCATCTTTTCATATTTCCAAATCCCCCCTCCTGCCCCAAAACAAACAGTTTCAAACCTACCCAACTTCTATGTCCGTTCCATCTTCCACCTCCTCAAAAAATCATTCTTGCAAGACCTACATAAATCACCAAAAACACAACTTTTCCAAACCCATGGAGCTTCATTCAAGTTACACCAAGCTTAGCCGGAGAACTCGCCGGAGCAGAGGTTTCCGGCTGAGCTCCTGCAGGGTCTGCGTTCTTCGTGTTCGGATTCGCCTTCTGACAGCCTTTGATCTCTTGTGCCATTGTCTGCGAAGGATGCTGGGGAGATTTACAAGGAGAATCGGAAGCGCAGATACCAAGAGTGGATCCAGAAGGCCTGATTCTAGGCTGAGGGCTTGCAGGCGGTCCAACTCTTTTTATGCGGAAGCCATAGCCGAATGCTTGGAGTTCATCAGAAAAACGTCTTGTTCGGTGAATGATGCGTCCAAGATAGTGGGAGAGAGCAGAGCGGTGGAGTTGAAGAAGACGGCGGTGGCGGCTGGTGATGGCAAGAGTGTTGGAGAGATTTGATATGTTGATATTGTGTTTATCTTCATTGATTTCTTGGCTGAGTTCTGTGATCTGCAAATGGAGCACTAATTTCAATGCGAAATAAGTGAAGATGAACTTTAATTTATTATTATTTATATATAGATAGATTTCTTATAGGATAGATGACTTTCCTATGGTTTAGGAGTTGTTTCTTTGTTCTTTGATGTATAGTGTTTGTTGTTCTGAAGATTGGGTTTCAGGTTTATTAAGATGATAATTGATCATCATAAAGTGGTGGTCTTTTTTGGTTTTAGCCCTTTTTTTTGTGCATAATTTCATTTTTTTTAGAGATTAAGGTTTGATTGTATATGTGGAGTGAGAAATCAAGAGATTATGTGATGATTCTCTAAGTTTTTGACAAAGTTAATTTTGATAATGTAGTTGCTTTTGAAACTTTGTACATTTTCTTAACAACAGATTGAAATTTATGAAAAAATAGAAAACTATATATTGCATTATTGCCAATTTGATTCTTAGATGGATATTGAATGAGAGCGATTGAAGGAGGAGAGAACAATTTTTTGGGTGTTTCTCTATTGTTCTCTTTAATGTATTGAGAGAGACTGATTTTTGTAGTGTTTAGATAGGCTGAAGGGACAATTCATTGAAAATTAATGCTTTCTGCAATAATTTAGCAGTTGAAGGAATTGATGCAGATTAATGATGATGATAGGGGAAGGAGGAAGAAAGCTTAGTCGTTAAGGAGGGAAGTTATTAGCAGTCCAAATCATGGTGGAAGACTAGTTGGGGATAAGAGGACCACCTAGCATTTAGTTTGTTTAGTGAAACAGTAAAGTTTGACTGAAATTTGGGCGGAGCATTGCTGTTTAATTTGGTAAGACCAGAAAAGCAGTACAAAATTTGGCATTTCCCCCTTCAAATTAATTTGATGACATGAGAGAGATCGAGATCAAGATTATTGGGATGGATCAAGATTATTGGGATGGATCAAGATTATACTTCTATTAGGGGTTTGATCTTATTAGAAATCAAAACCACGCGGCGGGATATGATCACATTGATTCGAGAAAACTAGAACAAATTATTTGAACGGAAGCACAATAAAAACAATTCAAAAAAATATACCAAGATTTTGATGTGGAAAAACTCAAGAACAAGAACAAAATAACCACGGATCTACACCACCAAGAAATTTCAATGATGAAATTTAGAAAAAGTACAAAATCCCACTCAGATCTTCTCTCCACAATTGTTGGAACTTATGGGATTTCGCTCCGAACATTTCCTCTCGACCTCACAAGAGAAAAACATGTTAAAATCCTTCTATCTGAGATTTATCTCCATCACGAGGTTTTTGTTGAAAAAATTACGCACCAGAGACTAGCATTCGTCCCTCAAAATTGCAAATTTAAGAACTATTCTAGGACCAACCATTCGATGTGGTAGTCATGCCGTGTATGGGCATAATTCTTTTGGGGACAAACTCAACCCTCGGCGAAGTGGCTATTCCAAGTTGATGTACATGAATGTTATTGTGTGTTGCAGGTTGTCACGGGCTTCTCAGATTGCTGGTGCCTCAGGCTCCATAACATAACACAAATGAAGAGAAAGAGAGTAAATCTCGATTATTTTAACCACAATAATCATATTAAAACTTTTGGAGAGAAAAAATCAACAGAAATGATATTCACTATTTATAAAAAAAATTAATAAAAGAGTAATGTGTTAATTCATTGCTATCAAATTTGGTCTCTATTGTAATTTTATGCACCAAACATAAAATTTTATACATGAAACATCGCCTAATAATTTTTCTTCCCTTCAAGATCCTTGATTTGTAGTTCATTTCTGAAAGTGAAACTTTTTGGCATCGACATCTTAACAACCTTCATAGCCATTTTGGTGATGGGAAATCAAACCATATTCAATGTTTCAAGTGGTATCTTAATTCTCTTGTCTGTTCTTCATATCAGAAGATTTATAAATTTATTTTCTTCTTCATGTTTCATTCTCTAGATAAGAGAAAGGCCTAAATAAATACACAAAGTGACTTTTCAGGCAAAGTGAGTGCTTGAACCCGACATCTTAAGGTTCTTTATTTTATTTATAGCCAATGTGTTATATATTCGAGCACATGATTTGACTATTTACTAAACATTCTTGGCTAAAAGGTTAGGCCGAAGATGGATCAAACTATGTTCCAAGATAAAACATGCCTCCACTCTATATAATAATTATACTAGTTTATCCTAATGTTCTTCAATAATTTCATATAATTAAAACAAAGAAAATATCAACATATGATATGATATAATATGTCATGTTATATGGACATTACTATTTGGAAAAAAATATTTTAAACTTAAGTACCAATTCTAAATCACAAAATCTTAAACATAAACTAAAAAATACTAGGAAGAGAATATGATGGAGGTTTATCTTTTACAATTGAGAAAGAGGTGGAAAGAAATTCCTACTACAGTTAGTCGCTTTTTCAATGCAATCTATATATGTATGTGTTTGTGTGTGTGTGTGTGTGTCTCTCTCTCTCTCTCTC
The DNA here is from genome assembly GCA_003013225.1 of Phalaenopsis aphrodite. NCBI lineage: Eukaryota > Viridiplantae > Streptophyta > Magnoliopsida > Asparagales > Orchidaceae > Phalaenopsis > Phalaenopsis aphrodite. The sequence goes on from NEWO01000007.1 coordinate 3,094,502, forward strand.
TATATATATATATCGGTTTGTGTGTATTTTTTCCATAAATGAAGGGCAAAATGATATTTCAAGGGGAGCAAAACTGATATTTCAGAAAGGGCAAAAAGCCAAATTGGTCTATCATATAAGTAAAAATTTATTTGAGGGAGAGTAATTGCCCTCCGTGAACCCTTTCTTGATTAACCCTTGATAGTGGATTGCACGCCATCTTCAAACTCCATTAGAGCACTATCAACATATTTTCTCTTATGTCTTTCTCATTTTCTCCTGTGCCTTTCTCATTTGAACGTGAATAAGTGACAAAATATGATTCAAGGCTTAGCACATAACCTAATTCTTGTCCAAGCCGAGCGAATATAGATTTTCACAAATTCTTACATAATTTGGCTTAGCAAGAGGACCACTTACTAAGAAGAGAGCCATACATTATGTAAGAGCACATCACCTAAATTTTATAAGACGTCCCACACTTTTTCAAAATCAAAGACCTAAATCATTTGTTGCCAATTTAACTCATTTTTGTTGAGGAAAACATTGTGCCCGGTACAAAGGATGTACGACCATCAACATGGTTCACAACAAGTTAAGGCCGTTATCCAGACGACAGACATAATATTTTCCTCTTTTTCTAGCTAATGATGCTCATCGCATCCGCATAATATTTTCCTCTTTTCCTCGTAAATTCAGCATCATGTTCAAAATGTCTTCATCACTTTCAAAAACAATTATATTTTCTATTTAAAATGTCTTTAATTTAAGACTTTGTTTAACCCGGCTTATGTTTTTAGTCTTTAGTCAAAATTTCACAACTTTTATGCTATTATTTAATAAATAGTTTCTTGAGTCAAATTGCGAGGAAATTTTTGTCTAATATTGCTTAAGAAATCATAAAGCTAACTAATTCTATGAAATGTCAATTTTGGCTTTTTTTTTTTTTTTTTGCAGGAAGGTTTTAAAATTGAAAATTCTGATTAATTTTTAATTTAATAATTGTGTATTACTGATTTCCATTAAGAAATGAATGCATCAATATGCTGATTGGTTAGTTATAAACGTGCTGTTTGTATTAAGGGCTTGTCATCCTGTAAAAAAGAGGAGTCCTTTTCTAATTACAATTTAGGCCTGTTTATGACATTTTAGCTTGCAAAATTAAATCAAAATTAGGAATTAAAACCCATACATACATTAATCATGTCAAGCAGCCCATCCTCATCTTTCTAAGAAACCTGCTTATAATTAATGAAAAAAAGGTTGGGCCGAAATATTTTAATTAATTTTTTTACTATGACTATAGACGAACGACATGCCTGAATGAAACGAACTAAATGATATCAAAGCCGATAAGATGAGAATCTAAGTTCATATCATCATCGGATTGCCGTCATCTGACCACCTTCAGGACTATCAGACCATAGTCCCCTGCCAACGCCTTCACCACCGCCAAGCACCGTTCTCATCAAATCAATGCAGACCGACCTCCGCCATCATCTGACAACGGTTGCATGTTTGTCTTCACTGTCACTGGATCATTGTCGTTCAGCCTCTGCCGCCATCGCCAAATCATCACTGCCCGATCGACATTGCCGCTTTGACCACCATAGTGTGGCTTTTGCCGCAACTACAGTTGTCATTAGATCACTATTGCCCGATTGGCATCGTTAAACCGCTATCACCGGACTACCATTGCTTAGTCGTCTTTACTGCAGTTGTTGGACCACCGATACTTCGTTGCCATTGTTATTGGTGATGCTGACTTCAGAACTCAATTACACTACCCATGTCGTTGGTCTTCCATCATTCGCAACCATGCTGCCATCAATTCCTAATATTTTCCACCACTTCTTTAGTGAAATTCAAGTTGACAACTCCTCATGTACTAAAATTATTTATTGTTGTTTATGGGCACAACATATCTTTGATTAGTGAAATTATTTTAATTTTGCTAGGCCTTGTAATTTTTCTTTTTGGGTTTTCACATAAAAACCTCCAACATTCATTCTCAGCTCTTCTGCAAATACATCAAAATTTTTATGATTCGGATTCACGACAAATATCTGCAGCATAACTCTTGCACCCTTTTAAGTATTATAATTTGACCAAAATTGTTGAATCCAAATATGTCTAATCGACCGTACCCAATGAATAGATGTAAGATCGAGGGAAGAAAAACTTGAGAGCGAGTGAGAGAGAGACTTGCCCCCTCGGGGGCGAATTAGGGTGGTTCCTTGACTCGACAAACCCTTTTTTTTTCCATAAATTGAATTCAAATATGTCTGATAGATTATACCCAAAGAAATAAAGCGTGAAATCGTGGGAAGAAAAACTTGAGAGAGAGAGAGAGAGAGAGACTTGCCCCCTCGGGACAAATTGGGGATTGGGGTGGTCCCTAGACTCAGCTGCTCCTCTTATTCCACAAAGCATGATGTTATAAGTGAGTGGATTCAAAAGCCACTTTTACATGAAAGGACATTCTTATTTATAGATGATATAAGAGTCAAAAAGTAAATTACGACATTACCCTTATTTTTAAAATGTGGTGCTGGATATTTTAATCTTTTGTATTGATATATTCTACTAAAAAACCTCTTCGGGAGGGGGGTGGGGGAAGTCCCTCGTTTGATTTCTGCTAGTCGAAGGAGAAGGTTAGTTGGTCTGCTGAAGTGAGGTGACCAAGAGGAGAGCTTGATCGATCGACTGAAGTGAAGCGGCCGACTACTGAATTGCCTCAAGATCCATGCAAACCCTGCATGAGTACATACTTACAAAGTATGTAATATTTTCTCCTAAAATTGCTTCTCTTAGCCTTAAAAACAAACTATACAATATTGTCATGATTAAAAAATATAATATCTCAACACATCTATAAATAGAGCATGCCAAGAGCACATTGATCAGTTTGAGTGTAAATTTTAATCATTTAAATAACAAATTTGTAATATTTTCTCCTAAAGTTGCCGTCTCTTAGCCTTAAAAATAGACTATATAATATTGTCTTGATTAGAAAATATAATATCTCAACACACCTATTAAAAAAGCATGCCAAGAGCACATTGATCATTTTGAGTGTAAATTTTAATCATTTAAATAACAAATTTGTAGTATTTTCTCCTAAAGTTGTCATCTCTTAGTCTTAAAGTAGACTATACAATATTGTCAAGATTAAAAAATATAATATCTCAACACATCTATAAATAGAGCATGCCAAGAGCACATTGATCACTTTGAGTGTAAATTTTAATCATAATATTTTCTCCTAAAGTTGTCAACTCTTAGGCTTAAAAACAGACTATACAATATTGTCATGATTAGAAAATATAATATCTCAACACACCTATAAATAGAGCATGCCAAGCGCACATTGACCACTTTGAGTGTAAATTTTAATCATTTAAATAACAAATTTGTAATATTTTCTCCTAAAGTTGTCATTTCTTCTATACAATATTGTCATGGTTAGAAAATATAATATCTCAACACACCTATAAATAGAGCATGCCAAGCGCACATCGACCACTTCAAGTGTAAATTTTAATCATTTAAATAACAAATTTGCATGATACAGATCAAACATGTTTGCATTTATTGTTCTACCTTACTATTGTTTGTCACTTGTATGGTTGTGCATCATCTAGTCATAACTAAAGAATAGAAACATACCGAATTTTTGTTTTGATTGGTTCAATTTTTAAATCAACAATTTTGATATTGATTTAATGTATCAAAATGTTTAGTTTTCAATTATTGAATTAGTTGGTGATTCAAAAAATTTGTTGAAATTGAAAACCGAAGTTTATAGCTTTAATTAACTTCTTGCAATATTTAAGGTACATAATTTTATGATTTTGACTTTGATATATGCATCCTTCATTTATACATATTAACGAACATATCAACATACTAATTTGTGATAAATAGGATGAGTCATAATATAACAAAATATTTATTTAATGCCAATTTATTCCCTTATTTTATGATTGATTAAATATCTTTAGATAATTTTTATATCTTATATACTTTTGAAAGCAAGTATCTTATTGGAGCTATACATAAGTATCTTATTGGAGCTATACATGTGATGAAAATATTAACTAGTTATGGAAGTTATAATTTTTCTAATTTACATTGGAACTTCACATAATAGAGTAAATAATGCCTAATAAATTTAATTAAATATGAATAAAGTATGAAAATATAATGATTCCGTATAATAAAGTTATACACTTGTTTTGTTCTAGAAAATTTGCAGTGGTAGAATAATAATTTAATGTCTTAACAATGCGCTATGATTCAACATACATAGATATAAAAGAAAAATTATGAGAGAAGAAACTAAAATTTTCTTATATGGAAAACCTGGAAGAGGAAAAAATAATGGGACTTCAACCAGTTAAAATAGTTCAATTTATATTCATGAGTACATACATCCATTATTCAAATGAATTAAGGTAAATCAGATGACAAGATATGTCGAAAATATAATTGTTTTGAAATAACCCAGTATATATTACTATGTGAGATAATCGGGATTATAATTGTTACAGTTTGCCTACAATAATCACGATGGGGCTATAACAACTGTCGTTGAGTACAAATAATGTTATTTACTACAGAAGTCATAGTATGTGACAAACAATCGTGATAAAGACATCAAAATCATAGTTAGATGCTATACTAATTGTAGTTGGATGCAATAATTAGTGGTGGTGGTGGCCGACAATGGCACGTGTTATTCTGTTGATTGGATATGAACTTTGATGTTGAACGACAAGTGTCAAGACTTTAAGAATAAAGCTTTTAATAGTGCACTCACACTTCTTGCTCACATGCATTGAGATGATAAAAATTTCTTGATGACACATCAATGTTTAATTACTAGTAACAAATATAAAATTATTCCGAAAAAGATTATAATTCTAAAATAAAATTAATAAATATATTTAAATAAAATTTTATAATTGAGATCCCATCCATGTTTAGTTAAAATAAAAAATAAGAAAATAACAAAGTGCTTAGCTCCACTCACTTTATTTGTAGGCAAGGGCTTGCAAGAGTGAAAATCGGAGCCTAGCCAATGCAACTTAAGATCAGAAGCTAGCCTGAATATTCAGCTATCAACGTTTAAATAATGGGGCATTTACATACATACCACCCAATTCCTATATATTTACATATCAAACACCTAAATTTTCACTTTTTATATTTACATCACTCAAATATTTCATATCACATCAAAAATAAATTGCATGTAAAAATTAAAGTTTTCAGTGTTAAATGTGTAAATACATAGAATGATAGAACTGAGGGATATGCATGCAAATCTCCCTTAAATAATACATAGAGATAGCGCACAAATCACTGCCCATAATTGCTTGATATCAAGCTCTTCAGCCCATGCCACAATCACCTTATAAAATTGAAACCTTTTTCAATCCTCATGTTTTCCTGCTCTCAGCAGCATCTCAATTATTTTCTGCAACACTTCATAAAAGTTCATTTAACAAAATTTCAACTATAAACAGCAGTATTATGTACTCTACTACAAGTTCACCAGCAAATGATTTTCTTTCATTCAAAAAAGGTTGAAAATAGGGAAGAATTCAAGTTTCTCGCAAGAATAAATTGCACAAAATCATGACTATTTTAAAGAAAATACAGCAGATGAGACAAATAAAAGCCCTAAAAAGAGAGAAATATTCAGCTGCTCCGCAACTTTTACAGAAAGAACTTGCAGAAAATCAACACATTCAAGAATTGCTGCTTAGATAAAACAACAAAGTACAAACCTTGTCTACTCTCTCCAGAGTATTATTTTAATAGCGCTATCTACAAAGTGTTCTGTTGTCATCAAGTGGAAGCAACTTTGGTGATATCCCTACATGATCTATTGTATTTCATGTGGCTCTTCACAAGCTGACCGGCTGCAAGGGCAGACATGAGAGAGAGCTCACCAGCAAGCACAGAGCCTGCAATAATGGAGGCAAGAAGCCTGGCATTCGCCCCGGGAGACTCCGTGTTTGCGCCTTTCACCCCAAGGAGATTAAGGCAAGCTGACTGAGATGCTAACTGGGTGCCACCACCAACAGTGCCCACCTGTAAATTTTAGCAAAATTAGCTAGCAGAATGTAGAAAACGAAGTTACTGACATCTATATTTGGAACTTCTGGAGGGGAATTTAAGAAAAGAGGGTAAAAATTAATAAGCTTCTGCAAACCAAGAAAGCGCCTAAAAATGTGATATTGTAAAGTCAGAAGGATAATCACCTCAATGGATGGCATAGTAACAGAAATGTGAAGATCTTTCCCATCATTCACTGCTTCCATCATCGTGATGCACTGAGAACTCTCCACATTCTGGGCGGGATCCTGTCCGGTGGCAATGAAGATGGCTGATACTATGTTGCTGGCATGAGCATTGAAGCCTCCAAGGGCTCCAGCTATGGCCGAACCAGCAAGGTTCTTGATTGTATTCACCTCTACAAGTGCAGACACAGACGTCTTCAGAACCTTCTTGACCACCTCTTCTTTGATGACAGCCTCGCAGACCAAAGATTTCCCTCTTCCCTCGATCCAATTAACTGCAGCCGGTTTCTTGTCCGAACAGAAGTTGCCTGTCGTAATGAAGTAGAAATAAGAAAAATTTAGCAGGTGCCACGCTGGAGGCATTTAACAGTTCTAATGAAAAACTTGTGCTTTTTAAGGTAATGTTTTTCAAGAAAAAGATGTAGGTGCATCAAGTTTAACCATGACAATGGGACGATTGTGTGCCATAAAAATAAAAGAAAAGATTTGCTCCAATTGTGATAGACTGAATCCCGTTCAACATACTTTCCGGTGAGGACCAAAAAAAGGGCACGTCAGATCACACTCTTCAGAAATCATGTAGTTATTGCACTTCCTATCCCTAAACCAACCAAGTCATGGTTAGATTGGGGAGGGGATCTAGCAACAGGTGTTAAAAAATTGTGGCCACCAACAACAAAGTCGCCAATTAGAGAACTTATGTATCATTTAGAACTCTAAAAGCAATGAGCTAAATGGACTTTAAAGATCATGATTCCATGAGTTAGAATGACCTGATAATGCATAAGAAGATCTATGGATCGAAACTAGGATCGTCTAAGAACAACATGCTGTTAATTTTGGTATTGGAACATTCATCTCAAGAGAAATCCAGTGCAAAAATTGACCCATGAACTAGAGTCAAATCAAAGTTGTGATAATCCTGAAAGATACAAGAATAAAATTTCGGGGAACCAAAAAACAACTACATTATGCCACCATTTTTAAGGTAAAATGGTCATTTTCTTGAGAATAATCAAACCCCATCAATAATTCATGAATCAAAGGCCTACAAAGGTCATAGGAACTAGGTAGGCTCAAATCAAGGTAAATGAACTTGGCTAAATTTAAAGGAAATTGAGACAAGCAAACACCACCACAAAGGTCCTCGCAGCACGAGTGGGCCGAAAAGATGGTTTACTGCGCCCAATGTCTCTGAAGGGCTGGCCTTCACCCTTGTCCTAAAAATGATTAAACCCAAAAATAATCGTATAAAAAGAAGGGACGGCAATTTGAGCACCCTAAATTAAAACAATCAAAACCAAGTGGATGTTCAAGCAATTCCAGGCTCCAATTGTTGTATTTATGGTTTATTGAGAGATATATAGTAATACTAGTGAGTTGTAACTGCTAGCCTTTTTTCTCTCTCCATCCAGTGCCATTGAAATCCCCATCCTCGTGGTCGTAGGTGAATCCGCCGAACCATGTAAATCTTTTGTGTTTAATTATTGTTGAGTGATTTCTTCATTTACTTATTGTTTTTGTACAACATTTGATATCAGAGCTTCGAGTTCTTGATTGAAGCGTGGTTTGGCTAGATAGCTGCAAATCCAACGCATGTTGTCGGAGTTTTTTTTTTTTTTTGCAGCGGATTGTCTGACGCTCTTTGTGGGCAGATTCGGAGGTCCGGCGGCAGATCGGCGATAGACTAGCGGCTTAGATGCTAAAATCAACGTGTGGCAGAAGGAATCACAACAACAGGGGACTGCGGTGGTTCTGAGGATGATAAGGTTGTTATGGCAGCTCCTACGGTAAATCTGATAGTCCGACGACGCTTCCAGCGAGTCTACTGTCCGACGATTGGTCAGGTGCAGTACAACATAAGGACTAATCACGTGGAATAGCGTGCATGGAAAAAAAAAAAACTATTGTTAAGAATTTCAGAAGTCATAACAAGTAAAAAAGGAAAGTTTCTTTTTAAAAAAAAGAAAATGTCAGTTTCCTTTTTAAAACAAAAGGAGACTTCAGTAAATAGCACAAGAAAAAAAGGTTTTAAAAAGAAAATTTTTTTTAGAAGGAAAAGAAATTTCAGAACCAGGGAAGGGAAAAAAGAACAAAGATTTTTTTTTTTTGAAAGAGAAAGAAAAAAGGTTAGGGGTTAAAACTCGCACTTCTCACCACATATCTCTCATAAGTCCTAAAATCCTTTTTATAGAAGAGAACTAGGAGTAAAAATAGTCAAAAGACAAAATTACTCCTGATTATAACTAAGTCATAAATACAACAATCTCCACCTCATTTGTTACTTCCAGATAAGTGAGAGTTGACAAAAATGAGTATCCAACTCCAATTCAGCTGCACTCACCAAGATAATTGCCTACGTAACCCCTCCCAAAATGAACAAGCCTCGTGCAGTTCGTCAAAATGTCTGACTGGACAATCAATCCTGAGCTCGGATATTCACCAAATTCCTGCAGTATGTGATCTTCTGGATTGATAGTACGTTCATCGAGCCCCAAAAATCTGTGTGAACATACTCTCCATATGAAATATTGACTTCATAAATTTCAGATGAGATGATGGGATACTATTTATGAGCACTTGAATGACTTCACAAGGTTATTAGCAAATTTGTTCAATTTAAACGAGGTTGAAAATGAAGATAAAACACTCATTTTGTTGAATTTGGTATCAAAACTTTATTATGACACTCACTCATAGGAAAAAAATATTAGTTATGACGAAGTAATCATGACACTATTGAATCACAAGTTTCTTCGAAAGGACAAAAAATCCACAAAAATGGAGTCAGCTAAGGCACTTGCACTCCAACGTGACAGATACGAAAAAAAAAAGAATTTAGCAAAAAAAGGTGGTAGCAACGACACATCTCAAAAGAGGGCAAGTCTAGGGAGCGGAATCTTAGAAAAAATAAGTGTGTTTTATGTTTAAAGACTGGTTATTGGAAGAAAAACTGAAGGAAAAGGGAAAAGAAATTGCATATGGGGCGAAAGCCAATATTAGTGTGAAAAAATGTGAAAAGATGGATTCAAATGTATCATTACCTGCAAATTCTCACAGTTTGTTTACAGATAATTTGTGTTGGTTTCTGGACAATGATGTTTTCTATCACATTTTTTCCCAATCTAGGGTGGTTTTGTATGTACAAAGAGCTCGATAGCAGTGTTGTGACTATAGATAATGATCAAGACTGTCATACTATTAGTGTAAGAAGTGCCTTTATCAGGACACATGATGATACTATGAGGAAGCTAATTGATGTGAAGCATGTTTCAGATATCAGGAACAATTGGATGTCACTTGAGATTTTAGAGTCTAAGGGCTACAAGGTAGTCACTGAGGCATCAGTTCTGAGGATATGTCGTAGAACACTGATTTTTATTAATGAAGTTCGTCATCACAATATTTACTATCTTCAAGCTAGTACTTTGGCTAAAATGTCTGTTTTTGTTGATAATGTTTCTGAGGCCACTATGTTGTGGCATATGCGGCTAGTCTATGCTAGAGAAACTTTATTTCAGGCTTTGGAGAAGAAAAATTTGATCAAAAGAGTAGACACCGGCAAGCTCGATTTTTGTGAATATTATATATTTGGTAATAATACATAAGTATCTTTGGAGACTGTCATCCACATTATAAAAAATATTTTAGAGTATGTTCGTACAGATGTTTGGGGCTGATAAAGATAATATCATTCAGCTTGTGGAGATAATGTCTCTTTTATTGATGATTACTTCATGTGTGTTTGGGTGTGCACCATGAAGCGCAAAAACAAAATGCTATAGATATTCATAACTTGGAAGAAGTGGATTGAGACCCAGACTAATAAAAAGATCTCATGTATTAGATCAGACATTTGGGGTGAACACACTTCAAATGTATTCTTGCAAGAGTGTTAGAGAGCTGGGATAGAGCACCACTTCACCGTACGAGAGATACCACAGCTGAGCGAGATGGCAGAGAGGATAAATTAGACTTTGGTGGAGAAATTTTGGTGTATATTATCCAATGCGGGGTTGAATAAAAACTATTGGATCGATGTCATAGAATATGTCTGTCAATTGGTGAAATGTCTACCTTCTGCAACTATTGGGAAGAATACTCCAAAGGATATGTGGTATGTTAGAGATTATGAGCATATAAGAGTGTTTGAGTGTCCAATTTACTACAATGTGCAGAATGATAAACTAGAACACACGAGCAAAGGAGACCATCTTTATTAGTTTCAGGCGTGGAATCAAGGGCTTCAAGTTATATGGTTAGTCAAAAAGAAAAAGTGTCATTAGCAAAGATGCTATATTCAACGATGCAAGCTTATTGAAAAATCGGGACTCAAAGCAGTCGGAGAGTTCTACTGAGACCACATATATACAGAAAAATTGAAGTTTGATACAACTTCATTTGTTCCACAGAGTTTGTCCACTCCGACTCAGATATCTGATTCAGTTGTAGCTCATGATGTATCTATTGATAGTGTTTAAGAGATGGTAAAAGATGCCGATGATGAGATTTCTGCTCAATAATCTATTGCTAGTAGGGCAGTAAATGAATCAATGCACTCGATGAACAACTCGACCTCGACACAAATAAGACTTGATCATGTTTGTTTAGATTAGTAAATAAACAAGCTTGAACAATTTTTAAAAGCACCAAGCTTAAATGGATCAAACATGAACATAATCGAACTTGCTTATTTATGTTCACAAACAAACTCTTTTGTTGTTCAACATATTACTTGTTAAACACTCGATATTAAATACGATGATAGTATGTTTCTTATATGATATATTATTTAAATAAATTTAATTACCTAAAATATTAACTCGTTAGTTGATAGTTTGATGCTAGCTCACACCATAAATAATATATAAATACTCAGATATTAAGTTTATATAGGTTTTCAATTTGTAATTTTTAGTTATTTGGCAGGATTTAGGTTCAAGCAAGCTTAAATGCTACACAAATCATTTTTCTAAACAACCTCTAAGCAAGGGATTTATGGTAAAATAGACGAGAAATGAGATTTAAGATATTGTAGGGTTTAAAGTTTTTAATCAATAAATTAATAGTTACGATTAAATTTATAAAATTATTTATAGATATTTTTTGTATAAAAATATAGATACTCGTTTAAATTATTAGTTCTTTTAAATACTAGTTCACTTTTCATTGACAAATCAAGTTCAAACATTAAAAAATTCAAATAAGTCAAGCTTGAACAATATATGAAAGCTCGACACAGGTTCAAACAGAACATGAACAACTTATAATTATACCAAGCCAAGTTTGAACTATGGCATACTTGACTTGACTCAATTACAACCCTAATTGCTAGAAGCAAGAGCAGATGCTTGAATATCCCAAAAACCAGTTTGGTTTGAGGGATCACATTGTATTTGTACTTTCAACCACAAAAGCAAAAGTTTTGTGTCACTACAAAGAAGCGGCGAAGAAACCAGAGTGTGATCCGATAATGGATGAAGAGATGGAGTCTGTTTAGAAGAATGGTACTTAGTGAAGCTTCCTCTTGGAAGGAAAGCCATCGAATGCAGATGGGTGTATGTAAAGAAGAAAGGATCTCATGGAGTTGATGTGCGGTACAAAGCAATATTAGTGGCAAAGGGGTTTGCACAAAGAGAATGGATTGATTATGATGAAGCATTATCCCCAGTGGTCAAGCATTCCTTAATCCATGTTCTCTTAGCACTTATAGCACAGTATGATCTGATCTAAGAACAACTTGATGTGAAGACTACATTCTTACATGGAGAATTGCCAGAGATCTACATGTTGTAGCCACCTGGATATGAAACATCAAAAGAGTTGGTTTGCAAATTGGACAAAGCTTTGAATAGGTTTAAGTAATCACCATGACAGTGGTATAAAAATTTTTGATCAGTTCATGAAGAAACACGAGAAAACAATGAACCATTATGATCATTATGCATTTTTAAAAAAGTTGGCAAAAGGTGAGTTCATTTACTTGTTTTTATATGCAAATGATATTTTGATTGCATCTGCCAGTCAGATTGATATTGATAGGATGAAGAATCAACTGTCTAAACATTTCATCGTAGAATTCTTGACATGGAGATTCTCAGAAACAAGACTGTTGTAAAAGTTTAGCTTTCATAAGGAACTTATGTTCAAGTGTAGAAATTGGGATTGATGACTTGAAGATGACAGTGAGTCTACCCATTAAATCTCTTTTTCATTTGAGTTCAGATTAGTTTCATAAAGAAGATCACGAATGGAAAGATCTGCAATTGGTTCTTTATGATAGTGCGGTGGACAATCTGATATTTGTCATGATTTGTCTTAAACATTGCACAAGTAGGTGTTGTGAGCAGGTTCATGCATGATCCAAAAAGGAGACATTGACAGACTATGAAGAATATTCTGAGGTATTTGAAGGGTACAGCTGATGTTGGTTTGGTATTTGAGAGACAATCATCTACTGTAGATTCGTGTGTAGCTTACACTGACTCGGACTATGCAGATGATATGGATAGGCGAAGATCTACAACCGACTATTTATTCACATTGACGGGAGGTCCGGTCAGTCGGAGGTTAGTTCTCCACTCTACTGTCGCTTTGTCTACTGTGAAGGATGAGTACATCGCAATCACGAATGCAATAAAACAATATGGATGCAAACCTATTAGGTGACTTGGGAGTTGATCAGAAGTCTCTGACGTTGTTCTGTGAAAGTCAAAGTACAATATTCTTGACCACAAATCCAATTCATCATGCTCGTACCAAACACATTGATATGAGGTATCTGAAACATTTAACCTATGGAACTTCAATTTTGATTTCTTCTTTCTCTCTTTTTTTGTGTGCTTATGCATATATCTATAAATTTGTCCTCCGAAAAAACATAAATGCGAAAAATGCCAGCTCTTTGAAATAGCATAAATTTGAGTCATTCTCTTTTCAAATTTCAATTAACAGGCTTGCAAGTCCATCTCTATGATCTGCAAAATTGAAATATAATTATTTTAATTGAGAATTTTCTTAGAATATGATCTTTTATAAAATATAATTAACTAAAAGAGCTTGCCTCTTTAAAGATATCAAATCCCATAATTAAAATAAATCCAACCCTTTTAGGGTGGCAAAATTTTCTGATTCAGAGCCCTCCAGAATAAGTGAAACAATCACTTCGAGATTGGGTCTTATCGTATGGTAGTATTTCATCCTAGGGTAGATATACCATTCATTGATGCCATATTTGATCACAAGAAGAAAATTTCAAAACTCTTGTGAGTAGTCCCCCACAGCACAAACAACTTAAAAATGTGAAAAAAATAGTTTGGAAAAAAAAACGTAAAACCTCCTCAAGCCCGTAAATGATATAAATACAGGCATAATTTCTTTTAGAATTTTCATATTTTTTGCTAATTTAATTTGTGATATTTGTTCATTTTTAATTTTCCATTTAATTTTAGCAAAAAAATAAAAAAAACAATTATAATTTATAAAAGAATATTTGTTAATATTTTGTGACAGAAAACCCAATAAAAATAAATTGCAAAAGTGTCCCTAAATCCACAACAAATTTTTGTTTACCAAATTTTAAACAAATAAAGGCTACCAAATTTTAAACAAATAAAGGCTACCAAATTTTAGGCTACAAAAGTTACCAAAGTTACATAAATACCACCCAATTCCTACATATTAACATATGAACCACCCAAACTTCAATTTTTACATATAGACCACCCAATTCCTATGTTTTTGGCATAGGCTGGGTGGTGAGTAGATAAAAATTGAAGTTAGTGGTTGATATGTTAATATATAGGAATTGAGTGATAGGTATGTAAATTTCCCAAATTATAAAAAAATCCCTTTAACCATTAAAAAAACAATCCTGTTCTTGAGGCTCCAATTTTGCTATGAAAAAAGACTAAATATTATCCCTTGAAGAATACATCAATAATATGTAAGAGTTTGCAGTACACAACAACAACAATTTAGAGGTCCTATCTTTACTCTAAGAAATGACAGTTATATTAGAGAAACACAATTGTAAATAAAGGTGAAATAACCCCTAATTTAGCGGTTCTAATTTTTCTATTAAAAGAGATGAAATTAACCTGGAAAAGATGGTCATGAAGTAAAAAGTCAAGGCAGAGTCCCATCATTGTATTTCTTTGTATACTTGTATGTCCACCCACACATAATCTTTTATAAAAAATTTCTTAGACGTGAAACGCTGTTGGCTTGAGTTTCGAAAGACCTTTCCTCTCACAAAATTTCTAGGCTAAAATTTTTACCTTTTTATTTTAATGAATTTTTTAGCCAAACCTGACAGAAAAAAATTGCTATATATTTTTTATTTGCCCGCATCAAAGGCCTCCTCCATGATTTTTCTTTTCTTTTGTTGTTGTTTGGACAGTGATTTGCTTGCTATAAAAGACCTTTTACTGAACATTTTTTATCTTGATTTATAACTCCTTAAAAATAGTGAAACTTCTCAATTGTAAAAAAATTTTAAAACTTTTTGTAGATGCTCCACAAAAAATTTTGGACAGCTTCTCCAAGTATTCTTCTTTGGAAATATCTGGGAAGTGTCGATTGCTTAGGAATTGCACAACCCCGTAAAAAAATTTAAAAGTGACAAATTAAATAGTGTTTGACAAGAAAACCTTTTGTAATTTCTATTTTGAAAGTTGAAGGATTTTTTGGCCACGGATTTTTTTAAGTCTTCATTTTAGGTCTCAAGCATGACGGAAGCTTAATCAGAAATTGGAAAAAACACATTCTTTGCGCAGTGAAATGCAAGAAAAACAATGACGAAAAAGGTGAAGAGGCATAGAAAAGAGTTAGCGATGTCCAAGTTGTAGCAGAAGGTGAAGGTGTTTGAGGATCAAGTGATGCGGTCTATCATGAATGGGAGCCAAAGTTGCTTTTCTGATGTATTTAAAAGGATGCATGTAGAAGAAATAGTTTAATCTATGGAGAGTAGCATATATGCTTAATGATATTTAGGCTCCAACTGGCCCAAGATCAAGTCTTGAAGCTGTAATTTGAGTCACTTCAATCCTCTGTGTGCTTTTAAATCCAGAATTGGACGTCTAAATTTTCAGAGAAAATTTTCATAGACCATTGATACGTAGACACACACACACACACACACACAGAGGAACCCCCCAACTCTGGTTGTACGTGTGATGCGTGTGAGTGAATGCTCCTGCCCATGCATGCATACAAGTGCATTTGCATGCGCATCTGTGTATTGTAAGGTGCATAAAATAGTTGAAGGAGAAACATATTGTTCTCTTTCAATTGGGTGAAAACACAATCAAAATTTTATCTCAAGTATTAATTCTTATATCTAAAGAAGGAAAAGGCACTAACTCTTATGGCATTCAGAGAAACAATGGAATCAAAATCAAGAAGGCTTACCAGAGAGGCTGATAACATCCATATCTGGAAAATCATTTTGAAGATAATCCAAGACATTTTGCACTCCTTTAGAGACCATGTTCATCCCCATTGCATCTCCAGTACTGCAGGAAAACCTCATATAGAGATTCCTCCCTGCAAGCGCACACTGGACACTTTGAAGCCTTGCAAATCTGCTTGATCTGCGTAAATCGATAAAAGTTTGGAAAGATATAAGGGATTTTTATTAAACATAACTCTGCTGGGATAAAAAAATTTCATCTTGTATCTTAGGTAGAAAAAATATTAGGTCAAGACTCCGGATGCATCCGGAGTCCAATGATGGGGCGCCACGTTTCAAGTGGACTCACAATTTTTAACACTGACCAATTTCAGTGTATTGCGATGAACCCACTTAACATGTGGCGCCCCAGCATTGGATTCCGGACTCAAATTGCGTCCAGAGTCCAGATGTAATATTTGCTCCATAGGTAGGCTTGGAGCAAGATTTAGCATAAATCCGACCAAATGGAATTTCAAGAATTTTAAATCTTGGAGGTTTGATAAATATCATTCCAAAGCTGTTAGTAGTTAAATCCAGAAATTGTTAAATCCCAACATTCACATAATATGATGGATTTAAACATTTCTCCCTCTTTTAAGTCAAAGATTCTAAAATAAATAGTTAAACAATTTATAAAACTTAATATTTGTAATATCAAATAGTTTTATGTATTAATCCTCACAGATTTACCAAATTTGGATCAATGGGATTTACTAAATCCTACTCAAGTACTACTTGTAGCTAAATAACCTCTAAAGACACAAAATTAGCCAAGACTAGAGAAAATATCAAGGGAGGGGGGAAAGGAGGTGCAGGTAAGGAAATTAAAAAAAAAAAAAGAAACGAAAAGAAAAGGGTAATTGAATGGGCTAGAAAAAAGCAATTCAATGCACCGGGTCTAATGAGAAATTAAACATTTAAGCTGCATGCCCATGCTGCAAGAATACCACAGACACACTTGAGATAAGAAATTATGTAAGGAAATTATAATCAAATTTAATAAAGAAGAATTGTAAAAACTTTTGTTAGCACCCTTTTAATAGTATTTACGTCGGAACATTTAATGTAAATTAAGCCAAACGCAAAAAAAAAAAAAATAATAAAAATAAAAAACATAATGAGGAAGCTAAATTTGGCGCTCCCGTAGATCCAATTTTCTCTCAGTTCCATCTCCTTTTTGGCATAAATTCTGATTTACTAAATCCGAATATTAGGTAGATTTAACGGATTTGGCTTAGGAAGAAAACGCCTCAAACGGATTTATACCAAACTAAATCTGGATTTAACCTTAACCGGGCCAAACACTATTCTGGATTTACAGCAACTCGATTTGATAAAGCCGGATTTAACGAACTTACTAGATCTATTTAACTTAAATGCGGGTTGGATTTATTAAAGCCTAATTAACTTAAATTCTGATTGCAGCCAAACAACCCCCTTAGATTCATTTTAAAATGAATTTAATAAAAGAGTCCTGAAATAAATCAAATAGTTTAAAATCAGACCATGTTTTGATCAGATATCCTGCTCTAATTTTTCTCCAATGAAAGGACCACAACTACAAGATACAGAGCGCCAGACAGCCCAACTAATACCTCCACTGAAAGCGCAACAAAACGTGAGGTTAAACTAAGGCCATATCTAAACGAATGGCTGGAAAAGGAGAAGAAAAAAAATAGCAATTGCAAACAAAGAAACTGTTATGCATAAATCCTTTGTCGAACACTTCATAAGCAACAAAAAAACAAAGACAAATCATAAAGAGCAAAAGACAAAAAATATGCAATAATACAAAACCAGCTATGCCACCCACGAAACAGGTTCAAAGCAAATTTTCCATTTTAACTTGAGAAATAATCCAATGTGACTAACAAAGCATAATAAACAAGGTCTAAAGGAGAAATTTACCTCATTTTACAAAGACAGAGGCACGGTAAGCTTTTAGATAAGGAGGCTCAAAATATTGCTTGTAGATATGATCAGTATTTTATTCAAAATTACTCTGCATTGATACCATGTGCTGACACGTCATAAATGATTACAAACAAACACTAGCTATAGACAGAATGATTAACCTGTTGAAAACGACGGAAATTGTGTCAAAATTACTAGGCTCCTCCACGAAGAACTTGAGTTCAGCGGCCCTCGTTGCGGTCAAAAACCTCACCACCGGCGACCTTGTCATTGCATCCCTAAGCACCACGCTGGCTGCCCCGCCTGACTCAAAGATCGCCTTGCACCCTCTGTTAGTGCTGGCCACGAGACACCCCTCAGTCGTTGCCATAGGAACATAGTAGTCCCTTCCATCAAGTTTTAACGGCCCGGCGATCCCCACAGGAAGCTGAACAAAACCTACCGGCATCTCGCAGCACTGCCCAAGAATCGACCCGTAATCAAACCCCTCAAGCGGTAGCCCATCCAGACCTTTTCCCGAGATCCTCCTTATAGCCTCGCGCCTAATCTTAGCGGCGCGTCGACAATCTCCGATCGCGGACTCCAGCGAGTAGGACGGCATCTTTCCGGAAACAACGGAAGCGATAATGTCCTCATCCTCGCGGCCTGCGAGTACCGGCGCAGCCAGATCACACGAAGGGGCCGGAGTGGGAGCCATTCTGGCGTCGGGTATGAAATCGTCGACCTCTTCTTCGTGAGAGGAGACGACGGATTGAACGAAAGCTATGCCGAAAAAACTTAGGAGGTAGATGAGGGATGCGACAACGGAGACGATCGAAATGAGCTCAGAGAGGTCGACGACGTGGAGAGGGATTGACTCGCGGACCTTGTCACGCCAACGACGCATAAGAAAGAATATGGAGCAGATAAATAGGAGGGAGAAGAGGAGGTTAGTGTGGCGGATAGGGATGGGCAGGGCGTCGGAGGCCTGAATGCGGCCTCCGGAAGATAGAGGCGCCGCCCTAGGAGGGCGTATGGTGGCGGCGGAGGAGGCCGAGGAAGAGGAAAAAGGAGGAAATCTCCGGCGGACCTCCATGTTAAGAAGGGAGAGAGAGAGTAGGGTAAGGAGGAAGAGGAGGGAGCAGCAGGACAGCAACGCACCCGCTTCCACTTCCTCCTAACGCGGCGAGCGGTGATAAAAACTAGTGGCAAGGGTTTATAGCAGGTTTGTTGCTTACGCTCACCGACGGTTATTTTAACTTTTTTGTGAATTTTTTATTTAATTTTTTATTAAAATATAAGCCGAGTCTCGGTTCTCAATAAATAGAGCATGTTTCATGCGGGATGTGCATGTATCATACATCATAATGGGAGATTTTTACATATATAACACCTAAAACTTTCATATTTACATGCCCTGCCCTTAAAACACGATACTTACACCTACATCACATCACACAAACCTAATTAAATACATAAATAACACTTTCTTACCAACTCCCTTGGCCGCCCGCCCGCCCACGTTCGATGAGAAAATATTGAGTTTGGAGTCCGGGCACGATGCACTGGGATGTCGGTTTTTTTTTCCTCCGCTTCCTCCGTGTATCACGTCTGTTGTCCGGACGTTGCTTGCGTCCGGACTTTGGGCGCACCCGTTTTTCCTTTGGACACTATTGCTATGTTACTTAGGAGTGCCACTTGAGAAGAACTTGCTACGCCTCTTATTTGGTCATCAGGCATTCCTTACATTCACAACGACCCTTGTCATGCTCGTTGTGACAATTAATAGGAAAAATAGGTTAAGGAGGAAGAAGATGGGTTTCATATGAAATTTATGAAAGTAGATAGAAATGATTTGTAGCATTGATTTTTTTCTTCTAATAAATAAATATGAGATTGTTGGTATTTACTTGCTCTTTTTTGCTTAACTAAGTTTCAAATATTTTATCTTGATTTCTAATAATTGCAAAATAAACTACAATATGAATGGTGTTTTCATAAAAAAAATTAGATGGATTTGACTGCATGGGACTCAAAATTAAAGATTCGATTTGGAGCTTTTGAAATGGTGAATCGAGATCAAATCTTATGATCTTAGACGGTTCAGAAGGGTTTCAGAGGTGTTTCAAGAAACCTTATAGGTTTCTGGCATTTCGAAGCGGCCTTTAAGGTTTCTAGGGCTTCTTTGTTATTTTCTATTTCTTGTAGAAAACCCAATTCCCCTTTTCTGCTCTTTATTGCTAATGGTTTTCTTTGGTGTTTTGGGGTTTTTCCTCTTCTTCTTCTCTCTGATGGGTCCTACCATTTTCCACCTTTTCTCATATTTGTCCATGTGTTATGTTCTTGGACCAGGATCTTCTCTTAGCTGGAAAAATTTATTTTATTCTTACATTTCTTCCTCTCCTAATTATAATCTTTCTTTTATCCCATTTGGAGAAGATGATTTTTTTCTTAGAAATCAACAAATCATGGATTGCTCCAAATAATGGGATCTTTCCTTGGTGGGTTATTCATTGGGTAAGAGACTCTTTTATGGAATCTTCTTCTTGCCATTAAGATGATCTGGAAATTAAAATGAGATATTGAGTTTGTTTCTCTTTCTAATGGTTTCTTTCCTTTTAAATTGTGTTGAATGGAAGATCTTGAAATTTTGTTAATGGGGATGTTTGGCATGTTAACGATAAACCCTTTCTTTATAAAAAAAAGGACTCACAATTTCAAGCATGTGTAATAAGACTTTAAGGATGTTTCTGTTTGGGCCATATTCTCTAAATTACCTTTATGTTGCTGTCAGAAAAGAGCATTTCCCAAATAGCTTGCATGAAAGGAATTCCTTTAGGAGTTGACTCTATATGAATAAATGTTTTAGGTTCACATTTGTAAGAGTTAATATCAAATTTAATGTAATTCTTCCCTTCCTGACTCTATAACTTTTAAAGTTGAAGGGAAAGTTATTACATTATATGTTATATATGAGTGGAAACATGTTCCTTGACAATTTTGTTTTACCTTTGCCCAAGACGACAATTTTGTTTTACCTTTGCCCAAGACAACCCATGACCCCTCGTCTTGTTCTAAGAATCATAATGATAAAATCTCTATTGTCATTCATACCTATTGTGGAAGGAGTATGAATAAGAGTAATCAGATGCAAAGACCTAATAGAAGCCTTCTCATCACTCAACCATTGAATTTTAGACATGATTGTTGAGATTAATTTGTTATTTTTTTATTATTTGTTTATACTTCTTTTATTCAACATCTTGCTACTAATATTTATGTTTCTTTAAATAATATAATTTAATACTAATATTATTATACCCCTACTACTACTTAGGTGAATGTTGTTGGCCCTGATATTAATATTTTTGTTGAAGTTTCTTCCCTCAATTCTGATTTCTTGGGGAAAATGGTATCACCATAATTGATGAAATTGTTGATATTAATAGTTCTTCTATTACCTCATGATAACCATAGAGATATTTCTGAAACTTTAAATACTAATCTTTTATGCGATAGTTCTAATCTTGATAATGATATGCCCTCTTCTTACTTTTCTTCTTCGAAGAACAAGAAAAGTAGGCTGAAAGGTTTGTTTCTAGGAAATGATTTTTAATATTTATTTCCCAATCTTATGGCTTAGAACATTCATGGGCTTAATAATGATGTTTTTTTGGCTGATTGTAGGTTTTTGTTTAATAATTTTAAGCTATATTTTATGAATCTTCTAGAAATTAAGATTTATATTCTTTATGTTTCTAATTCATACTTATTTAACAGTTTTTATTTTTTTTTTAAATGACAAAGATGTTAATAATTTTAATTTAGCCAATAGTTATAGGATTTGGATAAAGTTGAATGTTGATACTTTAATTTTTTTTTTTGCTTTTGATGTTATGCCTCAGTTTATACATGAATATATTTTCTTCTTCTTTTGTCAGCTTTTATATCAATATTATATATATACTTAAAATGATGTTTTGTTTAGAAAGGATCTCTAAAACCTATTATTTCCCTTTTTGATAAGATTCTTCTATAGGATTTTATATGCATTGAGATATTTGAGGAATAAGTTGGTGGTAAGGAGACTTTTCATTGCAAGCTTATTGATTTTAATCAATACGCTCTTGATTTGGTTTAACTGAGTTACGAAATTTGGGTTTTTGTTTTAGTTGGTATAATAATTAACTGAATAATCTCATTGGATGTTTACTTGATATGATCTTTTGTAATTATATGTAGTTTGACTATTTTCATAATTCTTTTTTCTAAGTTTTAATTCCTCCTTTTCTGATCATTCTAGTAGTTCTATTACTATGAGGCATGTTAGTAGACTAGATTGCTCGTGTGTGTGTGTGTGTGTGTGTGTGTGTGTGTGTGTGTGTGTGTGTGTGTGTGTGTGTGTGTGTGTGTGTGT